>VXBN01014461.1:330678-362498 GCA_013397395.1 Sinosuthora webbiana | reverse complement strand
GCCGCCCGCGGCGCCGCGCAAGGCCCGGGACCAGCCCGCCTGCCCCGAGGAGCTGGCCCAGGACAACACGTGACGGGCCAGCAGGAGCCACAGCCCGGGCATCCCCGTGCCTGGCCCTGCCCACAAACCTGGGGGGGCTGCGGAGCTCCCTGCCTGGACAGAGGGCAACGGCCCCGCTCCCTCCTTCCCTGGGCAGAACTGCTCAGGGCCCCGAGGGGCGCATGGCGGGGCCCCACAGCAGCCTCTGTAGGGCTGCAGAGCAGTTTGGAACCTCAGCACCCCACCTGGTACGGCAGCAGAGCAGGGGAGGAGGCCAGGGCTGCCTGCCGTGAGCTGTGCCTGCCCGAGGCCGGGCAGCCCTACCCTGTGCCAGGCTCCCTGTGCAGCCAGGGTGCCCCACGGGGACACAGCGGGTCACCCACTTTTCTGTCGTGGCTGGCCCTGGCTCCAGTGTGGTCCCTGGCAGCAGCCTGCTCCCCAGTGTGTGAGCCCAGGTCCCCATGCAGGGGGAACAAGGCCTGGTCTCCCCCTGCTGTCACCCCTCTCAGCCAGCTGCAGGCCTGGGGGGACCCAAAAAGGGGTGACTGTCCTTTTTTTGTATCTCCCTGTTTGCAATAAAAGACCTGAGCCCTGCAGCCTTTTCATGTCTGTGTCCCTGCCTGCAGGCAGATCCCCCCACTGCTGTGGGGGCCTTGTGTGACTGGGTGTCTGTTCAGCTGCAGCGTGTGGAGAGGTCACTCAGTGACCGCCCAGGGCAGGGGAGAGCAGCCCAGGCTCTGGGTCTGGAGCCATTCCTCCTGGCCCACAGGTGCCCTGAGCCTCTGGTGGGCTCCCAGGGCGTCACTGACAGGGTGTGTGTGGCAGCATTGTCAGCCACCACTGCCTGTGCCACCACTGCAGCCACATAAACTACGACCACTTGTGCCCAGGGACACCCACACCCCACCTGGAGGGACAGCAGTGCAGGGTGTCCCCACAGCCACCCACACAGCACAGCTGTGCCCAGGCACTCCCCCAGCACACTCTGACCTCTGGGGTCATCTGAGCCATCCCCTTGTCAGCACAGCCATGGCAGGCAGGGGCAGATGGAACAAGGAGAAGCAAGAGGGCTGGTGGGATATTGGAGAGAGGCATTGACTCCCCTAAGGTCAGACACTTTTGACTGTAACAGCACTGACAGCAGGAGTAAAGGAAAACAGGTGCTTTTTTTCATACAGGATCAGTTTCCTAGAAGCCCTAATAACCCTGTGGAGATGACCCACAAGCTGCTCTGCAGGAGAGATCCCAAGCAGCAATACCTGAGCAGGCACAGCATGCCCTGTGTATGAGGAAAGCCAGCCCACACCTAGATCTGCATCACCAGGAGCAGCCTGGTGGAGTGATCCTCTCACCTTTACACATCTCTTGTGAGACTACCTCCAGGTCCTGATCCATGCTGGGCCACCAAAGATAGCTGTTGGTTGTCTGGGCTGACTCCAGTTGAGTATGTGAAAGCTGTCAGAGGCTGGAGCACTGCTAGGAAAGGCTGGGTAAACAGGATTCCTTCACCCTTAGGGAGAAAAGTCTCTGGGGAGACCTTACAGCACCCCTTTGCTACCCATCCCTCAGACCTGTGACAAAGCTGCTGAGAGGACAGAGCCAGGCACTTCACTGAGAACAAGACAATGATTATGGACTGACACCAGGCAGGTTTCCTGGATGAGGGAACACAAAGTTTCATCTTGAGAATCTGAAGCAGTAGAGCAGAGGCCAAGAGAGGTGAAGATATCTGTCCTTGGACATTACCAGATCCCACCAAAGCAGCCCTGAGCAATCAGATCTGAAGTCAGGGTTGCTGCTCTGAGCAGGCATTGTCCCACGTCCTTTTCTGCCTCAGTGGAAGTCTGAAAGAACCTGGAGGAGAGCCAGCAGTGCAGGGCAGGACTCAGGCTTTCCTTGCTAGAGTTAGAAATGAGCAGGTGCAAGGGCAGAGACAGCTGTCATCACCATCAGCATCTGCACAACACACTTGTCACCACCCGGGCATGATGCAAACCACAAGCAAAGAAGATACTTCAGCTACAAAAACCCATGACTTCCTGCAGTTCAGCCCCTGCTCTGCTGCCTTACAGCATCACTGTGTAGTGGAATGCAGATCCTGGGAAGAGGGAAAACCATCCTCCAGGCCTGGCCAAGGCAGGATGAGCCAGTGCAGACAACAGCATGACTGTCCAACAGTCACAGGCTCTTCTGCGAGGGCAGATGGCGCTTGTCTTTGATGGCATTCCTCTTCCTCTTCTTGTTCAGGAAGCTCTCCAGCTTTCCACTCCTCTTCAGCTCTGCATACTTCTCAGCTAGCTCCAATTTCCGCTTCTCAGCTGTAGAGGAGAGGGAAGTCAAGTTCTAAACTGAAGCCCAAAACATCTCTAGAGAGCAGCCCGTCCTCACCTCTTCCTCCCTGGCCCAGGCTTAGCCTGTCCCTTGAGTACCAGCACTAGAACAATTCCCCCAGGGCTCTGTGGAATAGTATGGACACTGCTTGCAGTGCTTGAATTCCTGCCAGCAGTACTCCCTCCAGATCTTGCTGCAGCATGCTCACACCGAGTACTTACATTTCTTCAGGAAGAAGGGTTTCTTCCCCTGCTTGGCCAGTTCCCTCTGTTGTCTTTTCAAAGACAGCTCCCTCTCTCTCAGCTTCTGCTGTTTTTTCTGTGCCTGTTCCTGCTGTGTCTGTACAGAAAGGATGGCCTGTGTCAGCGCTGGGGCAGACCTCAGTGCCTGGCAGAGAGGAGACCCTGCCCTGAACTCACCATACGGTTCAGGAGCCGCTCAAGTTTCTCCTTCTGCTCCACGTTCCGGCATTTCTTCAGCTGCTTCTGAACCATCTGAGGGAGAGAGCAGAAAGCTGCACGACTGCCTGCCTGCCACCTCCACTGGGAAAAGCCTTCAAAGAACTGCCCCTGCCGAGCAAGGTTCTTCCAGGCAAGGACAGGCACAGAGCATCACCTCCTTCTCCTGCTTCTTGATGCCGTCCAGGAAGCTGTATGTCTTCATAAATATTTCAGGCTTATACTCTCCAGACAGGTCATCAAATCGAGGGTCTCTCTGGACCTGCCAGCAGGGAAGGCAAAGGGAAGGGCTGGAGCCAGTGTTACCCAGTTAACAGCCTGCTTACTCCCCTTCATGGGTCAGCCAGTTTTTTTTCCCCAGCAATGTTATGCTCCCACCACTGAAATGTCTGCAGTTGGCAAAGATTGAGTACGACAGTCAAGGTGGCATCCCCAGAGTCATGCCTGCATTGAGTTTACCATGCAACAGACATCTCCATATGCCAGTCTGCCACCCAGGAATATCCAGGAATAGCAGCAGGAGTGCTGCTGTCAAACACCTGCAACTCCCAGACCATGAGCTGGCTGAATATGTGTTGTCAAGGTGATGGATTTGGGAGCTCAAACCTATGTAGATTTTCACAGATTAACTGGGTCAGGTCATGCAAAAAGGGAGGGACAAAGAGAGGTCCCACCTTCTTCCTCACAGGGACGACTTGTCGTAGGAAAGGTACAGGCCTCTTGGCAGACATCTCCAACGGCCTGAAAACAAGGAAAATGTATTTAAAGAGGAGCAGACATCAGAATGAGGCCCCAGCTAATATGCTGGGAGGTCATTTGGACCCTCAGAAGAATGTTTCAGCACAACAGACTCTCCCAGCTCAGTAACATCTGCCAGTTCCCTCAGCACTTGTGAGTGTCAAAGCTGGGAATTTCTGCCTGGTAGTCACAGAGAGAGGCCAATTCCACAGTGGCCAGGCTCAGTGAGGAAGCCCAGTTTGTACCAGTAAGGAAAAAGTCAGCCCCCAGGAAAATGGGCTGCCAGCACACGGCACGTGTCCTGAAAGAGACTCCACAATGAATCAGGACCACGAGGATCACAGTGACAACCAGTTAAGGAACAAATTCCCCCTGCAACACAGCCCTTCACAGCTTGATGTTTCAGGCATACCAGGGGCCAGGATAAGGTGGGAGAACAGGGTATTACTCTCCCCATATTACCTGGGTAATCCTGGGATTTGTCAGTACATCAGGCAAGTTATCAGAAACAGGAGAAAGCTGTGCTGAGAGCACCCACAGCCAGCCACAAGTGACACTGGGGCAGGAACACAACCCCACAGGCACAAGTTTTCAAATCCCTCTTAGGGCAGGGTTCAGTGTATTCTCACATCCACTGAAGCTACAGCAATGCACAATGCTCTGGAGTCACTGCTGAAGCCAGCTCAGTGCCAGGGGATTTTCCTGAAGCCCTTTAAGAAGCTCACTTCCATAACCAAAACATGAGAGAAAAAACACGTGGGATTTACAGCAACACACCACTTAAAGGATCAGAGGAATTAAACAAAGGCAGAATTATGCAAACTGTGTGGCAGAAATAGAGACACTGTGAGAAGATGTTGCACTACACAAAATCCCCCAGAGTCTTGGGTAAAAAGTAAAGCAGAAACATTATCCTAATCACCTCTTTATGGCAGGAGAAATGTATTTTGTGTTCTCTGCTCGTGCATTGAGCAGAGATTCAGAAACAAGTTAGGGAGTGCCAGTGTAACAGAGGAAACCCATTCAAATCACTTGGGAGCCACTCTGAGGACTGAAAACTAGCTAAATACTGCAAATAAAGGGGAAGGGTATTGCTGTCACCAGTGGGGGCCTGTGGAGAACTGCAAAAAGGTACAGTAGCTTTTGTTGTGTTGAATACAGGAAAAAGTCTGTGGTGGAGAGTACTGCAGGGAGGGTAAAAAGGCAAATGAACAGGGACAAGCCACAGATGAGACAGCAGCAGAAGGATGAATGGAATTCCAGAACAATTGTCTGTTACTGTAACTCCAGGCAGTGGGAGCCAGGCAGAAGATACTGATAAGCTGGAAGGGGTTTAGGAACCAGCAGGGCAACTATTTCAGGTCACAGTGGACACCATCACAGAGCCTGAGAGGCACACTGTGCCAAGGGTTACAAGTGCCTTAATATAGAGGGTATAAAGGCATTAAGTGCCAAATTAATTGTCAAGTGACAGGTGGCTGCTGGGGATGTGAAGAGGACAGGACATTAAGAGCTCTGAAAACAGCCCCAGACCATTCCCAAATGAAACATTACAGTGACAGGCATTATTGCCCAGTGCATTAAAGGAGATCTATGCCAGCTCCAAGGCAACACCACTGCTGTGAGGAGCTCACAGAGTAATTTCTGGAAGGCAGAGAGCACACATACACATTCTACTGATCTCAAAAGAGCCTCTTACCCCTTTTTGCCTTGTTGCTGCTTCAGTGTAGCTTTGGTAGGCTTCACAGTTTTCTTCCCACCAGGCACTTTCTTGCTCACTCTCGTCCTTGCATCACTCTGCACCCTCAGGAGCTCCTCAAAAGACATGTCAGACTGATCTGGAAGAGAGCACAGGGCACACCTGAACTGAACAGCTTCTCAAGGCACTTCTCCCCCCCAAACTCCACCAAGAGGGATGTCTCAGAGCTTGAGACAGTGACACAAGCATAGTGGTGCCATCCCTGTACAGCTGCATGGCAGAAAGAAACCACTGCATCTCTCAGCCTTCAGTTCCTCTCCCACTGATCCCTTCAGTCGTTAGCACTAGCACAGAGCAGCCTCCCCCTCTCCCCAGAGTGTCTTTGCTTCTCTCTTCCCTCCACACCACACACAAGACCAGTACAAAGTTTTTACCTGGTACAAAGAGAGTGTGAGCTCTGCACTGGGCACTGTAAATTCTGAGGGGTCACCTCCTAGTCCTGACTGTCCCACTTTAATGTTTCTTTAATATTCCTTAATGTCAGTAACCTTTAATGCTTCTTGTAACCAGAATGCAAAAACATTATCATCTCTATTACCATGTTATTCTTTATTCTGGATTTATACCTCTAGGTGTTCAGAGCCAACAACCAAAAGCATTTCCTCACTCAGCACTTGGATATGCCCATTCCAGTCCCGTGGAAGGGCAAGAAGGGAACTGTGCCCCTTCTGGAAGGGAAAGCCTTGGCAAACTGACTTAGGTGGTGTTTGCCTGCTCAGCACCTCTGAGCAGTGACAGCCACGTGGTGTTTCTGAGCCTTTGCAACACAAAACACCCCAACTGTGGCCCAGCAGGGACAACCACAGGCTGTCTGTGGTACCCTGGCTGGATGCCAGGTGCCCCCCAAGCTGCTCTTGCAGCCCCCTCACTCCCAAACCCTTCCCACACAAACACTGCCCCACGAGCAAGGTTTATGAGTGCTTTGCCAAATTCAGGAAGCAACGTGAGGTCAGTCACACGGGCTCAGAGCATGGACTCATCCCAAGCACTCTCATCCTGGCAGGAACCAAGACTTTCAGAAACTACTCCATCATCCAGAAAACACAATGGGCACAGCCAAGAGCTGCCTCAATAAATGTTTTCATTTCACTTGTTCTGACTGCTCAGGAATTCTGCTCTGAGGACGCTCATTAGTGCTCCGAGGTGGGATGCAGGAACAGTGACTATCCAGTCTGCTGCACAAGGGACAAAGGAAATGGGAATGCAGCATGATTTCATTGCACTGCTTCCCCTAAACACATCCCCTTTATCTGAACTCTGAACAAGGACAGTCAAAAGGACAAAGAAAGCGTTAAAAAAAAGGAAGGTGCTCTCAGCACTTGATAAGACAAGGCACCATCACTTGCACTCCAATACTCCAATTGGCTGCAATTCCAAAGCAATACTGTTTAAATAGCAAAGACTTCAGTGAAAATGAGATAAAGCCACCATATAAAATGATGCCAAAAGGAGATTTGGTATAAATCAGACAAAGCAAAGGCATGCAAGTTTCCACTGATATTTCAGTGCTGGTACAGGAGACCAAACCTGACTACCTGAAACCTAATGGGGAAAATGATTTCCACACGGTAGTATCAGTCCACAAAATACATCCTACTTGTAGGAGATTGGATTAACCACTCACAGTGGTAAAAACATCACTGGACATCACTATAAAAAAGGAAGCCTGTTCTGGGGCAGAGGTGAGTGGTCCCAGCAGGTATTCACTGCTGGGCAGCAGATTTGGCAACCGTGTGTGTGAAAAGGTTCTGGTTAAAAAGGCAGGATTAGCTTATTTTCCTTGTTCCTTGCATTCTTTCTTGAGGACTTAATTTCCCCTTTTTTAATTCCTTTTTTCCCCCCTTAGAATATAACTTACCTGTTCTCTGCTGTCTCTGTAGCCCATTTAATTTTCCCTCCTGCCATTTTTCCCCTCCATCCATTATTTTGTGGGTCGTTTCCATCTTTTTACACCTCTGGATAAGCCCCTGTTACCTGCTGATACCAGGGGCATTTCCTGCCCTCAAGCACAGCCTCCTCTGACACATGGACACCTCGTGCCTTCCTCAGCTGAACCTGCAGGGAGCTACACAACCTGCAGGGCACATCGGAGTGTCCAGGATGCAGGCGGCCTAAACAAACACCTGGTATCAGCCCAGTGGTTCCCTGTGAGACAAAACCAGTGCTGGACTCCAATAGAACTCCTTCTGCTCCAGAAACAAGACCACGGAGCGCCCTGACAGATGGCAAAAGCAGAACTGCTGTTCCCGTTCCCATCCAGCTGTGGGAAGGGAAGAAGGAAAGAAAATCCTCTCTCTGAGCTCTGCTCACCATTTCCTCGCCAGAGGAAAACAAAACGCCCTCAACAGCCGGCGAGGCACCGCGCCCAGCTGTGGATCTCTGTGCCGAAAGCTCAGCTCCAGAGACGTGCCTCCCCCCGGCCCACAGACACGGGCCCAAGATCCTGTCACAAGGCAGCCCGCGACTCCTCACACGTGTGACACCGAGGTCCCCTCCCTCACAACTCCCTTCAAGGGCTTTCGCCGTGTTTTTCGTAAGGTTTTCGTTGTCGCTTGGACCGTTCTGAGACGAGGAAACCGAACTATGTTCGCTGCTGTGGATGAGAACCCCTGACCCTCAGCCCAGGCTGTGCCCACAGCCTCGCAGGGCGGCGGGAACCGGGTCATCTTCCAGGTCCCTTCCAACCCGAACCATTTCACGGCTCTGTGACTCCACGCACCGGGGAGGAGACCGGGGAGGAGAGGCCCCCACACGCGTTTGTGTCAGGGCCCTTGCACCCGGCTCCAGCCGAGCCCTGCTGCCGATCCCGAGCTGCTCGGCAGGGCAGGATGCGGGAGCCGGAACACGACGGGGCACCGAGCCATTTGCCAACTGGCTTCCCACCACACGTGCGCCCGTGACACCCTGACCGGGCCGGGAACCGCGCCCGAGCTGAGGTCGCGGGCTGTCCCGGAGCCGCTCCCGCCGGGTCCCCTCACCTTTCCCGCCAGCCCCCGCCACGCTCCCGCCGTCGTCGCTGTCGTCGCTGGAGCCAGAGCTCTCCTCCGCCGCCTCCAGCCTCCCGAGCGGCTGCTCCGCGGCCGCCTCCTCCTCGCTCTCCGTGGCGGCGGCTCGTCCCCGGCCCCGTCCCCATCCCTGGCCCCGTCCCGGCCCCATGGCCCCAGACCGACCCCGCGCCCCGGAACGGCCCCGCGCCCCGGAACGGCCCCGCGCCCCGGAACGGCCCCGCGCCCCGGAACGGCCCCGCGCCCCGGAACGGCCCGCGCCGCACCGCCGGAACCGGAAGAGGCGGGCGTGTGGGCAGCGGCGTTTATTGTACGGCTGGGTTTTGGTTTTGTTCTTGCGATTTTTAATTTTTTTTTTTTACAAAAATCGTTCCTTTCTGAGGAATGGGTCGCGTACACAAAAGCCCTGGCGGTATCCAACTAAGTAGTAAGTGTTTTAAGTGCAAGACCTGGATGTCTCTGCGCTGCTGGACTGAGTAGTCCCGATGCCGGATTTATCGCAGCCCAGACAAAAGTTTCTGATACGAGCGCAAAGTGTACGAAAGGAAGGTTTGCCACGGCCTCCCGCTGGATCAGCTGCAGCTGTGAGAGGTGACCAGCGGGCTGAAGAGAGATGTGGTCACCCACAGTGGCCTGGAGTAGGAAAGGTACAGCCCAAGGGATGTCAGCATCCCTGGAGACTCGACACCTGTGAGAGCACACTCGGAATGCTGCATCCTGTCTTCTGTTCAAAAGGAAACCGGAGGAACTGCGGAGGGTGCAGCAGAGAGTTCCCAAGGCAGGCAGAGACATCGTCCTGGGCTCCCTCGGCGCGGGGCCAGCGGCGGGGCGCGGCGGCGGGCGGCGAGAGGCTGTCGGCCAGGGCGCGGAGCTGCTCGGCCAGCCGGCCCAGCTCCCGGCCCGCGGGCGGCGCGGCGGTGCGGGGCTGCCGGGCGCGCAGGTGGGCCGCCTCCTCCTCCCTAAGGCGGACACGGCGTAAGGGACGGCCCTGGCCGAGCGGCGGGCAAGGGTGATGCAGCCCCCGTCCCCCCGGACCCCGCTCACCTGAGGCAGCGGCAGGTGCAGGTGATGCAGCCGCCGTCCCGCCGCGCCCACACGCGCAGCCAGCTCCAGGCGCGGTCCCGGCGCAGCACTCGCAGCACGGCGGTCCCCGCTTCAGGCCCGGCCCCGGCCCCCAGCGCTGCGGGCGAGGGAAGGGACAGCGTGAGCCGGCAGCAGGGCACGGCCCCAGGCTGCCTGGACAGCCCGCAGGCTGCTGCGAGGAGCTCTGCCGCCAGCCACTAGCCTGGGCTTGTCCTTCTTGTCCCTCTTCTGTACACCATGGCAAAGCAGGATGCCCACCCCCAGCTTGGGAGCTACTTATGGGGTGTGTAACCACTCCCCTGCCTCGTCCTTTTTGGAGTCACAACAGAGAGGGCTGAATTTGCTTTGTTGCTGCTGTCCTGGATGGCCATGTTTCAGGCATAACCAGACCATGGAGCCAGGGGACAGCACACGCATTCCCAGGCCTGACACTCACCCACGGCCCTGTGCTGGGCAGCTGCCAGGTCAGCATCCTCAGGGTGCAGGAGGCTGTACCACGACTGACCGACCAGCTCCTCCCTGCGGTAGCCTAGGTGGTAGGTGACACTGGGGAAGACAAGGGGAGTGACCACTGAGTGCTGTACGCAGCCTGCACCGTGCCAGCAAGGAGCAGCTGCTGCGCGATGGAGAGCGAAACAACAGAGGTACAGAGATAAGCTGTAAATGAGGGAAGAGGTTTGGGAGGTGTTTGTGAGTCTCAGTGCTCATGCAGTGTTCTAGCCTGCATCCCATACACAGTTTGGTGAAGGGAAATGGTTCTTGCTGCCCGAGATGAACAGCTGGGCTGTGGTGCAGGCAGGCAGCCCTCACCTCTCCGTGACATCGATAACGGTCATGTCCAGGAGGTGCATGCTCTGGAATATGTCGTCCTGGGAAGAGGCTTCGCCCTCTGTGGGCGACTGCCCGACGGGCGTGCAGAGGGCCAGGAAGGCCGTGGTGCAGGGGGAGGGTGGCCAGCGCAGCGCCACAAAGCGCCCGCACACCGCCACCACCCGATTGCCCCCGTGCTGCAGCCGGAAGGCCTTGGACGTGCGCATCTCGCTGACAAAAGTGACTTCTGCAGGAACACACAGGGGGTCAGGAGCTCCCTGCTCCCAGCAGGGCTGGCCCTGGCTCTCTAATCACAGCCAAGGGCCAGAGCAGGGTGGTGACATCCATGAGATGCCAGCCGGGGCCTCCCTTACCCCTGCCAGGCTCCTCCCGGGCAAGGAGGAGCTTCCTGTGCACATCCTCTCCCACTCGCCCATCCAGGATGTCAAAGACCGTGTCCCCCTGGGCGAGCAGCTCCACCTGACAAAGAGGGGGCTGCCCTCAGACTGTGCCTGTCTCAGTGGGCCCTGCTGGCACTGTGGGTGCACAGCCTGCTGGAGCCACAGCCCAGCGTCTGCTGGGGCAGCGTGCTGTGCCCGCAATAGGGGCACCAGGATGGGTATGGGGACAGTGACTGCAAATGCCTTACCACGGAGAGGCCCAGGACCTGAGCCACGTTCTCTGAGATGTAGACCAGCTTGCTGTCTGCTGAGAGCACAAGCAGAAACCCCGGGAGCAGGGAGAGCAGTTCAGTGCCAAGGGCCGGTCCCGCAGGAGGAGCCAAGCCTGCAGGGGAGTGAGGGTGAAGCGCTGTCCTGGGTGAGGCAGGGGCAGTGCCCCGCACAGAGCCAAGGCAGAGCGGGGTACAGCAGTGCTGGGGGTACCTGGAGGGAAGAGCTGAGCCCCCCGCAGCCGCAGGCACACCAGGGCCATGGTGTGCAGGTAGGAGAGGCGCTCCTTCTCCTGAGCAGAGATGGGCAGCAGGGAGCGCAGCGCCTGCAGCTCCGCGTTGATCTGGTCCCGGCGAGCCTTGGAGGCACTCTTGGTTGACCTGCAAAGCCAGCCACGTGGGACACGTGTCCAGGGAGGGAAAGGGACAGCACTCCCTGCCTGTCATTGTGGGAAGAATTGTGAGCTCGGGGGATATGGAGATGCTCAGCACCTGTGCCAGCTGCTGCCTCTGGAGAGCAAACCCGGTGGGCACAGGTGCTCAAGCCTACCCAGGGGCACACACTGCTGCTATGGCTGGTGCCTCCACCTGGCATCAGGCTGGACAATGACCTGTGCTTTGGTGGAGACCCCATGTGACACAACCTCCCCACCAAACCCCACAAGGGTGGAAACTGCATCCAGTGGTGGAATGTGCACCCCAGCCCAGTGCAATGTGCCTTTCCTCCTCAACCACCTGAAATACCTCTGCACCTCCTCCCCATCCGCTGGCTGGCAGTCCCGCTGTCCCAGGCTGGTGTCAGCTCCTTGCCAGGGCCATCAGACCCTACACCAGCTATCCCGGGGTTCTGGGAGGCCTTCCCAGCCCTGAGGGAGGGCAGGAGTGGGGAGGGAGCTCACCTGAATGGCCTCGGGGCACTGGGCGCCTGCTTGGCCCTGCTGGGCAGGCAGCTCATCTCTGCCTGCAGGGGCCGGTGGCAGTGGCTGCAGAAGATGGTCATGCTGCTGGGGCTGGCGTGGCCTGAAGCTGGCAGGAACCGCTGCTCCTTCGCCTCGGGCTGTGGCTGAACCTGCTGACCCTGCTGCTCCAGGCCTCCTTTTGTACCCTTCCCGGGGTGCAGAGGCCAAGCCACTCACGGCGAGAGTTACCTCTTGTGACGCAACTCCAAACAGCTCGGGGCTATTTTTAGTAGCCTGCCTTCTAAAAATAGCCCCTGCGGCCAGCTGAAATTTGAGAGGGGAAGTAATAAAAGGAAGCCAGGGTCTTTAAAGTAAACCTGCCGCTCAGGAGGGGGCAGTGACAAAGGCAGCAGGGATCTCCCTGTGGGACACACATCTGCCCAGCTCCTGCCAGCCCGGCAGAACATCCTGTGTCTAGTCTAGCATCAGGGATGACTGAGCTGTGTGCTGGGAGAAGGAGCTGATAAACCAAGACAAGACACTGGAGACATCTGGACCCAGGTGGTGAGCAGTGTTCCATGCCCAGGCCTGCAGTAGGTTCCTGGCAGAGGCAGGGTACAGCCACAGCACCCCTGAACCCAAGAGAACTCTGGAAGGGGAGTGGGGTGTCAGTGACCCCTCTCCATGATGAGCCCCTTCTTTTCTTCCCAGAGAAGACTTCTCCCCCACAAAGGTTTGCTCTCCCACAGGCAGCTGGCACGGGGTGCTGAGCCTTTCTGGGGCCTGTTGTCTCCACTGGATGCCCCAGAGATTGTGATTCCTCCCAGCGGCAGCCACTCATGGACAGAACTGAGGAGTCTGTGCTCAGCACCACACAACCCAGTGCAGGGACTCTGGGTGCTCAGGGGGGCATTTCCTAGTGCCTGGCACCCTGCAAGGAGAGTAAACTTGGTGCTTCAGTGCACGGCAAAAAAACCCCCACCATTTATTTCACAGCTTGAGAGAGTGCCTGTGGCTGAGGCAGCTGATAGAGGAAGGGAGTTAGAGCTGCTGGACAGCACAGGGCAGATGTTCACCCAAGTCCTCTTGGGTAACCTGCAGGTGTCAAGGGTGACACAGGATGAGCCCAGGCTGGGGCTGCTCCCCCTCAGGCAGATGTGCTGTCACAGCACACCCTGTTTCCCTGCAGGCCAGTGATGCTGTCACCTCTCACACTGAGGTGCTGCCAGCGTGAAGAATGAGCTCTTGTGGCAGTTGTGGCGCCTTCTGTTTTCTTGCCACAGGGTTTTCACTGCTCTCACAGCACTCCAGACTGCTCCATTGTGCTTGCACTGGCCACCTCCTGCAGGCTCCTGTACCTGCCCAGGCACCTCTGCAACCTTGTGCTGCTGGAGGAGCACTTGAGCCTGGCTATGTGCCACCCCTCAGGGCAGGGGACACAGCCTGGGCCCTCTGCCACCCAGGTTCCTGGCATGCAGCCACCACCATCTCAGCTGCCCCTGTGACTTTACATCCCAGATACACCCTGAATGCTTCCCAGCTTTCTCTGCACTAGCCCCACTACAGCTGCCACTGGAGCTCCTCTTCACATCAGACACCTCCCACTGGTGGCAAAGGGCTTGAGCACAGCCCTCTGTGCCACCCAGGGGGGCTGTCCCAGGCATCCCTCCAGCCCTGAAGCAGGAAGGTACAGAGGATCCACCTACCTGAGGCAGCACAGCCCAGGAGACATACACCGTTTTCCTTGTGTCCTCTTGCAGGAGAGCACACCTCTGGGCAGGAGGCAGGTACCCCATGGCAGTGCTGCTGGGGGGCCCAGCTTCCCTTCCCCACCCCAGGCAGGGCCGTGGCTCACATCAGCCACTGCCTGCTGCTGCCACATGCCACCAGTGGCCTGCAGCTTCAGGGAAGAGCAGCTGGTTCAGTCACTCCCCTCTTGCGCCTTTTCCCCCCAGTTCATGTGCCAGGACACACAGACACCACGTCTGCCTCACCATTTATAAAAGTTGCCCCAGTTGGTTTTACAGTGGGAGCTGGGCAGTGTCCAGCTGGGCCCAGGCCCCCACGCTGGGCTCAGCCTGGAGCTGGGGCCTGCCCTTTAGTGCCAGAAGCTGTCAGTGCTGGCAGGAGCAGGTGGAGAGGTTCCTGCTCTCTTGAGGCAGTTCAGGAACAGTTCAGGTTGACCCTGACATCAGCCCCAGGGCCGTGGCTGGTGGTAAGAGTTGATTCAGGCCCTTGGAAGGTGGCTGGACGTCGGACAGCACAGCTGCAGTTCCACAGACAGAGGGAAGGGAGCTCGAGAGCCACCAGTGAGGAGAGGGGTCACAGCTGTGCTGCTGGGGCCAGACAGTTTTTGCCCCAGGGGCCAGCTCTGCCTGTCCACTCGTGCTGCCCAAAGCATGACAAGGGCAGAGGGAGGCCTAGCAGGGGCAAGACAAACCGAGCTCACACATTCCTTGCTTGAAAGGGCTAAAAATTCATGCAGGCAGTGGAGCAGGAGGTCAGAATGTGGAGGGGTGAGGGCAGGGTGGTAGAAGGACGAGCTGTCTTCAGCCCTGGTTGGAGACAATGGGGCGGCTGATGGTGCTGTTGGTTGTCATGGCTGAGAGCTCCCATCTGTAACACACCAAGAGCATACACTGAGAGAAGGCACACACACAGTGCCCAGGCCTGGAGCAGCTTTGCTTCACGTCAGCCTCAGCTACAGCCCAGCCCAGCCCAAAGGTCACAGTGCCAAGGGCCCCGGGCAGCCTCAGGCAGGGCTGGAGCACCTCGAGGTCAGGGAGCTCCCACAGTGACCTCCCAGCAAGGCACACCATACCTGATGTCGTGGGGAAGGCAGGACTGGTCCAGGCTGTACTGAATCACTGCTAGCTTACACAGCGTCTTCAGGCTGGGGCCTGTGAAGAGAAAGCAGCTAAGCCACAGCAGGCCCTGACTGGGCACCACGGAGGCTCCAGCATCATGCAGGCAGTGCCACAGGAGACAGGGCAGAGCCTTGTCTGAGGGACAAGGCAGAGTGCACACCAGGGACAGCCTGGGGTGGTTTCTGTGCTCCCACGGGAGGTCTGCATGCAGGAGTGCACGGCTGCACCTCTGGTGCTCTGCCCTAAGCCAAGCACACTGGTCAGACACAGCTGCCTGGCTCCAGGACATGGCACTGCAGCCACAGAGGGCACAGCTGGTGCCTCACAGCAGGGCCTGCTCACAGGGCACCTTGTGGCACAGGTACAGGCTGGCAGGAAGTGCTCACGTACTGAAGTCGAGGATGTAGAGATCTGAGTGATCCATCAGGTCGAATTCGTCACCCATTCCCTCCTCTGGAGATGGGCTGCAGAAACCAAGCACAGAGTGTCAATCAGAGCCAAAATTCTTATACACCAGCTCGGCAAGGGCTGAGCAAGTCCAGGAATGATCCTGGCCTGCCTGTCCCACGCAGGGGCCCTGTCATCCCTCCTGCCCCTCTGAGGCCCCAAGCAGCCCCCAAAGTCATCACTTTCCCAGCTCCTTGCAGAGTAGGCAGAGCTGCACAGAGCCAGGGAGCAGAAACCCACACCATTTCCTCTGCAGGGCACGGGGGATCTGCCTCCTTTTCATGGATGACCATGATGATTCCAGCCATGAGCCTCCCCCTCACCTCACCTGTCCATCACTCCTGTGCTCATGTAGTTAAGATCTACTGCAAATATTTCAGCTTGGCCACTGAGATGCTGTAAGAGGAGTGTAGAGAAAGCAGCTAGAAAACATCTGCATGGCAGGGCAAGCACAGACATTTCTCAGTCCGACTCAGGGACCACTTTGGACTCCAGCCACAGCTGGAGTGGTTGTGCCAAAATGGGGATGGCATTTCAGAAGACTGTAACTGAGCACTGAGCAGTGCAGCAATCATTTTAAACCAATTCCAATTTGCTGATACTCCCATCTGATGTTCTGGAATGCTAATGAGGAACTAAACCACCAGGCATTTCTAGGGAACAGCCTCACCTATGGTTTCCTGTCACAGTGGTCTTGATGGGACAACCAAAGCACCTGAGAGACAGGACACTACATCTCCTTGCACAGAGAGATCAGCCTGACAGGGGAAAACACTCCCATGGCTGATGGTTGTTTTGAGAATTGGAAAAAAAGGAAAAGTGTTTAAAGTCCTGCTTTGGTCTGTGACAAACCAACTTAGTGTGCCCTCATTTCTTAGCTGGGACTGAGCTCCTGCAGTGACTCCTTGCCCCAGTGTCACTTGTTTCCCCGCTGTGAGCACTAAGCTCCACAGCTCATGGGACACCCCAGGTGCCCCCAGCCCCAGGCCAAGCTGCAGAGCACAGCTCACTGCTGGCAGGGAAGACCTGCTGCTGATGGGACCCATCTGCCCGGATACAGGCAGGAGCCCCTTTAACTCCACCTCGTGTGCTTACCACACCACAATCTAATCTCACATCCACGTCACAGGAAACCCTAGGCCATCCCTTATCTATCAAAGGAAAGCCAGCAGGCACCACGTCTGTGGTTTTAATCACCAAAAGGCAAGTAGCAGGGTGAGCCTGGAGTTCAAGACCAGGCAACCCCCTGCAAGTCCCAGGCAGCAGGAAGCAAGGCACACCTTTGCCAGCCAGAGCCCAGCAAAACTGCTCACTGCAGCTGCAAAACAACTCACCCTGCACTCAGTGACAGCCCCTATTCTCTCACCAGAGCCAGGATTCCTAAGCTTTGTCAGGGAAAACACGATCTCCAGCCAAATCTGGATCAGCATCTCTTCACTTAACTGTTTTATAGCATTCTTCTCCCCTCCTTCTTCCTTGTGGATGGTCTGTGGACACTGAATTGCTGGTGGGCTTGGGAGGAAACCAGACCTGGGCCACAACTGTGACACAGCTGATGGGAACACCAAGATTCCTGGTCCCCTAAACGGGACACAAGTGATGGATTGCTCCTGGCCACAGTGAGGGGCCACAGCTGGGGCAAAAAGACCAAGCTCTGGGCAGGACACCAAAGACACAAAGCTCTTGGATGCCACAGGAGCAAGCAGCCTGCAGAATTCCCTTCAGCAGTCTGCAGGATGTGTGAATCCTGGAAGGGCAGACAGGACACAAAGGGACACGTTCTGCCTGCCCATCCCCCAGTGCTGCCTAGAAAGCTGAGCCTGGGGCTCATCCTGTGAGAATCCCTGCTGGACAGCCCTCCCCCTCCCCGCCAGGAGCACAGGGCAGCAGGCAGACCACTGGGAGTTCTCCATTACAACGACTTCCTGGAAAACTCCTTATCTCTCCAGGCAGCTCCAGAACACACCTGATAACTGTTACAGGAAGCCCACCCCCACCTCCCCCTTCCCCAGCCTGCAAGACCCTCCCTCCAGTTGGAGCAGGCTGCATTCCTGGCTGCCAGCAGCTCTTCTGAGCCCACACCAGTGCTGATCAATGTGCCTCTTTGGGGCTGAGCCTGGCTTAAGAAACAAGTTCTGAATTGACTTAAGAAATAAGTTCTGAATTCTGAAGTGGTTCAGACAAGGTGCTGCTGCATTGCTTGGAAAGGGTGGAATAAACTCCAAAAAGCTGCTGTCAAATTTGTTGTGGTTTGCTAGCATTTCCCAGGAGTGCCAAGGCTAAACATCAGAGTTCAGCTGCTGCTGTAATACAAATCTCACACAGCACAGCATCTGGAACCACCCAAAACTTCCATAAAGCCCTACCAAGCCTTCTGCTGTACTGAGCTGCACCCAGTATCTTTTGAGGAGACTGGATAAACTCAGCACCTTTGCATCCCTCACCTGCACTGAGCACTCCCTCACAGTCACATGGACATCCTACAGCTCAGCACACCCCCCTGAACCCCTGGAACCTGAAGGCTCTTCACCCCATCACACTTCTAGGGAACCAGGCCATAAGCAGAACCTGTCCTGCTTGGTTCTCTGCCCCAAGCTGCCTTCAGAAGCATCCCCAAAAAGCCACTGCCAAGATCCCAGAGAGAGCCCCAAAGCTTTCCAAACCATGGGGAGAGCTGAAAGCATTTAAGATGTCTCTGCAAGGTAGATACTGGCAAGCAGGACTGTGCTCCAGAGCTGCAATTTGTCACTCTGGACAGCATAGAGTGTGTCCTGGTGATAGGCCACTTCCTTTCTTTTAGCAGCTGTTAAGGCTCTTGGCCACATCCAGCTGCCCTGCAGCCTGACAGTATCACTTCCAGTGTTTGACAGCTAAATCCATAACACCAGGTCCCTGTTGTGAATGGAAATGTTGCTAAGGAGCCCTGGCACAGAAGGCAGCATTGTCTTGTCATGTGTGTAGGCTCCTCAAACAGCTCCCAGCTGAGCAGACATCCCCCTGCAGCCTGGCAGCAGAACCCACACTTGCCAACAGAGGAAAGCAGCTCTGGTGGGAGAAGCAGGGCAGCATGTGGGTGAAGATAAGTCAGTCTGAGGTCTGCTCTGGCACAGCAGACTGAGATATGTGTCCTTCTGGCAACTGGGATCCCCTCTCTTATCCTCACCACCTCTTTACCAGAAAGCCTGAGCGCTGCACAGCCCCTCCTGAGCAGCCTGTTACACCCTTGTGTCTCTGCATGTACAAGATGGCTTGTCACCAGATGCTCTACAAGCTCACATGGCACCGTCAGTCTCTTCCATGGCCTTTTTCCAGGGATGCCCTGATGTCCATGATGACTTACACTTGTCAGATAGACTGACACTTGCCACATGCCTCTGATGTCCCTCTGATCCAGCGTGGGTCAGCATGAAGGGACACTATGCTGAAGGGAGTGGCAGAGCCTCTTGAGGAGCCCCACAACTCACCTGGTACCTCCAAAGAGGATGATTTTGTCCCCCACTCTGCAGCAGCACTGCCGGCGCCGAGGACATGGCCCTTTTCCCTTGGGTTCAATCTTCCTCCAAGAAAGAGAAACTGTCGGGAGGAAGAGAGGGCACCAGCTTGTCACGAGGGCCTGGCCAAGATCAGCCACCAGCAGGCTGTGAATTTAAACAGATCACAGACACCAACCAGCCAAAACCCACCCTCCCCCGTGACCTCCTCACTAATGGCTCAATGAGGCACTTCTGTGAGGTGGTTACTGAAGTGCCACTCAGATGCCGGTCACAGGCCTGGAGCTCTGCCTGCTGAGACAGGATTTGCAGGCCATATCCTGGAATGGTTAGCTTGGAAGGGACCTCAAAGACCATCTTGTTCCAAACCCTGCCATGGGCAGGGACACCTAGCACTGAAGCAGGTTGCTCAGGGCCCCATCGAGGCCTTTCCCTTGGCAGTCGTGAGCAGCAGGACCCACAGAGTGCCACGGCAGCGGGCCCACAGCACAGGGAGCTGTAGCGGGCAGGGCTGCAGGGACAGACAGGCACAACCTGCCTGGGCCGGGGTCTGGAGGAGGGAGGCCCGGGGAGCAGCTCCATCTGCTGGCAGGCTGCGATGGCAGAGCAGTGTCAGCTCCTGGGACAGCAGGAGGGGGGCCCGGGGAACTGAACCGGGCGCAGGCAGCAGCCTCTGCTCTTGCTGCTCTCTGTGGCCAGGATGCTGGTGGGTGACAGGATTGAAACCTGCAGGAGCTCTCACACCAGCTCACAGTCAGCTCGGGGAGCAGCAGGTTGGCTGCTCTCAGGTAACTGTACTATGCAAAGCAATTAGCAAACAAAACGAGTCTATAGACAGTGAAATGTTCCTGAGGACTCTAGAGCAGCTCACAGCTGGCTGATGTTCAGGGTACCAGCTGAAGAACCACCCCTTCTGCTGCACAGTTTGAGCTGATACCAAGAGGTGGTGATCCTGCAGCTCAAGTTGAATGGTTTCTCCAGCTGTAGTCTCTCCCTTCCCTAACCCTATTGCTTCCCCATATTTTCTCTTCTGTCAGTACTTTTGCATATTTAAGAACAAGACAAAGTTTTTCCAATGAAATATGTCTTTCAGCAGTATCTCATTTCCCAATTTCTAACTGAGATTTGGAAACATCCTGAGGAGGAACAGGCACGGTAGCAAGTTGTTGTTCCCCCCCAAGCAGTACTCCTTGGACAGCATGTTCCTCTGAGCACTCACATGCCTGAGGGCCCAGGGCTCTATCCTTGCAGCAAGCTCAAAGCATAAATACCTGGATTGAATTTCCAGAGGTCATGGAAGTGTCTGTTCAGGCGTGCATTGTAGCCACCAAATACATACAGCTCCCCGTTGTAGCTGACTGTGGGGAGCAAGCACAGACATCAGAGGGCCACCCAGCAGGTCCCTGACCCAACACCAAACACAAAGCAACGTGGTGCTGGCTGCCCACCTCTCCTTACATCACCCTCATGTACAGTGTGGTGTGCAAGGCTTTTCGGTGGGCAGCAGCTTTCCACAGAAACTGGGCTTTGTGCAGCCCTTGCTAAGCCACAGCCCCAGGCAGCAGGGCAGGAATTCCTTCCCCCACGCTCCAGCCTCAGCACGGGCACACTCACAGGCTGAATGGCTCCGCCGGCCCTCGGGGAGCACGGGGGTGGGAGGGGAGTCCAGCCAGGAGTTGGTTTCTGTATCAAACACCTTAATGCGGTTACAGTAGATCTCGTTGTTGGAATGAAAGGGCCCAAAACGATCAGCTCTGCCACCAAACACGTACATCTTTGTTCCAATGATGGTGGCTGAATGGAAGTCTCTCCAGCGAGCTGGAGTACCCTGAAGGACAGAGTGAAAAACAAAGACAAAAGAAAGTGCAGATTACCCAGGGAAATAACACATCTTGGTGGGAAAGTTGGGTGGCTGCCTTCTCCTGGAGAACTTCCCATCCTGCAGATCCCAGCCACATCAGCCAGAAGCTGTGAGACAAGTGTGGGCAGCTACCCCAGAGAACAGCAGATGCAAAAGTTCCTCCATAAACCAGAATAAAAAAACAGACACTGACCTTGGCAGAAATTAAGGTCCACGTCATGTTTGTGGTGTCCAATTTATGGATATCATTTGAAAAGCAGTCAGCCTGGAAGACAGACAAGCAGCTTGGTCACAAAGGGACTGAGGAGCCAGGTCACATCCAGCCCCAGAAGGATGCTGCCCTACAGACCCAGAGCATCCCTTTGGAGTCAGTACTTCCTAAGAGACCAGGTGCTTGCTCAGGCAGCACTTATCACGTAACAAGAGGAAAGCAAAGCCTGTTTCTTCCCAAAGGTGTCCTGTCTCTTCCTGCAGCTTTCCCATTTATTTGGTGCTCAGCTCCTGCCCCAGAGGCTGTCCTGCACACAGTACATTCATGGCAGGAACCTGCCTCCTCTCCATGCAGCAGCAGAAAAAAGAGGCATTAGCAGGACAGTCAAACTGGCTCTGCTAAGGCTGCCTAACAAGATGCAGAAGCTAAGCTTGTTCTGGGAAGCTGAACATCCAGGAGCAAATACTCTCCAGGTTCTGAGGTCCCACAAAACCCATCTGCAGCTGGCTGCCTGGAAGAGATTGCATTCACACAAACAGTGTGGACTCCTGCTCTTCCAGGCAAGGGAGAGAGCAGCAAGACAGCCAGAGGTTTATTTGGTCTTGGTTAAAAACAAGACACATCAGAGTCTCTCCTGCTGCTGTAATCAATACAATGGATTTGGCCTGCTATCATCCTCAGAAATGAGGGAATAACCCAGGGACTTCTGTAACAGAGCCCCAGCTTTCTTCCAAACAAACAGACGTGACTTTGCACATCTTTTCTGGAACCTGGTGATAGGCTGAAATTATATTTACCCACTTCTTAAGATCAGATCATAAGGATTTGCTAAAAAGAGCATTAGGCACACTGACAGCTATTGCAGGATGAACTCTGGCTCAAGGTATTCTTAATGGGAAGGCAACCGAGTGTTTGCTGAAAGGGATCAGCAAGATGTCAGAGCAGGGAGAGACTACAGGGAACATACACCAGGCTAGGACAAAAACCTCACAGCAACTGCAGAAAGTGATTTTTCTGGCTCATTTCTGAGCCAAATTAAAATAAACAGAGATCAATATATACTTACTAAAAAATGTTGTGTATTTATGTATCTACATTTGGCTGAGAAATGAGCCAGGAAAAATATTATATTTTTAACTCTTCGTGGTAAATATGTTTTGCGAAAGTTAAAAAAAAAATCCAACACTTTTTTGGACTTGCTTTTCCAACCATCTTCTCCACAAAACAATTAGCACAACCTGGGCACTAATGCCACAGCTTTGCTACATTACCAGATGACAGTGACTGGGGACACAAATAGGCCCCCGTGTCCTGCCTCTATCAGTGTGCTGGGTATCAACACCCTCTTTCCCAAGGGCTCACCAATTAGCAGTTACAGAGACCACTCACCAGCTGTTCGTAGCCTCCAAAGATAAACATGCTCTTTGCCAGGACACAGGCTGAGTGCCCATCTCTTGCCCCTGGGACCATTCCAGACACCTTTGGTGTGAACCACTTGTGCGTGTCTGAAACAAAACGAGAGGCAACGCTGAGAAAACACAGTAGGAGTTGGGGTGGGATAGTTCTCTTACTACTGCTCTTCATTTCTAAGGCAAAAATCATTCTCACTTTCTCACACAGCTCCTGCTCTGCCAGAGGGACTGCAAGCTTCTTTGGGGAAGGCTACCTGCCTGAGCCCCCACAGAGGGACACAGTGACACAAATCTCAGCCTCTGGGCATGGCCACCGACTGCCAGACCTGACAAAGAGCTCACATTTTAATGTAAGTAGTACAGCACAGCTTGAACAATGTTATTTTTACTGACTCTCTTGCAAAGTGTGCCTGTGAGTCACTTATCAACTCTGCATTCACACTTTCTATTACAATGAAGCAATAGTGCTAAGTGGCTCAACTGACCTCATGGCGTGGAGATGCTCAGTAACTGAGCATGACTGAGGAAAAGGAGCTCCCAAAGAAATCACTCAGCCACAAGCTCTCCATGTTAGCTGTCGTGCATATCCCCACCTCTGCAGTGCAGCTCTCCCTGTCTTATCTGCTCCCCTTGTTGCATTCTCATCCCTCTTCCTCACTTTTCACCCTCCACAATGCTCCCTGTGAGCCTGCACGGACAGATTCAGCCTTAGCCTGCACACTCCAGGGGCTGGCTCGATTTAGAAGATGACTTAAAATCCAGGCAGAGCTGTTCTCCACGCCAGGGCAACACAGAGCCAAGCCAGCCACTCGCTGCCAAGCGCAAACAGGCACCTGCCCCAAGAGCTCAGAGAGGCACAGATAAGCCTCGAGGCTGCAGGAGACATTCCCCCACCCTCCCTAACAGCTCCTGGCTGCCAAAACCAGTGCTTATTTCAGAGAGTCCTCACCCTGGAGCCAGAGCATGAGGATGGCTTCCCTGAAGTTGGCCTTTGGACACAACTGTGCACCTATGCTCCATCTGGCACCACACAAAGGGTCCTGCAAGGTCAGCAGAATCCCTGGGGAGCCTCTAGTGAGACAGCTCAGGGCTATCAAGTTCCTTTTCTTCCTGGGGCTGCTTCCAAACTCAGTCACACTATCAGCAACAGCTCACCCAAGTGCAACATGTTAAATTGGAGATGGAAAAGACTTCAATTTGTGATGTGCTAACACCACAGGGACAAAACTGCACTCAGACAGGACTTTATTTAGCCTGATGTGACTCCTGCAGTGGAACTCACACTACAGACATGGGACTGTCACTGCCAGCCTTACTTTCCAGGAATGGCAGGCCTGTGTGTACAGACAGCTGCAGAGGGTTTACAGCAGGACATTCTGTTAATTTTCACTTAATGCTAAAGCACTGGAGCTTCCAGGGAGACTAGGCAGGTGCCACAACAAGGCCTCTGTGTAGGCAGAGGTTTACTGGTGGCTTCTCAGCTGCATGTGTCAGCATGCAGGGGAAGGAAGGGGGACACCCTGTGCCACAAGCTGTAAGGTATTTCCTGGTAAAGAAGAGACCCCTTGACCAAGCACCAGAGCAAGCAGTTTCCTTGCAAGTCCAGCAAGACAGTTACTGGCCAGTATTTAGATGGACTTGCCTCCAGAATCCAGATATACTCCTTTTCTTTCCTGACACTTGTGTCCATGCAGTTCCTGATGGTGCCTTTTCTCCAGAGGTGCTCCAGCAGTGCTATGGAGAAGCCAACCAAAAGGCTCAAGGAGTTTATTTTTCAGGTTTATCTAGCCTGACTCATGTCTTCCCTGATTTTGCCATCCTGTCCCTGACTACTCCTGTGCTTTATTCCTCACTCTCCTTCATGCCTTCAGAAAGAAGGAGCACACTGGAGAGGAACCACAATCCTCAGGAGCCCAGCCCCTTCTTGCTTCAACCTTCAGCCACAATTAAGGAACACTGCATCACACAGAGAGAACACTTCAGTGGTAGTTACTATCAGAGGGAGCACACTGAGCTAATAGAAAAATTAAAACCATTTTCATTATTAGACTAGCAATCTCTGCCCAAAGGCTCTTACAGAGATTTAAGCAGGCAGACACAACGGCCACCACACTCCACTCCTCAAACTGCTGAAACAATGACACCATTTCCCCCAGACTGTCACCGAGGGACAAGGGAACAGTTTGGGCAGCACAGTGGGGTGCAGAGAGAAGGCCTGAGCAGGAAGAGCTGTGACAGGAGAGCGAGGAGCTGGGACTTACTGACATCGAAAGCGTAGAGCACGTTGCAGGCGCCCTCGGTGTCGTTGCGGCCGCCCCAGATGTAGACGGTGTCGTCGATGAGCACGGCCGAGTGTCCGTACCTCATGTAGGGCACCTCCCTCACGTGGTCCCGGCTGTTTGTCCACACTGGGGGCAACTTGATCCAGCGCAGGGACACTGCAGGCACAGGTTGGAGCCCCTGTCAGACGCTAAGCCGGCTCAATTGCTCACAGTTC
Organism: Sinosuthora webbiana; assembly: GCA_013397395.1. Classification (NCBI taxonomy): domain Eukaryota; kingdom Metazoa; phylum Chordata; class Aves; order Passeriformes; family Sylviidae; genus Sinosuthora; species Sinosuthora webbiana. The sequence goes on along the minus strand of VXBN01014461.1, from coordinate 337,920 downwards.
ATGCCCCATCCCGCGGGGCTTTTTACCCCGTGACAAGGTGCAGGAGCAGTCAGGTAAACAAGGGAAAGATGTGTCTGGCCCCGAGTAGTAGCTAGTTAAGAAACACAGAAGGAAGTCCTCTGGAGGCCCAGAGGACAAAAACAGGCTCTGTTCTACAATAATTCACTGAAAAGGTTTCCACTCTGGCTCATCCTAGACTGTGAGTGAAGGTACAGCACGCACACAGACAAATAGGGAAAGAAAAATGAAAAATGACAGAGGTGACCATAAATGCAGACACCACTTCAAGCTAGTGAGATTGCTGAGGATACTCAAAGCTGCAAGAATGGGCAGCACAGGAATAACTCACTGCAGCAATATGCAAGGGAACACCTGAAGGCATCACTTGGACTTGCAGAAGCACAGTTTAAGTAAAGAATTGCAGCAGCTTTGTAGAAACAGGGTTTGTTTGCTTCTGTTTTGGTTTTCAAGCTATAGATGAGGTGGCAGTCTGTCTCCTTTACCCCCACCTGTACTCAAGTTCTCTAATAGGAGCTCCCTGTGATTACAGGTTCCCCTTCCTGTGTGTCATGTCCAGCAGCAGCCAGAACAGTCAACAGGTATTACAGGGTTTAATGACAGTGCCAGAGCCACAGCAAGTGTTACACAGCCATTACATAACAGGACCAGTCACCCTCCCTCTGCCACATACAGCCTCCAGGTTTGTTTTCTACATGGAGCTGAGACAAAATATAGCAGGAAACAGTCTGTAGCTCCTCTGAAATACTAACACAGGGAGAGGGAAAAGTCAGGCATCTCAAAAGGTGAGCATCTACCCCACGGGCTGAATGGCCCCTGAGGAAGCACATCCAATGCTCAAGTCAAGCTAGACTGGATGCTTCCTACCTCAAACATAGTCTTCATCTTTGGAAGGCTGACAAGAGACCATTCAAAATCTGGTATCTTGGCTTTAGCACTGCCACCTGACAATGCTAGCTGAGCAAGGGCTTGGGAAGCCACTGTCACTTCTCATGTGGTGGCTGCAGCATTCCGTCACTTTAATACTTGGGAGTGGTAAGAAGGAAAGACAACACAAGAGCATTCCTTTGGGCACAGTCATTATGCTTCCCCAGAAGAGTGGTGCTCTACTTGGCAAGTTCCACAGCATTCAGCTGTGTTTAGTGTGAAAGCCCAGGCCCTCTGGACAGAGGTGAATGTCACTGTTCACAGGACCCTGAGCTACAGCCCCCCTACCTGTGAGCAGGTCACCTTGGCAGCCCTCTGTAGCCAGTGCTGCACATCAGTCTTAAAGGAGTGAATTCACTGCATCTTCCAGACAAACTAGGTCTGTCTACCTGTGGGTGTTGGCAGAGCATTCTGGTGCTCCAAAACTGGTCATTGGTTCTCCATTCTTGGCTCTGTTTAGCTGGAGCCACCCAAGCATCTGTGCAGTTTTTTTAATCACTGCCTAATTACAGGGAGATACTTCATGGACCAGCTCAGTAACCTCTTCAGTTCAAGGAGCAATCAATCAAGAAATACAACCTCTGCCAGCACAACCATGGCTCCAACTCAGCCTCATGACAGGTACTGGCTATCCTACACAAATGGCTCCAGTTGCAGATGCTTTTCTAAGCCATGTTGTGAATCTCCATGATAGCTGTTACCAAAATGGGAAGGCCTCCCTCCCAGCCACATGCCCCTCCTGACTCCCTCATGCTGGCACCAGTTGTCAGGTGCCCCCAGGGGGAAACAGCTCAGATGTCTACACCTGGAATCCTAACTGAGGGCCCTGGCTTGAACCCTATGGGCAGCTGAGCATGGACATGCTGCAGACTGGAGGGGGAACCTGAGGCAGCTCGATCCCACCTCTTTGTACCTAGCTGAGTCCGTGTTCACAGAGAACAAGGACAAACCAAGCCATGTGACTACTTCAGTGAGTCCTTATCCTACAGCCCCCCTGTGTCCTGCCCCTGGAGCTGAAAATGCAAGGCTGCACAAGGGAAGAGGCTCCTACCCACTCTGGTAACTTTTTCTGGAAATCAGGAGTCAGCCAGCCTGTCCCGGGGTACATGTAACACGTCAGGCAGCAGAAGGCAGGGCAGGCAATCCCCGAGGACACGTTTACCTGCGTTGAAGACGTGGACGTCGATCTGGCGCAGGGTCTCATAGTCCTCCCCGGAGCAGTAGCCGCCGAAGGAATAGACCTTGTGCCCCACCGCCACGGCCGCGTGGTTCACCCTCCGGGGCCCGCCTTCCAAGTGCACTGCCCACCGGAGCATTCCTCCCCGCGGCCAGGCGTGCTCAGGGCCCCCGGAGCCGCCGCCACATGCTGCCGCAGTGCCGCCTGCCTCTGCAACACACACGGCACAAAATAGCCACAAACCTCCCGCAGCCCTTCCCGTCCTCGGAGAGCCTGCTACAAAGGTTACCTCCGTGTATCCTCATTCCCTGGAAACGTTCCTCTGGGGAAGGGGACACACAGCAGGGCTCGGAGGAGCAGAGATGCCCTTGCACACAAACCCCCTCAGGCAGCCCCAGCCAAACACCTTCGGCGTGGCCATGCACATGTCATGGTACATGTCATTGTACATGTCACAGCCATTTGTCTGCATGGATGAAAACAGCCAGAGCCAGTGGTGAAGGTGAAAAGGACACACCCAGAGGGAAGAGCACGCTCTTTGGATCAGTTCTGAGAAACAGCAGGGGAAAATATTAAAACACCCAACAAAAAACCTCCAAAGAACCACCCCTCCATGAAGTTATTTCTTTTTTGAGTTGTTTTCGTGCTCTGCACATGAATGTTACAGCGACAGGACATGTGCAAAGCCCAAACAGAGACCATCCTGCAGCCTTATTGTAAGAGGAGTCTCTCCTGCAAACCTGCCTGTTCCTGCAGCAACCACCCTACCCTAAACTGCAGTCAGCAACCCAGAAAGTCACAGCAAGTTTTGCTCCAGCAAGGCCCAGAACAGCCCCCGTCTTCTACAGCCCATGCTTCAGTTGCAGATCTAGCAGGTTTGAGGGTTTTTCCTTAAGCAACTATTTTTTTTAAGCCAAGCAGCACTCTTGTATAAGTCCTCTGCAAAGCTACAGAACAGATGAGTTTCCATGGAACCCACCAAAGTCACCTTCCAAGCTATTTTGAAAGCTTCACATATCTAAATCTGTTTCCTGCCTCAGTCACAAGTTATTCCTGAAAAATCTAACCAAATGTTTTCCTCAAAATCTCTTCTTGTTTAAGTGATTCTGTAAAAGATTCCTCAAGGAGCTTAACTGGTCTTTATCACCAGCATCAATATTTTCAATACCCTTCAGACTGAGAAGGACCAAGGGGATGAATCTTACTTCCAAAATTCTCTGCTTGGTTCCTACTGAGGTAGAGGAGCACAGCTGCTTGGCACAGCAGGCAGGCATTGTACCAAGGCCCCCCTGCCTTTTTTGTCAGAAAGGCTGGGAAAACCCTTCTTCACCCTTGGGACTTCCCTGGAGCCAGGTGCAAGGACGCTGGTCCCGTCACTGCCACTGGAGCTGGCTACCCTGCCCCAGCAGCTCTGCTATTCCAGTCAGAACCTCATCCCAGGGGTTAATCTGGTCCACTGAGAAACAGCAGCTCCAGCCCCAATCCCTGGCACTGTAAGAAGGATGCTGATGTTGAAGCAACAATGTTGAAATGCTGTTTCCTACAATTACTGGGCAAGTTTTTCCTCAGATCCGTGCTCTCCAGGTGACTGGCAGGTCTGGAGCGGTGGCCAGGGCGATGGGATGGAAGTTGGCTGTGCTTCCCTTGGCTGTTTCCAGGGATCCCCCTTAGGGCAAACACAGCTCTGCCAGCACAGCCTCCTGCTGCCCCTCCTCAGGGCCAAGAAAAGCAAACACTGGTACCAACACCTCATGAGGAGAGACTGACCAGAAGTGTGAAGTCATCTCTGCAGGGCCATGGGAAAACACGGGCTTTAACAAGCTCTCAGGGGTTTTCCAGCCCCAAGTGCTCTTCCCTACACTGTAATAAAAGCACCCATGCAAACTCCCATCTTCCTCCTCTGCCACTGGCCACCACCCTGCCCTGGAGCTCCCACATCCTCCTGCCACCACCAGGCGTCTGTTTGTCCCTTTTCAGCCACACACGGGCCCTGCCTCCCCTTCTCCCTGCACAGCCCTGTCCCAGTGATGCCTCCCCCATTCCACCCCATGCTTTCTGTGCCCAGCTCCAGATTCTCCTCTCCTGCCTTATTTAGAATCGTTTCTTTAGACCAATCTTCCGTCCCAAAGCATTTTCCTCCTCCAAGCCTCCTCTGTGCACTGTCTGCAAATAGGAGTTAGACACTTATTTTGAGAAAAAACTGTATTTTCTGTCCTGTGGGCACTGTTAAATTCCATTTCAAGTTTGAAAAGTAGTTTATTTATGTCCTCATTTATATCATATAAATTATCATTGGAAATCAGTCTCATTCCTATGAGGATTTCTTAGTAGGCAAAGTGCACTTGGCATTAACCTACAGCTTAGATTTCTTTAAAGATCACAGAGGACACAGCCAAGGAGAGGGGGAAACAGCAAAACTGACAAGAAACAACTTACTAACCATTTCCCCCAACTGTACAATATTAGATTATGCAAAATACATTCTGTGGTTTCTCATTTAGGACACCAGCAACAGTGATGCAGGCTATGAAACACAAAAATATTGATAAGACAGGGGCAAATTGTGTTAGGGAACTGGGAGGGCACTGCAGGATGAGACACACAGAATCTCAGCTTCTGTTGTGAAAAACTAACAGATCTCTGACTTCCAGCCATCCAGTCCTCACAGCTCCCCATTTCCCTGCTCTGCCGTGATCTCCCCAGAGATACAGTAAAGCACAGAGGATGCAGAGAAATTCTGAAACCCTGGTAGGTCCTGTCATTAACCAGGAATGCCAGGAGTAAGGACATTTCTAAAAATCAGGATATGCTTCACTAACTGGTGAAGTACCTGACGCTGATGGAAATCAAGTGAGCACAGCAGTGAGTTGTTCCTCTGCCACACAGCACCTGGAGCATGTCACTGCTAAGCCAGGGAACAATCAGATTTAATTCAGCTCTGCATTCTTCGAAGACAGCACCTATAACAGCACTCCTACATCTCTGGTTGTGCTGTTGCCTGAAGATGCACTTAATGCCTGAAACAACCTTCATCCCACACCCCAACTGCTCCAGCTTACACCTAACAACACAGCATGTGGACATCTGAGATCAACAAAAACATCACTCAAAAATCTCTCTCTCACTAGCATATCTTCCAAAACTGTTGTGGTGACTTGAGCACCGTGGCACTGATAGAAAAAAACCCCAAAACAACAGCAAAAAACCCAAACCAGTAATCATAGTTTTTAGTCAGATTTTTCCACCTGTTTGTTCTGTTGGCTCTAGGCTTACTATTTTCAATCCCTACAATTAGTTATGAAAATGCTTCATTCAGGATAGAAAGCTACTGGGCATCTCCAAGTGCAGCAGCCAGGTGACAACCTTCAAACAAACCCATATATCCTTGGATCCACTTCTCTGCTCAAAGGGAGCTCACTGGGCTCTCTCACTCCTCTGTGCACACGGGAGGAAACCCAGAGCCATTTCTGAAAGCTGCTCAGATCAGCCTTGCTGCATCCAATTCCCAGAGCAAGGGGGAGAAACCCAGCAGCAGGTGGCCTGGATTTTCAAGGACTCTTTCTGTCACCCCCAGAAATTACAGCAGCACCCCAAGAAGAGCAGCCTGCCCTGCAAAGCTGCTCCAGAGAGCAAATCCTACCGTGTGTGTGGCTGCCTCAGTCCCGTCTCCCAAAAGACACCAGCCACAAGGTTTAGTAACCCTTAAAATAGCCCAGCCAGTTTGCAGCAGTCCATATAGACAGTTCTATTTCAAGCACACCCAACATACTGTTAGAGATAACATGAGAACAACCCGCTTTCTTCACTTGTGCTTGACATTTATCTAATGCTCGGAGCATTTGTGCTAAGGCAGTGTGAAACTGCAAGCTTGCACATTCAACAGCTCGGACACTCACAATGCAATTCCAGCCCCGTAAACCAGACGGTGCTGGAACAGCCCTTGGGCTCGTGAGCCCAGCCTGCTCTGGAAGCTCCTGTCAGCCATGGGAATCACACTGCTCAGCCACAAGTTTATCCCAGTGGCCCCCTCTACAGCCAGCCTCACCATCTCCTTATTTTCCCCCAAATATTTTGCCCTCTGCTGACTTATTGTGGACTAAAGCCTAGCTGAGATTCTGCACCTACTGAGCTGGCTTCTGCTGTTCACCTTGCTTCCCAAACCCCAGCTTCTCTATGGATGTGCCTAAGCTTTGGAGACACTGCTTGACCCCCATATTCCCAAAAGGAATTTGCCTCAGCCTGCCAAGCTGAGACCCTGGGGTGGGGAAGCAGGCACAGGACAGCTGAGCTGACAGCCAGTGGGGCATTTCTGGCTTCTCACAGGGCTACAGCTGCTTGTTCCTGTGCCCCTCCGCTGCGCTGCCTCTGATCCCCAGGCAGAGGGGCCTGCTGGGCTGGTCACACACAGGGCAGGCTCACAGGCTCCAGCCCTCCCACGCCTGGCTCATGGGACTGGGGAGGACCAGGCGTGCAGCCCCACAGCAGCCACCGCTGGGGGAGAGGATAGATGGTCTGCAAGCAATGAGCCCACGGGATGGAGAGAAGGCACAGCAGAGGTCATGCCAGGGCAGCCTCCCTCCCTGACACACACCTGCCAGGGGAGGAGAGGGATGTGTGGGGTCACAGGATCCTTTAAGGATGGAGAAGACCACCAGGATCACCGAGTCCAGCCATGAACACTGCCAAGCCCATCACTAACCCATGCCCCGACAGTGCCACATTCACAGATTTTTTTAGCACTTCCAGGGATGGTGATTCGACCATTTCCCTGGGCAGCCTGTTCCAATGCCAGACTACCCTGTCCGTGAAGAATTCTTTCCTATCCAATATCCAATCTAAGCCTTCCCCGTTGCAGCTCGAAGCCATTTCCTCTTGACCTGCATGTCAGTCGTTACCTGGGAGAAGAGGCCGGCCCCCACCTGGCAACAAGCTCCTCTCGGGCAGTTGTGGAGCGTGAGAAGGTTTCCCCCGAGCTCCTTTCCTCCAGCCCGAGCACGCCCAGCCCTCAGCCGCTCCTCGCGGCACTCACTGCCCGGGCCCTTCAGCAGCTCCTGCGCCCGGCTCCGGACACGCTCCAGCGCCGTTGGCCGCCGCTCCCGGCCCGAGCCCCCCCGCGCCCC
>VXBN01014461.1:300640-330260 GCA_013397395.1 Sinosuthora webbiana | reverse complement strand
GGCGGCACCTCCTCGGCGCCGCGCCCGGTGCATGGCGGTGGTGCGGACCATGGGCCCCGAGCGCGTCTGTCCGCGGGAGCCCGGGCCGCCCGAGGGCCCTGACGGCGCAGCGGGGTGGAGCGGCGATGAGGAGGAGGAGGAGGAGGAAGAGGAGGAAGGCGGCGGGTACTTGTATCAGCCGCTGAGCCAGGAGCCGGAGCAGGGCCTCGGCGACGCGGGCCCCGGCCTGCAGGAGCGGCTGCAGGTACCGCCCAGCGCCGCCCGCCGCGCCGGGGCTGGGGGCACCCGCGGCCCCGACCCCCGCTGCCCGCCTTTCTCCGCAGATGCTGAGGCTGCACCTGCCCGACCCGCCGGTGGACAGCGAGGAGGAGGGCGAGGAGGCGGCGGCGGAAGGCGCCACGCCTCAGAGCAGCCACAGCTCCATCCCCATGGATGCAGGTAAGCGCGTCTCCGGCAGGACCCTCCCGGGCTCCGCCGCGGTCTCACGGCCTCTCTGTCCCCAGAGCATGTGGAGCTGGTGAAGAGGACGATGGCCAGCGTGAAGCTGCCCACCCTGGGCATCCCTGCCTGGGCCAGCCAGATCTCGGAGGAGCAGTGGAAGGACGTGGTGCAGCGCACGCTGCAAGCCCGGCAGAGCCTCGGCGGCCCCCGGCCTCAGTGGAATTGAGGGCTGAGCTGCCAGCCACAGCCCTCCCTCCGCCCTGGAAGCGCCCGCTGCCTCCGAGCCAGGCGCTGACAGGACTTGCCAGTATCAACGTCCCAGTTTGTCCTACTGACATTGTCTGATTTTCCTTCCCACTCCTTTTTCTTGGTTCTGGCTGGCGCTTACATCAGTGTGGTGACCGTGTGTTGGCTTCCTCCACCTCTGAGGAGCAGATTGGTTTCCCTGCCTGGATGCAGAGGGGGCGATGGGGCTGGGCCGGCTTTGCCTGGATTCCCTCAGGACATACCTGGCCTTGGCCCCATGCTGACAGTCCCAGAGAAGTCCCTCTCCGGGCTGGGGCCCCGCCTCTCAGGACAGGGTCTGTGTGTTGGAATATTACAGGTGGACCAAGATGTGTCATTCCAAGAGATTGGTTTTATTTAGTTCTGTACATACAGGGACATCTGTACAAAATCCAACACTTTCATACTATGTAATGCTCTACTGAAAATAAAGTACACCATATGTACATATGAACTGTAAGCAGCTTAATACTTGTGTCCAGGGTGTGAATGCAGTAGTTTTGCTTTTTCCCTTGGGAGGAGCAAGCCAGGTGGAGAGGAAGAGGCAGCTCCAGTTCTGTCCATTTGGCTGATGTGGGGAAAGGCGTAGGCAGAAATGAGCAGCACTAATGCTAGAAACCAAGTACTGAGCAAGGGGCAGCTGGAGCGTGGCAGATGCAGGTCTGCCTATGAGCAGTACATGTGGTGAGAGGGCGAGCACACTCCCCCCTGTCTCACATGGTCCCCTTCTGAGGTGTCCAGGACACTGGAATGAATAGGCAGCAAACAAAGGATGACGTGAAGGTACTAAGCCTAAGTTCCCTGACCCAAAACAAGACACAAAAAGCTATGGGAACATCAAAGCTGTACAGCACGTAATCATGATGTGTTACAATCCTGCCCCTGCACGTGGCACAGCCCCAGCAGCATTCCTCTGGCCAGGGTCGGGGCTGCCAGCAGAGACAGCTCCTCTGCACACCACAAGGTTCCGTTCCCTCGGCACGCAGAGCAGCCCACGGCGGGGCAAGGCAGCCGCTGCCCAGCAGCAAGCAGGCTCGAGTGAGGGCACGCCATGCTGCAGCAATCTGAAAATGAGGTCTTGGCTTACAGCACAACGCTAAGCAGGCAGCTGGAGAGCCTGTGCTGGAGCAGGAAGGAGCCTCCTGCCCAGCCTGAGCCTGGCAGCCCCATTTCCACTGTGCTGCTCCAGCACCACCCGGTGCACGTCCACATGCTGTGCCAGGCGTGAGGTAATTGATTGGCAGCTGATCATGAGCTCAGACTAATGTTCAAAATAAGCAATAACCTCCCTGAGGTGTTTCTCAAGTCTCCTGACGAACTGGCCCGGTGTGTGAGGCGGAGGGGAGGTGGGGTCCTGCGTGACTGGGGGATCTCACACGTCCCCCTGGCACCTGCCAGCTCCTCCCAAGAGATGGTGGCATTCCTGGTGAGGGCTGAGCCGGGACACAGCTACACGGGGCAGGGATGCAGGATACACAGGTCCACACAGCCTGGCTGGGGTTGGAGGAAAGACGTGCTGTGCACCAGCAGAAAGATTAGAGGGGGTGATCCTCTGACCTGGGAATGGGTTACTGGTGAGGACGAGCAGATACACCAGAACCTTCTACAGCATCCTGTGCCACTGCAGAGCAGTCTCAGGCTGGCACCAGCCCCACTCCCTGCAGGCTCCCTGCACTACTGCAAACCCACTGAAGCTTATGTGCCAAGAAAGCAGGTGCAGCAGGTAAGAGGCAGGGACTCCCTCTCTGTGACAAACCGGCCTCTGAGGGGGCACCTCGGCCTGGCACTAAACCTGCACTACAAACAACAGGGTGAAAGCTGGATCACAGTAGCACCCAAGTGCTGCGCAAGCCCCTGGGCTATCAGCAAGTGTTTCTAAATGCTAAGGTAGCACGAGTCCCTGATGCACCGTGTGATAACTAACGAGGGCCTCGGGCCACGGCGGGTGCCAGTGTAACAGGACAGGTGAACCGTGCTCAGAGCACCCACGGAAGCGATTCAGCAGTGGTGCTTAGCCATTGCTAATAATGAGGAGACAACTGAACGCTCAAACTCAGCCACACCCCATGAGGTGTATCCACTGCTTCCACTAGCTTGTGGAAATGACTAACAGCACAAGCTTCCTAGAAACCCTGGCCCTGAAGAGCTAAGGATGGGATACAGAGACAAAGGGAGAGCTGCAGGAGTATTTTAATTGAGCAGGTAGAGGAAGAAAGTCAGTGGCTGACACCTGCTACAAAGCGGGAAGTTAATTCTGGGCCCACAGTTAACCCGAGACATCGGGAAGGAGATGAGTCAGCACGGACCAACACAAACAGCAGAAGGAATTCACTTTCTCACAAGAGAGCTTCTAAGGATGCTCTAAAGGGAGGACTGCAATAGTATGTAGTGCTTGCACCCAGCTTACCTGGGGGTGGCAAAGCACTGAACCCCCACTCCACTGACAGGGGAACAGAACACGGGGCTTGTAGCAAAAGAAAGGTGGAAGTAAACATTTTCTCCGCCAGACATTAAGACCCTCCAGCTGTGGAGCTGCACCCCAAGGCAGGCTGGAGAGGCAGCCTTCACAAACTCTGCTTGTGCCCCAGGCTCAGCCTGGCCTCTGGCCATGGCAGGGCCCAGCTGCACAGGCAGCACGGGGCAGGTGTGGCGGAGATGGGCACTTGGAGTTTGGAGCAGCACACTGAGCCACGCACGGCACGCTCTGCCCAACAGAGCCTGAGCAAGGCTCTGCCCTCCTGGCAGAGGAAGAATCAGGTGGCAGCTCAGGTGGCAGTGAAGTGAGTCCTGCCTGGACTGATACAAGCAGAGGTCAGGCAGGCTCCCTCCATGCCTGCACAGCCAAGGTGGAAAAGCAGGAGGACGGAGAAAAAGCAGGAGGACAGGACAGTGGTGAGATACAAGTTATAACATAAAACCAGATCTACCCTGGAGGTATGCAGATGGAGTGGAGGACAGGCACAGCTCACCATGTTCATTCCTTACTTATACATGAGAACCGAGTGCATTTCCATGACCCCTGGAGGAAAGGGATGGGGCAGAGCTTCCTGGGCCAGCTCCTGAGCCCGTCAGAGAGCCTCCTGGCTTGAGGTGAGAAACTCTTCTGCTCTCTTGTGGGCCTCCAAGGCTTTTATAGTGTAGACGTCCTGTGGAAGCTCAGACTTCCGGCGCAGCAAAACTTTGTCCTTCTTAATGTCTTTCAGCATCTACAAACAAATCAAAGGAGTCAGGAATCAGCAGAAAACCCCTTCATGCCTTCAGCCCCTGACTCCAGCTGCTCTAGGATATGCTGGGTGGCACTGCAGCATGCTTCAGAACAGGCTGAGAGCCAAACACAGACCAAAAGGACACAACAAAGTCCCACTGGCGCTTTTTCCAGACTGAGAAGATTAGATAAACCCAACTCTTCAGACTACAGGTTGATCTCTTAATGATGAGGGATGAGAANTGGCGCTTTTTCCAGACTGAGAAGGTTAGATAAACTCAACTCTTCAGACTTAATGATGAGGGGTGAGATTAGCGGCATTTACCTTCAGAACATTTGGAAAGAGCCAGTTCTGGCTGTGCTGATGTCCTGGCTGGACTGGGAGCAAGTGTGAAAGGACCCGAGTCAGGTACGCACCTGCACAGCCTCCGTCTCCACCGTTTTCTTCAGCAGCTGGATGTCCTCTGCAGTGGGGGTCTCCGTCTCCATACAGCACACAGAAGGCAAGGGTAGAGGTGCATAATACATGGGGTACTGCAGACAACACACACAGCTGCAGTCAGCTCTCCATCCAACGCCACACCTCCTCCCCCAGCATGCCAGCACAGCACAGCACACTCCTTCCAGCTGCCTTCTCTGGCCCCAGAAGGCAGCAGCAGGGACATGAATCTCCTCTCCCCTCCTGTGCTCTCTGACTCAGAGCACGCTGCATGTGCAGCTGCAGTTCACAGCCTGGTCCTTTAACACATACATGCTCTCTAAGGCAGTACCTTAGAGGTCAGTGCTTCAGAGGGACAGCCTGATAAAACACTGCCAACATTCCCAGGACACTGGTTTTTGGGAGAAACAGACCATTGCTGCAGCAGTGTCCACAGGACTGAGATCAGATGCTAAAACCTGCTCTCGTGGGCTGAGGAAGCAGGTTGAGACCCCCAGCACACTCTTGCCTCGTTTATCCTAGGTCCTGCTGTCCCTCACCTGGGGGTTCAGCCGAGCCAGCTCCTCTATTTTCTGCCACATTTCTTCTCGTTCCTTCATCCTGAACCTTCCCCTGCAGAGAGAGAGCCAGAGCAAGTGTGAACTCCTGGGGAAAGCACAGCTTTCATTCCCAGGATGGTAAAAGCAACAGAGCAGAAAAGTGCAGGCAGGGGGGAAGAGCTGCTCTGTCATCCAGAGACCCCTGGTTCTACCTAATTCTAAATCTACAGGTGAGATGAGGCAAGAAGAGGGGACACACTACAACTAGCAGAGAGTAGGCAGGCATGCTCCTCGCTCACCTCAGAGCACAGGGTGGCTGCACAGGTACTTTAGCCCTGGCTTTGTGCTGCCAGGAGTAGAGCAGAGTGTCTGGGTTCTGGGGTAATGCCATGACACCGGTCTGGATTTCAAACACAAGTTTTCCTGGTGCCCCCCAGATGCAGAGGGACAGACCATAATTTCCAAGAGAACTGGGGTTCCACTGCCCACTCACTGCTCCTTCTCTCTCTAACCAGAACACACCACAGAGCTGTCCAAACAGCCCAGGCACAACTCTTGAACTTGGCACAGATTTTGGCACACATTTGAAGTGGCTGTTCAGTGGGGCCACTTAAAAATCCCAGGACAGTGAATGTTCACTGCAAACAGAGGTGAGCATCCACCACTCCTTGTTATTCCCTTCTACATTTTAAACATCTGCACTAAAATCTCTGCTTTATTTCTATTAACTATATTAATTTCATCCCACCTACTGGTCTCTCTAGTGCCCTATCTATCCATGTTAAGGAAGTTCTTACACTCTGTAACATCACATTCTTCAGAGTCATGTAGGCTTAGAATGAGAATGAGGCTGCCAAGGTTTAAAGCAGCAGATTACTCCACCAGAAAACACAGGGTCACAAAAACACCTCCAACAAACCAGCCCCAAAACAGCCCAAATGAATAACCCATTCAGGAAAAGACACTATCTGCCCCAACTTCCTCACTGGTTTTCTGGGGGACTCTGGTAATCCAAACAGTTTCAAGGTGTCTGGGGAGGTTAGAAAGGTGCAGTCAGCCCATTTGCACTGAACAGCAGAGAGACAATCTCGCCACATGTCCCTGCAGAGCCTGTCCCTCATGGCCACCCTGGCTGTGGCTGCACAGCTGGGGCTGCAGCAGGGACAGGCCTGAGCTGGCACGTCACTTGTAGCCACGTGAACTATTTAAAAATGAGTCTAAGCCATCATCAGACCTCTCAACATCTGGCTGCAGCCTAACAGTGAAGACACAAGCTCTCTCCTTTTCCCCATTCCCTGTTTACTGAGTCTGTTTGCACATGCAATCCTTCCCACACATGCTGTTTTCTAGTTCACAGCACAAGGTTTTCTGAAGCCTAATTAGGCACAGAGGCACTAGACAAAAAAAAAAATCATCTTAACATGACCAGAAAACTGCAGCACTACCCATCCTTTTATTGGACAGCACTGAGCTTGTTTTGTTGAGCTTTTTCAGAGCAATTCTCCATCAGTCACACACCAGTGCTGGGAACAGTCACCTTGGGCAGGTCAGCAGCTAAACAGGGAGAGAAAACTCCTGATGGAAACACTAGGTAGGTCTTGTGGAAAATGTACTGTCACTGTGACTTAAAATATATGTGAAGATATTTGTGGGCTTCACAAACACCCTAAAATGGGGAAAAAAAAGAAAACTTGCTTGCTCTCATTTTAGATCCTAAAAAATCCTTAATTTCTCCATAAGCAGGTTACCCATGTGAAGGTCTGATTCATGTATCAACTTATTACTGAGTTATTTACTCCTGTTTCACAAAACAACAGAATGTACCCCAGAGTTCCACACTCCCAGCAGGGATTAGCTCTGCTCTCCCCACCAGCAGCCCTGGCTCATCCAGGAATGAGGAGCACTGTTTTACTATTTTGTCACTAAGTCAGCAGAAAATAGACCCCCCCCAAAAAAAATTCCTTCCAGCTTACTGGACTGACTCAGCTCACCAAGGCAAGCCATAGAAGCACCAAAATCAGCACAAGCCAGCAGAAAAAGTGGAGTTCTTTCCTCTTTACAGCATCATGGCACAGGTACTTGCTGAGCTCAGATTTTATTCCCACCATTCGCTCTTTGAAACTGCTGGAATTATTCCATCTTTATCACTGGAAAATTGAAAGCATCCTGTGGCATGAAAGATGCATTATGCCCACTGCAGCAAAACTCTTCAGAAAAGTCTTTCTAAAGCAATAGGATTCTACTGACATCACTACAACATTTATGAACTGGTAAGTATTTCCAAGGCAGAACAAAGGTGAGTATTCTCTCTGTGGCAATCTATTTGCTCATGACTCAGCACACTCTGTCACTCTTTCCTAGGCTACCTGCTTCAGCAGGACTGAAAGGGTTTCTGTCAGGGCACACCTCATCCCTGTGGCTAAGGAATCCTACTTCTTGACAGAATTACTTACCACCTTTCCATTTCCCCTCTGCCTATTGGCACCTACCATCTGTTACTGTACCCTAAGGAGACTTTAGGATGAGCTCAAGTTACTTGGCAAAAACCTCTTACTCACTTCTGCTTCTCTGCCTTGTATTGCTGTGTGCAGTCATCAAAAAGCTTTTGGTTCATCTCCATGAAGAGCTTCAGTGCATTGTAGATTAGCCCATGAATTGTCCTGCAGAGATGAGGGAAGGAGAACAAGTCATGGAGGGCAGGTTCTTACACCCCAGCCAGCACCAGCAGCAGAGAAAAGAGGTAACAGCAGCAGCAGCAATTCTACAGCCATGTGACAAAAGATTCTCCCACAATCCCAGCTCTTACCAAGGCAAAATCCCTTCCATGAACACAGCAGGAACTATACAACAGGGAGAAAGAGACAGAGAACAAAGAGAACACCCTGGGACAGGCCTGCTGTGGACATATTAATGAGTGCAAAAACACACATTCATGTGTTCATTTCTTGCAGTTACAAGTGGGAAATGAAGGATGCTGGGGACCTGTTCAGGGCTGTGTTCAAGGGGCCTTTAGTGCCTCCCACTGTTCACACCACACATACACAATGACTTTTTTGGGCTGCCAGTATTTGGTCATGAGCTTTTCCACTGAGCTGCCCAAAACACAGGCAGCAGCCCTGAAGAGATGGAAACCAGGACACAGAATATCACAGAAGGAAATTCAGCCCTGTGCCAGTGATTTATGGATGGGTTGCACTGTGTGTGAACTCCCTAGGGGACAAAGACTCTCCTAAGGAATGAAAACAAGTGCTGAAGCTGTCTCTGAAACACCTGACCCAGAGGCAAAAGATGAGAGTCAGCTCTGTGTCTCTATCAGCTCTGCAATGGAATTTGGAAGAGAGATGCAGCCCTGCTGGACTCAAGCAAGCTGTGTGACCAAGGAGATGAACTATGGGAAGGAAGAGGAGAATCTGAGACACTCAACCTGCCCTGAGAAGATGGAGCTGTTGCTCAAACAAAGAGAAGGAGAAATAAGAGGAAAAGGTTTTCAGAACTTTTTCTGTAATATCACTGAGAAGCAGACCAGAAAAAACAGGAACAGCAGAATCATGACCCTTGGTGCTGCAGGGACACAGAACTGGTGAAGGGTTTCAGACAAGAACATAAAGTCCTTTTCTGAGCTCTGGACTTGTCCAGCCTCCCTAGAATTAATTTTTAGCTAATTCATTACAGGAAGTGCATTAAATCAAATTAATTAAACTTGACTTAACTAGGTAAGCAATTAAATGAAGAAGTCAGAAGAAAGGAAGTTGATAAGAGAACCATAAAACAGAGCAGTATCTAGGAATCAGACACAGGGGACAATATTTGATATGGACAGCTGCCCAGTTAGTTCTGCTTTCCCTGTTTTCCTGTACTCAAGGAGTCAGGCACTGTATTAGCCAAGATCTCTGGTCATGGAGAACGTAAGGGTGGGACACAGGGGTCTGCTGTGGCCCTGTTCCATGCTGTGGAGAGATGGCTGGGGGCAGAATCAGAGGACACTGAGAAGTTATAGTCACACCCTAGCAGAAGCTGTAAGAGTACAGGAATTGCAGGTACAATGCAGCTGCTGCTCCCTGGATGGAATGCTGCTGGTGTGCTCACAGCCTGTCCCAGGATGGTTCCCCACAGACACAGCCCTGCTGAGGGGGATGGAGGGGAGGGTGGAGCAGAGTGGAACACCTCAGCCAAGTTCAGTTGGAGTCCTGGCAGGGAGGGGATCTCGATGGTGTTTTGCACTGATAAAGTGCACAGGGCCTGTCAGCCACAGGAGACAGGAGGTGACTTGTGGCTGAGCCAGCAGCTGTGGTGAAATCTCCCTGCTTGGATGAACTCTGTTCATTGTAACACAATTGTATTAACACACATCCCCTCCCCAGAGTGTGGCCACCCCTCATGGGGCACGTGCTCTGTGCTTTACTGACTACAGCTCTGGGCAAAGCCAGAGAATCTACACCAATCAGTAACAAAGGCACGTGTGACTAAGAGTCCCTCACACTCCACCTACAACATAAAGAAATACTATAAAACTAGGCTGAGAATAGGAGTAAGTTCGGGAAGACTTCATTGTAACTTCTGGGATCAGTCAACAGGCTGAACCCATCCTCTTCCCCTGTGGGTAAGCAATGTACTCTGCACACTGGATACTTCTACTGGGACTTAGAGCTTCTCTGAATTGCTTTGAATATGTTTTTGCAGTCAGACACTTTCACTGGCAGTCCTTGAACCTTAACCTGTCACAATTTTCTGTTAATAAGGAATGTTATTCCATGAACTGTCAGTGTAAGTCCTTCCCAGGCACTGGCAGTCACCAGCAACATGGAACATCATCAAATCAAATGGAAGACCTGCTGAGTGGTTTGTCTTATGCTGCTGGCATATTTCCCTGAATAAGTCAGTTGACCTGACCCAGCAGGACTGTTCAATGAAGGGTCCCCCTAGTAGGACACTGGCAGACTGGTGGGGCACGAGGGTTTTGGTTTCCTGGGGTGCTGACACAAACCCCTGAGGGTCCAGGAAAGGTCCTTTTTCCACGATACACGCTGACAGCACCACCAACCCCCAGCTCAGCAGCTGGTGCCACCATCCATCCATCCATCCATCCATCCATCCATCCACGCACTGCTGCAGCAGCGTGCCCCAAGACTGCCAGTGGGTCAAACAGCCCAGCAAGTGCCCGAGCGTGGGGGAACACCTACTTGTTCCAGTGACTCTTGGAGTTCTTGTAGAGCGCTGGGAACATGATGGGGAGGATTTTGGCCGCGTTATCACTGATCAGGCTCATGATGTATTCGTTGTTCCAGTAGTACAGCGCTCGCTCCGCCACCTGCAGCGGGAGACAAAGGCACCCCTGGGGAGGCTCCTGCCAGGAACCTCTGCTGCTGACAGGGAGGCACCACCCAGCCAAGGAGCCCACAGGCTTCCTCACAGCACAGGGCTGAGCTTTATGAATTCCTGTGAGGCCATTCGTCCCTTCTTTGCTTTACCTCTGCCAGACACTTCTCACTTTTGTGAGGAAAACCTCGTGTTCTTGAATAGACAAACCTACTGTCAACATGCTGATGATTCCAACACCCTTCACACAACACTTAAGGACAGGAATGTCATTTACTCCATGTCCCAACTCAGATTAGCTCCAAGCCTTCTTCATTTCCTCAGACTGTCCTCTGTAAAGTTCCATTCCGCCCTGGTTTTCCTACAACAGAGTCTCTCAGGGCTTTGAAGCATGCTTCAGTCACCAGTCCCACAATTCAACCCCCTGATTTAGTAAAGGTGAAAACATGGAAAATCTTGGGGCAGCCATCCTGCTCTAACAAGACAAACAAGTCTAACAAGTTTCCACATTGTGACAGCCAAGGCAGGCTAATTTCTGCATTTAGTGCTAGCTTGAGAATGGCTTAAAAACCAAGGAAAAGAGACATCCAGAATTAGTTTGACATTTCAGACAATGCAGAACTTGCTTTATCCCCTTAATATATTATTACACACAAATAAATGAAAGGAAACTCACTTTGTGTTCACTTACCTAGCTTTTGGTTTTCAAGATCTGGTTAAGCCTTTTTCTGCTGGATTAACACACAAACCATTCAGAGAAAACTCATTCTCACCAAGGTGTTCAGACTCACCAAAAAGTCAATTCCTAATTTTGCTCTTCAGACAAGCTGTAGACTGCTCAGCCTGATTGTATGGGACACCTTTGGGTTAATTCTCTTAGGCTCTAAAGTGTTTGCACCTTCTCCAGGCTTCTCGGTATTGTTCTTCAGAGTTTGGCAGCAGATGAGGGCTGCTATCAAGTACAGGATGTCTCTCCTCCAGCCTTTACCCTACTTTATTCAAGCTCCTTAGTTCCTTCTGGTCGCTGCCTCCACACCCAAAGGTCACATTAGTCCTTTGGTTTCCATCACCACACCAGTAATCCATGTTCAGCTGCTCCCCTAGTCCTTTACACAAAACTGATTTTTACACACACGTGTGACCTAGACTGACCTTACTTTTGGCTTGTGAACACGTGACTTTGTATCTCTCTAGACCAAAAGACAGACTGAAGCCAGGCTGCCTCACTGTGCAGTCACTCTCACTTGGGAGATGGCAGTGTCATTTCTTCCTTAACCCTCCACCTACACCTGGGCTGACCATGTGCTTCCCCAGCAAGCTGTCTCCTTCCTGGGCACCCTTCATGGCAGTCTAAAACAGTGAGCCAAGAGCACCTGCCAGGAGCTACCAGCAGGTCCCACCACACTGTACAATTCAAACCTTAAGACTACCATCCCCAGAGATTGTATTAGCCAGCTACTACAACCAGTTTCCCTTCAGTGGAAGCAAGAAACAGACTCCAGCACTTCTCCAGCACACCTCACTCTTTACCACCTGTGCCAGAATAAAACAAAGGACTTTCCCAGCACAGTCTCTTTGGTTGGCCTCTCTCCAATACTGCAGAGTGCTTGCTTCTACTTCAACAGGGTGACCCTGGATGGATCTCTGTCCTTGCTGGCCAAATCAGGAGGTGGCAGAGCACCTGTGCTCCAGCCCCAGCCTGTGCAGAACAGCACAGAGCAGCAGCAGAGGCTCCTTCTCTTTGGATGAGCTCAGGCTGTGGTTGTGCTGAGGATTCTCACTGCTTCCCACCACGTGTCGCCCCAATACTCACCCTGGTCACGCCTCCACGTGCCAAATAAAAGGCCAAAAACTGTGGTGTCACCCCCACATGCCAAGTGGATTACAAGTCAATGTTCCATCTCCTCCCTGAGCTGCAACCTACCTGGAAGTGTGGGCTGGAGACACATTTGGCCAACTGCCTGAACAAGGGCTCCATAACTTTCACAAACTCGGATGGCTCAATCACATCCAGGATCTCCTCCAGCTCATTTAAAAACATCACCTCTTTGGGACTGTGAGTTTTTGGCCAGAACTTCAGCAAGCCCACAATCACCTGGGTGGGAAGAGTACAGACACAGTGTTAGAGAGCCAAAGTCAACACCAGCTGCAAAAGAAATTTTTAAGTGTCTGGTCACAACAGCAAGAGGGAAGGAAGTAGCAGAACAGACTTCCTCAGAAAGTCAGTGCGAGCGACCAGGGAAGAAAGAAGACAAAAGCCCAAACTCTGCCAAGTTACTCTCATGGCAGCAGCTCTGCCTAGGCTGCTATGATTCCATATTACAAGCACAAAGCTTAAAATCACTTTTTATCCCCCATCACAGCTTAACACAGAAGGGTGAAGCTGGAGTGGGCAGCAGCTGGCAGACAGTGCAAAGTAACCACAGAAGATCAACTAACAGACCTGGAAATGCTGTAGGAAAGGTCTCTGAAGAGTCATTATTTAAAACACTACAGAGCTTCACCATTGGGGAGCACCAATAAATAGAGCAATGGATGGGTTTGGGACAAGGAAAGGAAACACTACTGCACACAAAGTAACTGGATTATGGAACTCATTCTTGCAAGACTCTGTGGAGACTCAAAGTCCAAACAGACTCCAGAATGGAGCAGACAAGTTTACAGAGTTTACACCTAATAGTTATAATTAAATGTGACAATGCAGATGCAACTTCTGGCTGAGTAAAACTATTGCTGACAAGAATAGGGAAGGGCTGTATCTCACTAGATTTATTTATTTTTAATACTGCTTCCTGTCCTACCCATCTTCTTCTAGACACTCTAAAGGCAGGATCCAAGATGCTGCAGACCTTCACCCTGTTGGAAGAAGAAATGCTTACTCTGTGGACACTAGAGACCCACACAGTTGGCCACAGGATCTGCCCTTTCAAACCCCTGTACTCCAGCTACCTGATCCTGAAGCCAGCACTCGAGGGAGCTCAGGGCAGCAGAGGGACAGTGGTGGGCAGTGCAACAGCAGGATCAGAGATATCTGAGCATTATGTTCCTGCCAACTCAAGGCTTGAGAAGCCAGCAGTTCATTACCCCCAGTGTCTGTCATTATTCATGTCTGCCACTCAGGCAAGAGTTAGCTTCAATGACTCACAAGTAATTTCACCAGGAACTAAGGTGGTGTGCGGTGTGTGGAGTCTGTGTTTGCTATTAGCCTTGCTCACCTGGCAGTCTTTCAGACTGCTGTTGAGGCAAGAGCTGCCATGTCAAGCCTTGCTGAGCAAGATTCTGGGCAGCCCATTTGAGGCAAGTGTGGACCCAGGGAGCAATGTGGCCTCTTTCCAGCACTGCTGGTAGTATCTCCCCCTGCATTCAGACTCCTGCTGATGCACAAGCCCTGTAATTCTTCCAGACTTCAATAACACCAGTCATCTTGGGGGTCTATTCAAAACCTTCACAAGCAAGGTGCTTCATCAGAACACAAGTTGTGGCAGTATGGTCTTGGTATGCCTGGTTGAAACACAACACAGAATCCACTGAAGGTAATGGAATTGGGTCATTGCACTGCTTTCCACAAGCACCAAGCCAGACCCGGCTCTGTAATCCAGGGGCCCCTGAACAGTTATCCAGAAAAAGGTGATGAGCTACAGAGCTTTACTATCTGAATAAGCTGCAAAGTGAAGCCCAGGAATATTGAGAGATTCCTATTTCTCTCTTCTCCCTCAGGCTCTGAGGTGCTTTGGCAGGAGGCTGCAGGACTGGATGTCAGCCACAGGAAGTACTCAGCATGATCAGGAAGCTACTCTATGCAATTTGTTCCAGAGCAGGCTTTTGGGAGCAAAGGAAATGGAGAACCCACGTTTAAAGGAAAAGCTAGGAGGTCTGCTTCAGCACTGCTGGTGTCAGAGCTGTGGAGCCAGAAAGCTGCCAACAGCTGACCAGCTTCTACCCAGCACAGGCAGGCTCACCAAGAGCACACACATTTGAGCCAGGGAACAGAACGACCTCAGCCAGCATTACTCATTAAAACACTCACACTTTTGGTGCTCCCTGCTACAGTGACAGAAGTATGTGTTCTCTGCCCATCTGCTGTTTTGAGCCTGTGAAGCTCAGCTCTGTAGAAGACATTTCCTGGCCTGCAGTGGGTGGAGAAACACTCGTCTCCTTCTTGCACCCTCTGCCAAGCTGGCATTTAGCCTGGTTAACACTGCAGGTCTGTGCAGCCAGTAACTAGGATATGTGAGGTCTCCATCTACACTGCTCACATTTTAGAACCTGCTGTTTCCCAGCACTACATCCTGAAGGCAAATGTGACTTACCTCTATGAAGGCAGCAAGCTGATGCTAAAGCTGGAAGGAGAACACGCTCATGAAGGAACAGTGGCACGCCTAAGCAGACCTTGTGTCCCAGGCTCCTAACCTCATCCCCACAATCCTGCAGCCTAGAGGGGACTCTTACTATTTCAGGGCCCCCACAAGCTCTGGTTCCATCAGATGGTCATGTATTTTGTCTCTGCAGTATCTCTCATTAGCCAGAAGCTCTGCCCTGGAAGAACAGCCTGGTATCCTGTTCCTTCTGCTACACCAAGATCTGAAGCGTAAAGGAAGATTGCAGCCCACCTTCCTGAAGCTTTCAGGAGAGAATGCTAAAGGCTTGCACTGAGCAGTACAGCCCCTTCCACCCCCAGGGAGCCAGGCAAACCCAGTAAACAATACCACTGACTCCCAGCCTCTTTACAGCAAGGGTGGAAAAAGGGCTGCTCTAAGGAAGCTGTGAAGCTTTTTGGGACTTGACTGTCACACACAAGTGAAGCAAGGTTACTCACTGGCTCTGTCAAGCTGCTGTCTTTCTCCAAGAACTGTACAACACAGTATGCCAGCTGCAGGAAGAAAAACATGGCAAGATTAGAGCTTCTTCAAGTGTACCCAAGACTAAGTGCCACCACCCCCTAGGCTGGAGGTAACCCCATGCCCATTATGTTGCAGCTCTAAACAAATCCAGTCTCCTGATGGCAAGTGAAGACTTTAAGACCAAGCAGGCAGGGCCTGAGCTCAGGATGTTTGTGCAATTTAAAGGACAAAACTTCAGTAACACAGAGCAATCCACAGCCAATACATTCAGATGAAAGCACACATTGGAGAGGAGCAAACCTGACACAAAGCCCTGTGCCACAGAAACAGGGCTGAGAGAACAGACATCTCTACTTAATACCTGCATTTTTTCACTTCCTATCCCAAGTTCTGATCTCCTCTATTCTTCTGTTATGTACTCAGAATTGGAAGAAATTAATCTCTAAACCAATCCAGCAGACTAGCAAGCCAACTTCTCCACATATCTCAGTGGTGACTAATAGCTGATGCACCACATGACTGCAGCGAGGAAATTTACCTCTCTGGTTTCATCAGGCCCCCAATATTTCACAAGCTCCCAGCACAGAAAGACAAAGCAAGCCACAGCATTAAGACAGTGTCAGGATACCCTCTTATCATCCAGTGGCACAGGCCCAGACACCACAAGAATGGAACAACCACTACAGTACAGGACTAGGGCAGAGCCCAGAACATCTCACAGCAAGAACTTCATACAATGGGGCCTGGTGGAGAGCTATAAACAATTACCTTATAAACTAATAAAATATATAGAGCTTTTAATAGCTGTAAGCTTTTACAAAATCCCAATCTGCCCTGGGAACTTGAAGCACTTCTCACCTGTGGATGGTACACACTGAGAGACTTCACTTTGTGCAGTGGTAGCAAGACTCTGATGAGGAACATCTTGTGCTCTTCCTTCAGAGGCAAAGCAAACCCATTGATTATGCTGAGAAGAAACAAGAGTCTTGTTAAAATTTTGACCCAGCAGAAATACAGTCCCCCTCAGCTCACAAGACACACTCACTCTGACCAGCCCCTTGAGGAAGCACCCACCAAAAGCGGGGTCACTGCAGCCCAGCCTGCACACTGAGCTCAGCAAGAGTGTTCTTGGCAGGCAGCACAGGGAAATGCCTCTGCTGGAGCCTGGACTCTGCTCTGTCCCTGCCATGCTGAGCCCACACACACTGAGGCAGAACCTCTGGGGATGGCCAGCACCAAAGCAGCTCAGTGCTTGAGTCTTGTGCTGTACAGAACAGGAGGATGGCAACACAACAGGGCCACAAACAGAAGGGAAGCTGAAACCCTGGAGAAAGCTGCCCATTGCTAAGGCTTCTCAGAGCTGTGAGGAGCTCTTCTCGTTTACTGCCTGCTGAGGCAAGATAGCAAGTGTGACTGGACAGCAACTCAAAAGAACAGGAGACAGATCTGGGGAGGAGAAGGCTACCACTGTATTTACTGGCACTCTGGGGAGTACCTTACTTTACGCTCTGTCAGACTGAGATTCTCTGGAAGAGAATCTTCCTTGCCTCCTGCAAGGACTGCTGAAGGAAGGCACTGCCTTTTCCCCCAGCACACTGGGCTGGGAGGCCTCTCTCACTGTGGGCCCTCTGGTGACAACATCAGCCCCTACGAAATATTGTATGGCAGCCATATCAGATTCCACATGTTCCAGGTGAAAGTCACATGAAGGGGAACCTTGATTTACAGAGATCTCTAATGGCTTTAGGTTCCACCTTGCAGAAGCTCCAGAATTACACTGTACTATCCAGGCCCACAGGACTGGACACACCTGCACATCCCTTCCAACCTGGAGTCTGGGTCTATGTTAAGTGGTGGGACAGTGATCCTCTACAAGGCAAGTGGAGAGGACCTTTCCAAGTCCTGCTGACTGCCCTCACCGCAGTCAAAATTGCTGGCAAAGGACCCTGGACTCACTACTCCAGAGTAAAGAAGGCTTCTGCTCCTGAAACAACTGAAAAAACAGAGATGGATGCAGACCAAAACATGTTTTAAATGATTCTTCTTCTGTGTCTGAAGAACTGTTCATAATAATCATTATTCTTCTTTGCATGATAGCCAACTGTGCAAGACATTACTACTGTTAGATATTTACTCCTGTTAGATATTTATCTATTATTAGATATTTACTGTTGTTAGACATTTATCTATTATTAAATACCCATTATTAGTATACATTTAGAATAGAGACTCAACAAGGTAAAGGCCTTGTCAAGCCTCTAAAGGGGGGAAATGATGCCTTAAGTTTTAGCTCTCATATTTTCCAGATTCTGTACTGCATTAGTTTGTAACTCTGAAGTTCATATAAAGGGTTAGCAAGTTCTCCTCACAGCCCAGTCAGACAAAACAATCCTCTTCCAGCCCTAAAACCAAGGACACTTGCAGCTTCAGGCCCAAGAAGTGCAAACAACAGTGAACTGAGGAGAGCAATCTGGGAGGATGGGGCCTCATAACCTGAAGCTGTAACTGGACAATTAACCCCAATATGTAAATGGACCAAAACTTATAGAAATGTGAAAACTTGTGACCAGTTGTCCATCAGTTGTCCATCTACCATGGTGGGCTCTTGTACTGCCCGAGGTGTATCCTTTAAAGGCCTTTTAATAAATACCTACTTTATTCCTGTAACACTAGTCTCTGTTCCAGGTAGCCTCCCCTAGGCATCACTGGGACTCCCAAAAGTGGCATTACCTTCCCAGGATCTCCAGGAGCTCTGCAATCCCATTGTGGTGTTCTGTTTCATAGATGAACCTAAAGAGAAGGATGAGAAGTCATTGCCAAATGCTGGCAACAGTTTGATAAGCAAGAGGAAAGAAAAATGCTGGAGACAGAGAGTCTAAATGGTACCTAAGGAAGACCTCACCTGTAAAATATATTATTGATCTGCCTCCTCACATACGCTCTCAGGCCCAGGAATTTCCCGTAGATCCTGTGCAGAATAGTTTTCAGGAAGTCTCGTTCTCTGGGGTCTTCACTGTCAAAGAGATCCAGCAGCTGTGGGGACAGAAATTCAGTCAGTGCCTGCAGACTGCCTGCCTGGGCAAAGCTACCAGCCCCAC
Organism: Sinosuthora webbiana; assembly: GCA_013397395.1. Lineage (NCBI taxonomy): Eukaryota > Metazoa > Chordata > Aves > Passeriformes > Sylviidae > Sinosuthora > Sinosuthora webbiana. The sequence continues at coordinate 312,096 of VXBN01014461.1, read as the reverse complement.
CAGGCACTGCTCCTGTTTGGCAAAAACAGCTCTCTGTGTTGAGTGATGCCTTCAGCAGCCTGAGCACCTCGGTCATTTCCCTGAAACATGTGACCTCCTAGTCACAGGCTGGAACCACGATCATTTCTTCCACCTTCAGGAGCTCAGTGGTGGCCTGTATGTTCTACAAAGCTGCACATCCCCACATTTCCCCTGCAAGGCCCCCGTGCCCCTCTCTCCCTGTACAGTGAGTTTGAGTAATACAGCTCACACACAGTCTTGCCCTGCACAGAAAATTCTGTCTGCTCATTCAAGACCAATAAAGAAAAGTCACATCATCAAGCACCAAGATCGGTTGTGTGTCCTTCACAAAGGTGGTGCACAGTGGCAGGGGCAACAATTACTTACAGATAGCACAAACTTCTGGTCAATGTATTTCTTGGCTACATTTGGTTGAAAGTCAGGCGATTCCAGGAACCTGAGGAAGAACTCGTACACCAGCTGTCAGGGGAAAAGGAGACATTACTTAGAAATCCCCCTGTCCTCTCACCAGTGTTTACTTCAGATTTATGTCTTCCTTCTCCTCAAGGATTCAGGGAAAGGCTGGGAAGCCTGAACAGAAGCACAAACCCCAGTTTCCATACCCAGTGGGATCAACTCAGCTGCCGTTGCTCTAATGGGCAGAGGTCTGTGGTGGCACATAACTGCCCAAACCTGCCTGAGATCTCATCACCCCAGGTCCCCCCAAAGACAACACCCACCTACTCAGATTAAGACATTAGGCCTGGGAAACTCTTCTCACATCTTCAGCACACATCCCTACAGAGATCAGAAATCTCCAGAGATGGCAAAGGCTCAGACTCACTGGATGCCCTTGAGACATGCCAAGGGATAACAGAAGAGCAGAGAAATGAAATGGACTCCAGGAAAACATGCAGTGTCCTCTGCCTCCTGGGTACTGACTCAAGGTTGTCTTGGCCTCACTATGCCAGGAGATCTGCATGCTGTGTCCCACTTGGAAAACAAAGGGCAGCTTGCTTTAAGAAGGCTGTCAGTGCTGAAACATCAGCTTCTGGTCCTGCTGTTCTCTGAGAGCACTGAGTCCACTCTCATCCCTCCTAGTGGTTCTGAGGGGCCACTAGGCCAAACAAGATCGATGCATTTGAAAGGTCTGGCTTTGGAATTGAAGGAATGGTAAGACCATGCATCTACAGGTAGGTCCTAGCTGCCAAGGACAGTAGTAAAGAAAAAACTGAGGTGCTGACCAAAAAGCTCAGCATTCCGTTGCCACAAATCCCTGCTGGCTGCTGCTGACTCAATTCTGAGAAACAAATGCTGCCTAGCATTCCCAGCACTCTGGTGCTGAGGACACGCTATTTCTATCAACGCTCACATCCCTATGTCAACTGCAGCACTGAGAAATGATTAACCACTGCTGCAGAATGACACCTTGTTTCTCCTCTGTATTTTCTGCTTCCTTCTGCAGTACCTGCCTCTTTTTCTGCCTTTGTCTGCTTGACAACACATCCCTGTGCAAGTGCCTCGAGCTTTCCTCCTGACTTCCACAGCTGAGCTCTGCTAAACCATGCTCACTGTCACTTTCCTAACCCTTTTCACCGAGTGTGTCTAAATCCATCTGCAGGTGCCTGTTGCATCCAGGCATCAGCCAGTTCCCAGGACACCCCTGCTCCCTGCACTACCCAGGAGCCACCTCTGAGCCCTGGGTGGCAGCCTGCTCTCTCCCCAGTAACCCCTGCAGGCTGGTGAAGCAGCAGTGGCAGGGCTGACAGCCTCCAGCTCTACATGGACTCTCAACTTCCTGGAGATAGATTCACCAGATCTGTATCCCCCATCCCTCCTCACCTGAAGGTGTGGCCAGGCAGCCTCTAATGTAGGCTCATCTTCTTCAGGGTCAAATTCTGCTCCTGTGGGATTGGACGATGGTGGGAGTGTCCGGAAGAGGTTCACTGAAAACTGAGGTGAGTGAAAAAGTTGCATGAACGACATTCTGACACCTCCTGATGGTCCTCCACACAGCAAACCCTTCACTGCAGGGCAACACACTATGATTTATCACAGCTGTGCCCACACACTGATCCCTTCCTGCAGGCTGCAGGGTTAAGCCTGCACAGGACCTCCCCAAGTGCAGTCTGTGCCAGAGACAAGAGCTTGCACCTCTCCCCACAGCAGGCACTGTCACTACCACCGCCCCCACACACACTTCTCTTTCTGGAGGTGGGCAGATAAGGAATGGGTAGGACTGGGGTCACACACTCCTCTCTGACAAATCCCTGTCCCCTCCTCCTCCCACACCTCCCTATTCCCCTGGCACACAAGCCACACAAAGGCTGGCTCCATGCCCTACCATGATGACAGCCTCAGGATAGATGGCCTCGGTGACAACATCCCGGTTGTGTGTGATGTACTCCACCATCTCATTGAGCCCTGCTCGCTTCACCTCCTTGAACTTCAGGTCACTGAGGGGGTCAGAGATGAAGTCAAAGAGAACGCAGCACTGCCGCAGCTTCTGGATGAAAAGCTCTTCTCGCTCGTGAGGAGGAGCATCTGTCAGAGAGAGCAGGGACACCTGACCTTGGAGACACGCACACCATCCTCCTGGTTCACCCAGGTATCATCACTGTGGTTTGCTCCCTGTGGTTTCCCCCTCCCCTGTCACATCACCCTTCAACTCTTGGAGGGAAGAGGGAGAGGCAGTGTTATCCCTGCTATGGAAATGGGACAAGGGAGACAGGGAGACTGCCAGGCCTCTGAAGCAATCCCATGAGGGGATTTCAAACCTGATCCTAACCTGATCAGCACTGATCTCTTCCCTGTACAGAGTACACTGAAAAAGGAACTCAGCCTGCTCCCATCACAGACCAGTGACAGCCATGCCCTCCACCCCAGAGACACAAAGGGAGCTGGGCAGCACACACTGTAGCCTAACCCTCCTGCCAGAGAACACGGTGGAAGAGAGGGGCCAGGGTGGCAGGAGCTGTGTATTAACAGATTCTACTTCTGATACAACTGGAAACTACACACTGCCTTGGCCTTCCCCAAGGGCTTGTCTGTGTCCATGAGCAACATCACGCAACGGTCCGCCTCAATGACTGCTGAAAATGCTTTCTCCTTGTCCACACTCATGTTTAATTGCAACATAATGGGCACTAAGTGCTAATACTAAGCTGCCCTAATGTGGACAGGTTCAATTGCACTATCGTAATTTGCAATGGAAACACTATGAGGAGGAAGCCTGGTCCTTCCCCAGGAATGGAAGCCTGGTCCTTCCCCAGGAACAGGTGGATGTAGGAACCAAGGACAGTCTGCACCAAGGTCCCTGCACTTCACCACCCTCCTGCACAACCTGCTGAAGAATCTGAGGCAATCCTCAGTACACAGAAGCACAAGGGTTTAAATAGTTCAGCTGGGAAGGTAAGTACAAAGTTTGCATTGAGAATGCTCTGATTATTTTAGGCCATCCATCAGTTCCCTGCCTGCTAACAAGCCAAGCACCTTTCCCAGAAGCATCCCTGCTGCACTGCCCATATAACTAGCTGGACACTGGAAGGGCTGCTTTGGGAAGAGCCCCTACACCACCACACTCTGCCTGGAGAAGCTGCAGCTTGTCATGCAGGTCACTCCCACCCCACGGCCTCTTTACCTTTGAGGGCTGGGAGTTTTTGCAGCTCCCTGTTTTTGCTCAGGTTGAACCGGGAGGAGCTGTGCCGGCGCTCCTTCTTCACAATCTGGGGGCCCCCGGAGTACTTGATTTTGTTCAGCTGGGTCGGGGGGGGAGCGCTGTTACTGGGCCGCTTGTTGGAAGTTGGCTGCTGTTGGGGCTGCTGCTGGGGCTGTTGCTGGGGCTGCTGCTGCTGAGGCTGCTGGGCCTGACGAGGGAAAACACAGTAAAACAGCTCAGAAGCTTTTACCTACAAGCCTCATGGGCAGATGCCATCAGCATCTTCTCGGAATGAAGAAACGGAGCAGGTTTTTCACTGCTGCACTTGCAGCTGAGTGCATCTCACGTGTTCCTGCCAGCTCTAGAGCTCTGGTTGCACTTGCAGCACACCTGCAAAGTAATCATCAGTTTTATTCGTGTCTGCAAGGTACCACAAAGACACCAGAGCCCCTCGGACAGCCAGTGCTATGGAGATGGAAAGCAAAGTCACATCTTGTGACAAGTTTCATGAATAAGAACTTTCTGTGGTCCAAACAGAAATCTCAGCGTGCAGCTTTCTCTGCAGCACTCTGTACAACACACAACAAGCAAGTTTAGAAAACCAGTGATTTGCTTCTTTACCCCCGTGCAGGGAATCACCAGGGAAAAGGCAGAGCAGTACAGAGTACAGAGCAGACATAACTGCCCTGGAAAGGCAATAGTGAAGATCACCACAACCACTGCTGCACTCATGGTCCAGGGGCACCCACAAACCACACGGACCATACACACAGGCACATGGAACCTTCGGTCCCAGGCTGTGGGCTGTCCCAGCCCATCCTGGCTGCTCCCTCCCATCTCTGCCTCACTGCTGTCTGGGCTTTTCCCACATCACTCCTTTTGGCCACACAAACCCTGCCTGCATGCTCCTCTCCCACTGCACTCCTGCTAAACTGCACTAACAGAGGCACTTTCTCATGTTTAGCATGTGACCAGAAACTCAAGCCAGTGTTTGCTCAGCTCAGCTCTCTTCTGACCTTGCTGAAGCTCTGCTGGTTCCAAGTCCCATTTGGACCACAGTGACTCAACAACTGACCCTTTAATTTCCCACTGACCCAGCCTTTGGAAAAGTCAGCACAAAAGAGGGCAACATCCTGCCAGGAAGCAGAGGGATTAGCTGGAACCAGCACCCAGCCTACCCTGGCTGTGCTGCATGAGCCACCTCCTTCCTGCTGGCACATGGAGCCAAGGAGCTGCAGGATGAACCTGATTAGGATACAACAGGAATAGCACAATGGATGGGGAGCAGAGGTGACTGAAATCCTTGGACATCACCTCCTTCTTTCCCCACAGTTCCCAGCTGCCACACAGAGCACAGTGGTACAAATGCACAGCTCACCACAACAGTGACCAGCAGTGCTCTGAAGGAGTGCAGGAGCTCAGCAGAGCTCTCCATCCCCCAGATGGCCAGTCTCCTCCTGGCTGAGCTGCAGACACTCTGCACAGTCCTTCCTCTCAACTGGTTTCCAAAGAGGTGCAGCACAGCACTGAAGTGCAAGAGCAAGAGTTACTGCACCTGCAGCATGTGGGAAGGCAGCAAGGTAGGAACAGGGAAAGCTGTCTACAAGGAGAGCAAGTGCAAAGACTCCCCGTGGAAAACAGGGCCCAACACAAAACACCAATTTTTTGCCAAGCCATTACTTTGAATGAGAAATCAGAGGAAAAAAAAAAATGGTTCTGGTCTGGCTCTGTTTGAAGGAAATCCTGAGTGGTTCTGTTTCAAGCCAACCACCAAGCCAAGGTGGGGGGAGACAAGAAGATTTGAACTTTCTACAGTTTACATCTGTTTTGATTCCCTTCACAGAGCAGCGTTGTCCCATGATGAGAGGAGGGAGCCAGATGAGCTTGTGATAAAAACAGCAGTGTCTGCCAAACAAAGCAGGCCCAGACTACAAACTGGAGGCAACTTATCCTGAAGAGTGGCCTCTGCTCAGTGAAGTCAGGACAAAGCCTTGCTGGCCAGCTTCCAGCACTGAGAAGTTCATTCCTCTCCCTGAATTCTTGGGCATCAGGGCAGTGTGAGCCAAAATATTGTCCAGATGCCTTTGGGAGTCCTTGACTCTGCATCACTCTCCTTCCATGGGGAATAAGAGAAAAATCTGACTGCTGAGCCACCACAGAGAGAAGATGGTACAGAGAGAACCAGAAGATGCACTGGCAGCCTCCCAGGTAACACTGAAGGAAGCAGGACACATGGGCCCTCCTAGGTGACAGGACATGCCTGGGTACTCCTCACCCACCCAAAAGCACCACAGGCAAATGTTGAGAGCATGGTGTGTTCACTGCTTGTGAACAGGCTGCATCAGGGGGCTGGAATAGTCCTTTTTACCAGTCTTCAACATCTTGCATGAAGAGAGACAAAACATAGCTTCAGGTCTGGCTGCCAGCTATTTAAGAAACAGTCATATACATACAGAAGTCACACAACTGAGATTGCCAGAGAAAACCTGATGGCTGGAGAGGTCACATATACTCATATGCTGCAGTGCTCAGAGGGTTTAGGGGGGACTGCTTGTACAGGAACTTTCTGGTATCAAGTTGAATCCCTGCTCTCAGGAGGTGCTTCCCGTGGCAGGCCTGCTGTCCTGCTGCCTTCAACACCTCCTACCTTGGCCACATGAATCAGTAGAGGCTTATTTTAAGTTTCCTAACACTTTCTTCTCTGAAGTTTCCATCCCTGAAAACACAGCAGACTACTGAACCTGAAAGCTTTTCTCTTCACATACAGACTGTTTCCCTGACACCAACACCAGCCAACTGCTCCAAGGCTGCAGGCTCCCCTCTACCTGAGCAGGCTCAGCCCCCTCACACACCACGACAAAGCCAACAGCCTGGGGGACACTGTTTGCTGTGGCTGTTACACTGCCCATGCTGAAGTGACCAGAGAATAGCACAAAGGTGTTTGCACCAAGCACAGTGGGGCAGCCCCACTTTCCCCTCTGCAGTGGAGCAGCTCCTTGCGCCCACAGGACAGGCCACCCCTAAATAAAACAGGATTAGAACTCCTGCACAGAGGCTCCCTGCCTCCAGAGCACTTCCCCTGCACTGGTTCCCACCACCTCTCCTCCTTGTTAGGAACTTGTCTGCACAGGCCAATGAGCCCCAGGCCCTGAGCTTGCTCTGTGCCATTCCTCCTCACCCCAGAGAGCAGAGATCCTCTTTGCCCAGCCACCCTGAGCTGTGCTGGCTCCTCCTGCACTCCCCTAGCCGTGCATGACCTCACCTCTGCAGGCACTGCTGCTGCAGCTGGGTGCATCGCCACTCGGGAAGCCCTTTCTGCCTCACTGGTCCCCTGAGCATCCCCTGCTTGCCTCCCAGCCCAGATCTGCTCTCAGCTCCTCCTCCTCAGATGACTCTTCCCTTCCCATGTCTCAAGTCAGTACCTGCTCCCTTTGTCTGCTGTTCCACAGCTTCCCTATTAAAATGAGGCTCTCTGCCTCAGAAGTAACACGAACACGCTGTAAATGCCTGTCTCTGAATAATGAACCCCAGGTACTGCAGTAACAAGCCCCATGGAGATATGTGCAAAACATGAAAATACAGCAGCTCACTGAAAAGGGGCACCCTCTCCCAGAGCTGCAAATCCCATCAGCAAGGCTCCAAGCTGCCCTTGGGGCTGCAGAGCAACTCCCCTCCTTACTGCTGCTAATGCCTGCTCCCACTTCCAGGTCATTAACTCTGTTCCCCACCCAGGCGCCTCTCCCAGTCTTTCTGGCCAGGAGGAGTAACTCTTTCTCATCCTCTCATTCAGTGCTGCCTTGGTCTCTGACATTATTTCTTTTTCCCCTTTAAACAGCTACACAGAAATTCTCTGCATTCATATACTCATCATGTTCCAGAGGGCCTGAATTAAACATACCTTTCATTTCCCACTTCCTGCTCTCATGCTTTACTCCACTGCTCCTTGTCTCTTCTGAGGCAAACTGCCCCAAAGCCAGGGGCTGGCCAAGCTCTGCTGGCTATTCACATCAGACAGGTGCTCATCTTGGAGTAAAACTAAGAGCACTGCAGTATTCTTTGGATGTTGAGATGGCCACAACACTCAGAGTGTNTTTCCCACTTCCTGCTCTCATGCTTTACTCCACTGCTCCTTGTCTCTTCTGAGGCAAACTGCCCCAAAGCCAGGGGCTGGCCAAGCTCTGCTGGCTATTCACATCAGACAGGTGCTCATCTTGGAGTAAAACTAAGAGCACTGCAGTATCCTATGGTTGTTGAGATGGCCATGACACTCAGAGTGCTTCATTAAAACTTCAGAAGGCTTTAGGCATCAGGACATTGTTATCTGAAAGCCTCTCATACCTTTTCTCTGTACCTTCCCACAGGCAGCTCCACACAGCTCTGGCTCTTTCTCTCCCTCGTCTTTCTTCCTTCTGCAGCTCCAGCTCCCACCGTCCTGTCCCCAGCCCGACCACCTCACCCCGTCTGTCCCCTGTACAACGTCTGACCCTTTCTGTCCCCTGCACAACCTCCTGTCCCTCTCCCCTCACAGCAGACTCCAGCTCCCTCCCTCCCAGCTCCCTGACTCTTTATCACACCCACAGCTGGGAGGGCAAGGCAGTTCCCACTCCTGGATAATTAACACAGCTCCAATATACCAAGGGCAAGATTGTCTTCAGCACCATCTCCAGCTGTCTGCCCACAGCACCCCTGTACTTAAGAGAGAATCCAACACTCCTTCCCTTGTGGATGTGCCTGCTTTTCAACATATCTGCCCTTCCAGATCAGCTCCACTAAAAGCTCCTTTGCTGCAGAGAACAAAGAACTTTGCTTTGGGGGTTCTGGACTGACTCCTACCCTCTTCATCTCCCTCCACAGAGATGCCCATAGGAGCTCCTCGTCCACTGCATCTGCCCAGATCCATCAAAACAGAGCTTTACTCATCCCACCAGCCAGACAAGCTGCCTGCAAAACAAGTCACAACTTTCTGCTACCAGGACAAATTAGAGTTGATTCCTTCCCCTGCTCCATGGAGCATGGTGTGAGAGAGGAAAGCACAAACTGGAAGAGGGCTGCCCACATGCTGCTCCCCTGCTGCAAGCCCATTAAGCATCTACTGAGATATGAAGAAAAAGGAAAGATCTCTTTAGTGCACCAGGTTTTCACCCCAGAACAGGCAACCAACCAACCATAACTCCACAGGGGAGTTCACAGGGCATGAAACCCTCACAATGGCAGCAGAGGTATCCAGGCTGGGCTCAGCCCATCAACCCCACCAGGCAGTTCCACTCCCAGCATTTCACAAGTCAAACCACCTCTTGCCCCTGACATAAGGAAGGAGTTTTGCTCCCAGCACACATTACCTAATTCCTCACACAATGTGAAAGTCAAAATACCTTTCTGTGTTTCCTGAAGAGCAAGAAAATCGCATTCAAACTGGTATACATTTCTTCTTATCAAGCAAAGAGCTCTCTTCCATTCTGCAGCAGAGTACTCCAGAGACAGGAGAGCACCAAGAGGGAACAAACTTCACTGCAGACTCAACAGAGAAAGGAAGGAGACCTGTGGCAGTACACACTGCAGAGGTGTCTCCTTTCTGCTCTGCTCTCTGTTCCTATGATCAAAGGAGACCCAGCTTTCCATCCTAAAGGAGGGCTGGATTTTGTCTGGAGTATGAGGAAGTGGCTGGGTATGTTTTGTGGGAGGGAATTTTAGACACATCACTTCTAAGTTTCTTCTGCACCCAGGCAAATATTACATGCCATTTCAGGTCACAGGAGGAAGCTTGTAGCCTGTGACATTCTTCCCTTCCTACTGCACCGCTTGTAACCAGGAGAGCAGTGCCACAGCCCACTGCTGATTTGGATGGGCACAGCAGTGACCTGCTTTGTTGGCTATCCATTGCAAGACACAGACTTTCCTACACCCTTCCAGAGCTGTGAACTCAGCAAAGAGTTCCACATAAATAAGAGGTAAGTCTGACCCCATAATGCCAACACAGGAGTTCTCTCACTTCCTTGGAGCCTGCAGGCAGCTCTCCCACCAAGCTGTTTTCAGCTGAATACACAGAACAAAACTGATAGAGGCAAAGGCCAGGATGGAGGATCTGCAAAACTGCTGCCTGCTCCAAGGCACACAAAGACAGACTCTGATTCCTTGCTGTCCACATGGCAGGTTAGTCATGAGCACAAAACTGAGTGGTTTGTAGTAGGGTTGTTTTCTGAGGCTCTGCAATGCAGATCTGAGCTTTGGAGTAGACTCTAAAATAACATTGACTACAACCATGCCACTGTACTGCACATTTCTTCCTAGTTTTCAGTAGCCCTACATATCTCCCAAGCCCAACCCTCCAAATTACATGTGCAAGGTGCTCCAGACAAGACTAGAGCACACAAAGCTTCTATGGATGTAGAAGTGGCACAGCTTGTTTGCCAAATTGCAGCATTAAAATAAATAAGCCACACATACATGCACGCTTCCTCGGACGTGTATAACACTCTTCTGAAACAATTCTCAAATTCCACAACCACTGCCTGAATGCCAGACAAACTCAGGACTACCAGAGAAGTTCCACTGAACACAAATCTGTGCTAATTCTAAGGACAGCTTATCATACTATCATATTATGCTGAGGCCATTCTAATGTATCCACCTTGGCAACATCCAAACTGAGAGTGAGACTGCACATCTGGGAATACAGACTGTGCCTTCTTGTGAGGAATGCTGCATTCAGCAACAAGGCTGCTATACCAAAGGAGAGCCATTTAATCTCTAGCAGTTCATTCTTTCAAGTGTTCCTATCCACTACTTCCAGATCTCACTCCTCCGGAAAACGCCTCGGAAGAACAGATCTTTTCCTATTGCTTCTCACTACTCTCCCACTCTGACACAAAGTGACAACGGAGTTTATGGAGCTTTGCTCTGACAGGAGCACGGAAGCTGCTCCCATCTGTCAGGTTTCCACCTCCTTGATAATCATGGCTTGTCCCTTTCTGCAGCCAACTCTGCCATGCCCTGCCCACCTTTGTTGAGCAGCACTCGCCCTCAGCTTTGTGCCAAATGTCTTTTTGCAAGTCTGTAGGGTATGAGACTCATCCAGTCTCATCCATAGTCATTGTTCCCTTTAGGCCAATTTTCCTTCTCTGACTTCTCAAGATCCTGGTGACATGTGTTATCTGGTGGAACAACTTGAAGTAGCTAAAATGAAAGATTTAATTCCTCCCCAAAGATGAGCTGCACATGCACACTGCCATACACAAGGTGAAAGGCTTACCTCTTCTGAGTTCTCTGCCCCACCATCCTTCCCGCTACTGCTGCTGCTACTGCTGCCAGGCTTTGTGGTGCTTTTGGTGGACTTTGGAGACTCCTGAAAAGATGAGAACACATTCAGAGAAAACTTCACCTTGTGCAGAATTTCAGCATCTCTCTGCGGCGCTCAGGTGTGCGCTGCCACAGACCACTCCCGCGGCACGCCCCGCTCCGGACATCCACTCCCAGCCCTTTCTCCCTGCGAAGGGCATCCCGAACGGCTCCCCCGGCAGCTGACGCCCCGGGCGAGCCCACGGACCCCACCCCGGAGCGATGCCGGCATCTCCCGTGCTGGTCACCGCAGGCTGACCCCGGCGGGGCACCCGCGGCTGACAGGGCCCGGTGCCCACCCAGCCCTTCCCCGGGGCGCGGCCTCATCGCAGATACGCGCTGCCAGGGCACCCACAGCCCCGGCCCGGCCGCGCTGGGCGGCGGCACAGGCGGATCCGGGCCCTCGGCCCGCCGGCGGAGGGAGCAGCGGGGCCGGGACGCGGGCGCGGCCGTACCTCGCCCA
>VXBN01014461.1:235131-296006 GCA_013397395.1 Sinosuthora webbiana | reverse complement strand
GCTTTGCCAGCAGAGGGGCAGGGCCGCTGCCGCCGCCCCCCGGCCGAGGAGCCCGCGGGACGGGCAGGTACGCGGGCCCGGGCGCCCGCCCCTCAGCCCGGCGTCCCCGGCTGTCCGTCCCCGTGGCCGGGAGGGCAGCGCCGGCCCGCGGTGCCCTCAGCGCAAAGAGCTGGTGAGGGAGCGGGGCGGGAGCGGCGGAGGCAGCCCCGGCCGGCCGCGGACGGGAGGGGTTCGGTGCCGTACCTGGGCGCTGCCCCTCCAGCCCCCTTGGAGCAGACAGGCGTCTCCCGAGAAAAGATGGCTAGCGCGGAATCCTCCCGTCGGAGAGCGTATGTGGAGCAGCAGGGCCCTGCAGGTAGGATGTCTGCGCTTTTGGGAGAAGCCGGTGCCTGTCAAAGTGATCTCTTTCCCACAAATTAATCAGATTTAAGGGTCAGTAGGAGAAGCTGACATGAGTGACTCTGTTGGAAGGACGTGGCTTTGTGCCAGCTGTGTTAACGTTTTGTGCATATTTATAGTGGGGAAATGTTTGTGTACCTTTCTAAAAAGACTAACAGCAGAAGGTGCTTATCACCTGGATCCTTCATCGTGCAAGATTTTGAGGGATGCAATACACGAAGAAGACTTGCCTCCCTGGCCCTCTGCGACTGTGATTCAAGATACAACCTTTTAGTTTCACCTAGACTAGTATGGTGCTGTTGTTTGTGTTTTGAAAGTGTGAAGAATGTGTAATGATCAAAACAGCTGTGTGGTTTGGGTAGCTGAAACCAAATTGCTACGCTTCAGCAATACAGCAGCCAGATTTAAAAAAAAAAAAGGTGCTTATCAGTGCATTTATAATAAATGAGCTATTGTGGATGTTTCTCTGCTAAATTTTCTGAGATTTTTTTCTGTTCTCATAGACCAAATTAGCATTTAACATTTGAAAAGAGCTGTGGATACTTGTCATATTCAAAGACAGAGGCTTTAAAATGTGATTTCTTTTATTGGGTAATAGCTATTTAATTTTGTGCCCTGGAGGTAAACCTTTGGGATGCTGTCACTGCTCTGTACATGTTATGACAAGATTTTGGTAATTGGAAATGGCGCTGAGTTGATCTCTCAGTTTCCATGGCTGTGCAGTGGATCAAACTGCGACAGTGCTCTGCTTTTATACCATTTAAAAATTTGGCATATCTATTCTCTTGGTCCAAGTGGATGTCTTCTAGACCAGTGGCCCTCGAGCGATGGCTTGCTGGCTTCCTCAGCATTAGGAATGGCACTCCAGTACCTTTTACTGAAATGGAAATGCTCTGTCTGGTGGTGAGCACTGAGCGAGCCCTAAGAGCCCCGAGTGCAGGCTCTTGGCTTGCTCTGGCAGGCAGGTGCTTTGTGCATCCCAGACACAGCACAGCTGTATTGCCAGGGCCAGGCTAAAAATAGGGAAAGCACATCCTGTCTGCGAAAAATTCTCTTGCGTTTATTTCTCCGTTTACCCGTTTGAAAACGGTCAGCAGTCAGGCGTTCCTCGTTCTTCTCCGTGTTCCGCTTTTGAAGCCTGTTTCAGAGATTCCTGAAGTCCTCCGTGGATTCTGGCCCTTCCCCTCCTGCTTTCTGCTCCCCACCTCCCCCTGTCCTTTTTGGGTCAGGTACTATATTCCACACAGCAGTGTCTTAAACTGGTGACATTGTAGGAGAATCTTGTTTGAAGCTGGCTTTTCCTTTTCCACATTTTGAAGGATCTGTATTTCTGTGATTTTTTTCCTCCTTTCATGCTGCTGTCCTGTGTTGTCTGCCCTTCTTACTGACTTTCAGTGGACCTTCTGTGACTCCCTCACCTTGTGAGCCTTCAGGCAGTGGTTTGCAGGCAAGGTGTCTCTGCCAGTTCCTCCCAGCAGTGTTTTTTACAGGATACAAACGTGCTGCTGAACTGTGAGTGTGCAGGAAGGGGAGGTCCAGGCAGAAGAAGGTAAGATGCCCTGAGATGAGGTTCTTGTCCAGAACAATCACCCTGAGTCAGGTCAGACAGCCTTCTAGCTCCATATCCCACCTTTGGTGGACAGCAGGGAGTGTTTAAGGAAGAACAGGAGGGTACATATGCAGTGACCTCCCTTGGGCAGTTACCCTGGCTGTGGTCACTTATTTGGCCAATAAGTTGCTGTTAGACCATCTAGATCCTCACGTTTTAATATGCAAGGTCACGCTGTTATTGCAGCATTCCTTATGCTGCTGGAAATAAAAGTGTTTGATTGTTGTTGCCGATGGGTTCCATCAGTTTTACTCCCCAGCTTGCCAAAGCTCTAAGGTGAAAATTCAGCTGCAAGGTTTCTGGGATGGTGGAGGCGGCATATCATCTGCAACTGGAGAATTGTACCCCAGCAGGCTATTCTTAGGTTGATCCTTGGTGAAACAGTTAAAACCAACACCTGGGTGCTGTGTTAAAGGGGAAGTTGGGCTGTCTGCATTTCGTGCTGCTGCTCTTCAGCCTCTGCAGACCTGGGGAAGCAGCACGGATGTTTGGCTTCATCCCGTGGGTTTCCATCTCTTATTTGTAAAGGATAAAGCCCCTGGCCAGGAAGGCAAACCAATCCCCGGGAGTGTGGAGTGGCTGCGTGGTTCTGCAGCCAGGGGCTGATCACGGGGCGCATTCCAGGGGTCAGGAGCACGGGGTGGGGGATTGCAGAGGCAGCTGGAGCTGCCAGGAGGCTGCTGTGTGCCCTTCTCCTGCTCACATCCTCAGCACAGGCTGAACAGCCTTTAGCAGTTTAGGTGGTGTTTGTGGAGCACAGTGCTGCCTTACTACGGGCAGCAGTTTGTTCTTGCAGCAGTGTTTTTTGGATTTTACCAGCGCCGCGTTTGCCTCTGAGTTTTTGTTCAGTCATACCATCACAATGTGCTCATTCATCCAGGAGCTGAAACTCATTCTAAAGAGGTGGCTGTGCATTTGGACTGGCAACTGCTCTGTTGGAGAAAGTGTGTGCATGTGCCTCAAAGTGTAACGGAGATGGATATCTGATAAATAAGATATATGTGGCTTTGGCTAGTGCACAGTGCAGTCAGTGTGGCTTTTCTTAAGTGGTTTACAACCAGAAATGAACAAATAGAGATATTTCCTTTTTCTTCCATAGATAGCAGTGAAATCTAATATGGTGGTTACCTAAGCAGTTTACATGTTGCTCCTTTAAAAGCGAGTGAATGATTTTTTTTTTTTTTAAAGGAGCTGTTTTGTCTGAAATTATTAAATGCAATAATGCAGTAAATAAAGCAGTGATAAGCAGGGCTTGCTTTTCCTGGTACGTGTGTTTTGTGTGGATGGCCATTCCTCTGGTATTTCTGTTGTGTGGCGTCTTCCAGGTGACAGTGTTGGCAGGACTAGATGGGTATTAGGGCAGCACTGTGCTTTGGGGACTTGCTGTGACTCATTTCTGTGGTCGGTGGCTGTGACTGACTGAGGAAGTGTGTTTGAGCAGCCACAGATCTGGAAAACCTTTACGTGGGAGTACAGAGAATAGAGAAAATCAAATGGGCTTGATGCTGGCATTAGATAGCAGAGCAAATTCTCCTATCTCATTTCTGCTGAACCCTGATCCTGGTGATAAAAGGTCACCTGCATGTTACCCTTCCCTTCTGTGCCCTCACCGTTATCTGATCCTCGTTTAATCCCGATCAATAGTCAGCCTATGGACGTGAAGTGTGAATTCTGCCATTCTCCAGTTCTCCTACAAACGCTTGTTTGCTACAAATGTTAACACTTGTTTCTGTCTCTCTCCATGGTGTGGAGCAACGAGGAGCTTCAAATCCCACCTGTGTGAGCTGCTTTCCTGGACCCTTCTGTGCTCTGTCCTGCTGGGGAAGCTCCTGTCCCCCGGGCTCCCTTGTACCTCTAGACCTAGCCCCCTTTCTCCTGAAGGTATTTTTTTCTAGAAGCATTTGCAGAGTCTTTTGTGATTGTTCCAGTCTGTTCCATTGTAGCAGAGATGACAAATACTTGAATTGTTCTCCTGCAAGTTTTCATCAATATATTTAAGGGGTTTTTTTTTCCTCGAGTGAGTTTTATGCTATTGTCTGTCTTAATTGCTGTCTTCAGGTTAAACCAGTTACTTGTCAGGGCTTTCAAAAGAGGAAGGAGGCTGCCTGCATAGAGATATTTCATCAATCATGCAGCTTTCTCACCAATTCCACCTTCCTACTGGGTCATGCCTCTGTTTCAGCTGTTCTTGAGCAGAGCTCACAAAGGAGCTGTGAAATGGTTTCCAGTTGCTTGTCTGTTCTTTCTTTCATAGTAAATACAGGTTGAATCACAGTCCCTCCTGTGGGTAAAATATGAAAAAGCTGTTCACTTTGTATGAGGACTTTTTTTAGTGTGTGGGGCTCTTTTTTGGTTTTTGTTGTTGTTTGTGTGGGGATTTTTTGTTTGGATTTTTTTTTTTTTTTGTTGCAATTCTCTTGAAGAGCACGCACAGTAATATTTTGCTCAGATATGTCAAAAATGGGGAAATGGGGTTGTGTGACTTTTCCCACATGTATGTCTGCCTTTTCTTTTTCTAATTTAATGATTTATTTGAATGGTATCTCAGCAGCTCTGCCTCCTGTTTTGTCCTGTGCCTTGTCAGCCATTTTGGCAGCTTGTGGCTGGGGAATGCCTCTGGGCTGCTCCCAGGTTACCAGTTTGGGGTATTGGGTGTCTGTTCACTGCAGCATCTTCCCAGTTTGTTCATCTTTTCCAGCCATTATAATTCTCTTTCCTTGTGCTCATCCTCTCCCCACTCTTTCTTGAAGACACATTAGTCATTTGGCAAAAATAGCAATATTGCCTGCAATGTGGAGAATTATTAGTTTTATTATTGTGGGTTGTTTTAATTTCGGAATTTTATTTTTTTAGGATTTAAAGATTTGTGAAGCCATCATGTTGATGTGTAGCAGTTCTGTGCCTCAGTGTGTTACTCTTAAAGCCTATCTTTTTTTTTTTTTTTTTCAACGTTTTCATCACTGACTTTGGGGCTTTTTTGGTGTTAAATAGGTGTGGTTTACTCTCTTAAGCATCCCTTGAGACTCACAGCATCCTCCTGCAGGTCTGCCTGGATGATGTAAAATTTCTTTCCTTGGATCCAGTGTACCCATGAGCCTCTCTGGATTTTCTGAAATACAGCACAGCGTTTTTTCTGCTACATCTTCTCTGTTGTGTCTTCCAGCCTGAGCACTTTTCTTAAGTCCCCAGGTGTCTCCTGGAGACCTCTGCTCAGTGTTCAGGCTGAGGAGAGTTTGCATTTCCCTCTGGTTTTGTGTTGGTCCCCTTGAACTCCTCATTTCCCTGCAGGGCCATATTCCTGACATCATACTTGCCCCCGGGTTCATTTGCTCTGCTTTGATGGCTTATGTCTGAATTAATAATTACCGTGGTATTGCTAATTGCTGCTAGGTTATGATACTTTGTGCTGGGAATTGCCTCTGCTTGTTGGAGTACAGCTAAAGTTCCCTTGGGTTTGGTGACTGCTGGGACCAAGAGGGTTTGCTGGTCATCTCTGGAGTGAAGGTGCCTGTGGAGACCAGGGTCTTCTCAGCGTTGTCACCTTCCTTTCTGTCCTTCCTGGCACGTGGTTGCTGAGGCAGAAGGGGAGCTCTCTGCAGATGCAGTCACAGGTCACTGCAGTGAGTCTGTCGGTTTTCTCCAGGACACAACGTGGACACGTTTCTTTCTGGTGAAAACAGCAGTGTGGTGTTTTTACTAAAACTGATGGTGGTGACATCATCTCCTCTGCAGAATCCCCTTTCTGCTCTACGTTCAGGGGGCCTGGTGTGCCCCAGCAGGACTTGTGCTGTTTTTCAGGAGCTGCCTGCTGTGTCTGGGCTCCTTTGGAGGGAGCAGCGGTGCCTGCTCCGGGGCTGCAGCCAAGGCACTTCATCCTCCGGGGCCTGAAGGGCAGGTCAGATCGTTTTGGTGATCATGTCAGGGTGTGAAGTTAGTGAACAGGCTTCTACAGCAATTCCCCTGTAAAACCTGGGGTTCTGTGGGCTCTGTGGGTGGCTGTGCTGTGTCCTGTTGTTGCTGTTCCAGCTCCTTACACCGGGAATGAGTGACTGCAAGCAAGGGAGCTTTACCAAGGGTGTAACGTGAGAGCACTATGTTAATGTAGCCGTGACTGAATCAGTACCACAAGAAGATTAAAAGAAAGTGCTTCAGCTGTATTAAAAGGGTAACAGGAGACCTAGGAGACTTTAAAGCCATTAGCCTGAGGTGGAGTCTGTGCAATTTAAATTGCAAGAGTTAATTTGAAATTCAGTGGAAGAAGATTTAACAGCTAAATATATATACTAATGAAAGTAGATCTGTCCTGTGGAAGGACACTGTAAAATGTGACAGGTTTGTCAAGATTACAGCCTGGTTGATCAAAGTATCAGGAGTAAAATTGCTTTTCCAAAGCACTTGACTTTGTACTGTAGTTTATTTTATTGACATTGCTTGCACTGCTGATGGAGAGCATGTTATCTCTATTGGAAGTGGCTCAATGGAGAGAGAAACAACTGGGCAATTACAGTGGGATTGATGCTTGGGTTCAAGGGTGTGTAATTCTGTGTATCAGCCATGCCAAGGATGAGTTGGTTATCAGTTACTATTGGTAAAAGTGGGAGGAGGAGAGGGTTGATGGGGAGGGAAGTCAGCAGTTCAGACCAGGTGGCCAAATAGTGAAAAGGTCAGAAGGACACCAGTGTAGCTGGCAGGGTGGTGGGGGAGAGGGAGCAGGGGCTGTGGGGTAGGAATGGTGTCAGAGTGTGGAGCTGTAGGTAAGTCACCTCTGTGAGCTGTCATGTGTCCCTGGATATCCTCAGCCAGACAGCCAGGCTGCCATCTAGGCTGTGGGCTTCTGCCTTGCTGGCACGCAGCTCTTCCCTCCTCTCTCTCTCTTTCTCTCCAAGCAGTTGGTGGAACTAGTGCAACACTTGGCCTCAGAAATCTGCCTCTTTCTTATTGAAGGCAATTCAAACTTTCAAGCAGAATTTCCCAATTTTAGACTATCAAGTGCCTTGATCATTCACTGAGCTAACAGGAACCACGACTATTTACTTTCCAAATCAAAGTGTTTATTTAACCCAGATTTATTTCAAGATTGTAACTCTTACTGAGAACTAGAGCAATAGAAGAGATTGTTAGACTAGAAGATTAACTTCTGAAAGACAAACACTTGAAAACATTCGAGATAAGTCCCACAGCTGCCCTTGTTCAAAAGTGTCTGTCCAATTTGTACCCACTTAAAATCGCTGTTAATTCCTCTTGCAAAAGAGATTAGTGTTGAGTAATAAGGTCGTGTGAAGCCTCATGTCCCTTTTTACTAAAGGTGTGCAGAATGAAGGATTTCACGAGGCATAACTGAAGAAACACCCTCTTGGAAGGGTGCTCTTCAGTGGCGTTGTGCAAGCTCGGAGCAGAGAACAGAAAACACATTTACCCTATGCAGAGCCTGGTTTCCCTTGCCCTGGCAGTAAATCTTCCCCTGGGGTGACTGTTCTGAGACAGAGGAGCCTACACAAATGAGGATGATGTAAACTGGAAACTTGGAGTCAGGGCTCCCAGGTTGCAGCATCCTCACTTGTGGAACAAAGTGTGTTCGAGGTGTTTTAAAGAACTGATTGGATTTTAAGACTTCTTGGCATCCTCAGGAAGGGAAACCTGGCACTCTTTTCTCCCTTAAAGCAGTCCTATCTCCCTTTTTGTAAAGTTTTGATTAGTTTCAGAGCAGCTTTAGGAAGGAGGAATAAAGCTGACAATAGGAGTTTTATACTGCTGAATGTGAAAACTGAATTGCACACAGTCATTGGAAATAGCCCATTCTCTTGTTGCAAACCCAGCAGAAATGCGGTGCCTGACCTTTGCTTTCAGTTTCCAACAGCCTTGTGCTGTCTCTTATAAAGCATTATTTTCCTCTTTTCACTGCCAGAGCAGGGCCCACATTTGATTTTGAACTTTGGCAGGCTGATGTAGCAGTGCAGTTTACCACTGCAGCTGGACGGAGCGTAGTGCTAGTGACACCAGGGCTGTGGCTTCAGTCCCTGGATGGGCCATTTGCTCAGGAGCTGGGCTCCATGATCCTTGTGGATCCTTCCAGCTCAGAATGTTCTCTGGGTCTCTTTCGTTTCCCTGCAGTTCAGTAAAAACTCCAACACCCGCTTTTCACCTTGGAGTCTGTGTTTTCTGGGTTGGTTCTTGAAGGTTTTCTAGAGTTAGCAATGGCTTTGCTTTTAATTGTCCTTAATTTTTTTAAGCCTTTGTCATTTTGGAGTTCCTTCCTCCACAAGGCGATAGCTGGAGCTGGAATCCCCGAATGAAGTCAGATGAGCACAGAAACAGATTAATCTGCCTGGCTACATGCAAAATGCCCCCCTGTTCAAAGCATGTCAGGGCCAGCAGCAGTTCTGTGTCTGCTCATACATCTGTTCCTTAACTATGGCTGCTGTTCTATGGCCATGCAGTGTTTGTTAAGCCTCCCTTTTTAAACGGGTCACAGTTACAGAGGACACTGTGACTGCCAGCTGAATGTAACTGTGCCGGGCTGACAGTCAGCATATGTAATGTTTTGGCATTGTTTAATGTTCTTGTTTGCTTGTATGCTTCCAACGGGGAACAGTTGGTCTATTGTGATCAAAATGTATTGCTAAGGATGTGTTCTGAATCTAAAAGGTGGCAGTATCACTGCTAACACAAAAACATTCTTTTTCTCCAGGCTTCCGAGAAGGAATGGCTTCTGATCTCTGCCAGCAAAAGTAGAGCTTTTTCAGCTGGGAAGTATAAGATGACCATTTCCATGTATTTGAAAGGAGAAACGTCTACAATACACAAATGAATCTTTTGCTCAGGTGATTCGATGAAAGGCAGAGCCACAGAGCCTGCTGCTAGTGGTAATTCTCAGGCTGTGTGGCTGCCTCACAAGAGCTGCTGTGTGAAAAGGTGATTTCATGCTTACAGAGCTGTGCTGCTTGGAAGTGCAGATCTGTTCCCACACATGTACCCGCAAGAACAAAGGGAGAATCTG
Organism: Sinosuthora webbiana; assembly: GCA_013397395.1. NCBI lineage: Eukaryota > Metazoa > Chordata > Aves > Passeriformes > Sylviidae > Sinosuthora > Sinosuthora webbiana. The sequence continues at coordinate 287,001 of VXBN01014461.1, read as the reverse complement.
GATTCTGGTTCTTGCTGCAAGGTTAACACAGGCCTGCGGGTCTGTCGGGTGTACAGCAGGTTAACAAGGGCTAATTGGTGGTGGGGGAATTGCCTTGGCTGTGCCGTGTGCTGCCTCGGTTGTGGTGTGCATTCAGCAGGGAGGTGGCTTTAAACGCAGCTTAGGAGCCATGGTGGAGCATTTCGTGTCTGGACTAGCTCTGCTCTTGAACCTTTGCTGGTGCACCTTGGCACTCCTCCCGAAAGGTGAGTGTGGCTGGGAGGAATGAGCTTCCCTGCTCCGATGGAAACCAGACTCGGCTGGTCTCAGGCTTCTGCTGTGCACTTCCAGCGCTGTTCCAGTCTTTTGGTGTTGGTGTTCTGTTTTTTCCTCTTTCGTTAGCAGGCAGCTATAATGTGTTCCCCAGCTCGTGGAGCAGGGAGAGGGCTGTGCCTTTAATATAAACCAGCTGTCAGCTGTGAAATGAGTAGAAAACTTAAGAATTCGGTAAACACTGTGGAGGGAGTGTACTTGCCACCGCTGTTGTATCTCAATGCCAAGCTCGACGGAAATCTGATGTGGGTGACTTCAGATTTGATTAGTGTCAGCAGCATTGCTGGGGAGCTCTGGAGAAAGTATGTTCTTAGAATTTAAACAAGGGCCCGTACCAGAGAGGTTTTGGCACAAGCTAAGCGGGTGTTGCAGAAGATGCATTCAGGAAAAGTCAACAGCCTTAAAACCCTAATCCCCAAGCCTGCTCTTCTGTCCCAAAAGTCAATTGTTCAATTGCCCAGGGTTTAATTATTCGTTGTTTGCTACATACTTAAAATCACAGTAGCATCTGCCCCTTCCTTTTTAAAATGTAGCTTTCAGGTTAATCTTTTCACACACGGTTCACACTAATGCTAATACCAGGGTACCCAAGCATTGAGAAATAACATGGTTGCTGCTTAGGCCATGCTGTCAGCATACATTTTAAATAAATTGGTGCTGTACTGCCAAGTGTTCAGCCCATTCTTGTCTCCTGGTCTCTGAAACACGTAGATTTCATGCAGCTGGAATGTTAAGTTATCAAGGCTGATGTTCCAAGCTCCTGTCCTTCAGAGGATGTGCCAATGCACATTGATTTAATCAGACACGCTGTGTTATTGCTGCATTTGGGGTAGTCAGCTTAGAAAGTGCTTGTGAAGAGAAGAGCCCAAACCATGGCATTGGGAAGGCACGGGGTGCTGATGGGGGAATAGTTAGATGTTCCATGTCCCTGTCCATGCTTGTGAGAGCCTTTCCCTCCCTTGCTTCATTTGTTCTGCTTTTTGCAAGAGTGTTCCATGGCCAAGGACCCATACACTACCTGCAAACTGCTCTGTTGTTTCTGCTGTTAATGCTGTACACTGGCTTGCCTTTCCCTCCCTTCATGGGCTTGTTTGTTTTTCCCTGCAGGCTCTGAGTCCTGGCATAACCTTTGCTGGCGTTTCAGTGCTATTGACCCACTGATCAGCAGTGCTTCCCTCTTACCCTGGATGCCCATGCCACATTTCCCCCACCTGATGCATCAGGATCTTGGTTCTTTCAGCTCCATGATCCTTCCTTCTTCTCCAAGCTGAAATGTGGTTATGAGGGTCTCAATAGCTGGAGCTTGATGGCCCCTCCTGAAAAGCTCAATTAATTGAGATGCTCTGCTTTACTTTGCAGTTACATCTCTTGGAGGGAGAGAGTTAAATTCTTGACTGGCTGGATGGGCAAGATGGCTTCTTGCTGTTTACTGTTTTAAGTTAATGCTTAATCACCTGATATTAATCATAAGGAGGCAGAGAAGCACAGAGAAATAGCACAACATCCCAAATCTTTGCCTCTGGGTGCAGTCAGACTCTGGAGTGCTGTAGCTTTTCCTGAGCTGTGTCTCTGCTGATGGAGGCTTGAATACCTCACTTCATCCTAGTTTTTTAGGGCCAATATTTAAGAAGGCTTGCTTAGTGTTTTATCCCACTCTCTCCCCCACTTTTCCATTGATGCAAATAGGAGCATTTAGTGGCTTTCGCCAGATTTTGGGATTTGGGTGGCTTCTTCTGTCTCTGCCTAGTGGGCAAATATTCAGCTTTCTGTGTATTCTGGTAGTCTTCTTTTTCTCCATTGAGTGGGCCTGCAGCTAGCCTGATTTGTTGCAGGACCCTGGCAGACTTGAGCCCATTCAGCTGAGCTCCAGGTCACCAGAGGGAGTTCATGGAGCGTGGGCTGTCACAGTTTGCCAGGTGCTGGTGGGGGAATGCAGCAGAGAGCTGTGTGAGGTGGTGTGTCTTTTCCAGGGTGAGGAGGAGGGACTGGGTGACTTCTTGGGATCCTCTGCAGCCTCTTTGCTGTTCATGTGTCTGTGACAGGACTAAAACAGTCCCTGATTCAAATGCCTGTTTTAAGTCAAGTGATGAACACTTTGGATGCTACAGTGATGAGAGTGGTAGGATCAGGTGTAAATTCCCCTGTTGCATCTTCTGTGCCTTTGATGGCATAAAACAGTAGTGTGCCTTGTATTAATTGACTGATATGCCCACACAACAGATCCAGCAACTCTTAATGCTTGGCTTTACATGCAGATGGATTTGTACTTGGATTACAGAAGCTGTCAGAGAACAAATAAGGTACCCAGACTTTCCTCCCTCGTCCCAAAGCTGAAAGATCAGTTTGTCTTTGAAACATCAGAGAGCAAATTGTGTCTGTCACAGACATGGCACGTGTCAGTAACAATTTATTCCACTGCTGGATGCCTGAAAAATGGCTGAGTCCTTTATCCTTATAAAAAATGTGCACCAGAGTACCTTCATTATTTTGGATAAGTGATACTGGTGTTTTAGCCCCAGCTGCCGACTCAGCACCACGCAGCTGCTTGGAATAATCACATTTTAGGACTAGCAGTTGTTTTCCTAAGTAATCCAGTGATTATTTAGGAAAACAAGCACCATCACTTTGAGCATCCCTCCTTTCCTACTTCTTTCCCCAGCTGTGTATGCTGATCCATGATGCCATATGGTCTAGAATATCCCTTTGGTCAGTTGGGATACAGTGTTCCAGCTGTGTCCCCTCCCATCTTCTTGTGCACCCCCAGCCCCCTTTCTGATGGGGTAGTGCTAGACTGCAGTTTGGTTTTGGAAAGGGAGACTAGAATATCTCCTCAGAAAGAGCAAAGGTTCAAGATTTTAAGGAACTTTTTGTAAGAGGTGGCGAGGGAATCTAGTAGAGCTAATTTTCTTTTTATTTTCCAGATCTTTCCAAGAGCAAAAGTTTTCAGGAACTGGTTGAAAATGAAATTCTCTGAGAATGCAGTTTCTGCACATGATATTTTTAGGTTTTTTATGGAACAAGCTGGGTGTAGGGTGGAAAGAGCAATGCCTTTACATTTGTGTCTTGTTTCCAGGATTGGGGTTTGACTTTTTTTTTTAGATGTTTGCTTAATCCCTAGAATAGGAAGATGCGTTTGGAGGATTTGATTTTTTTTCTGTTGTTTTGCAGTGAACTCATCCTGTTAAAAGGATCTTAGTGCCTCATCCTCTGCTGTCTGTTTTGGGGCATTTTGTTTCACTCCTGCCCCAGGCAGATGACAGAGGGCACGTGGGCTGTGGGTGCCTTTGTCCCTTTTGGGACTGCAGGCACAGCCTGTGTGTGTTTGTGATAAATGTTGTCCCTGCTCCGCTGCAGCTCTGACAGGATCAGCTTTAGTCTCTTGTGTCACCCTTGGCCTGCCCTTTCACCCTGAGAGCACATCTGAGCAGGAGATGCTGGTGGAAGCACTCCTGGTGTAGGAATGATTCAGGTGATCTGCAGGAGAAATTATTTTAATCTGCACGTGGATGCAAGAGCGTGCCACAGGATTGTGGGGATGGGACATTGTTCAGGAAACATCCCAAGTTTGCTGGAGAGGAGGGGGCAGCACTCAGGAGAAGCTCTCAGGAGAGGACCCCCAGCTTCTCCTTGGCAGCCAGACACTCACACTGTGCCCAAATGCAAAATGTTCTGGGTGAATGTGGGACTTTCATCCAGGTGGAAGTTGCCAGGAAAACCTTCTGCTTCTGATGTCACATTTTTTATTTTGGGCTGACTTGGGGTTGGGTGTTCTGTCTTGTGTGAGATGTTTTGCTGTTTGGGGGTTTTTTAGACATTGCTTTTATTGTTCTAGGAAATCAATTTCTGATATTCTTAAATATCTTCAGTTTGCAGCTGCTTATTTCCTACATCACTTTCCAACTAAGACCTGCTGAGTTTGCTGGTGAAAAGGCAGGGACAAGTATGTTGCTTTCACCTGAGCACACCAAAATTTCCTTTTGCAGGGCAGATATATTTCCTGAAATAGCTTTTCTACCAAGCAAGAGGGGTTTAATTTAGCTAAATTGCTCGCTGAAGATTCACCTGATAATTTTGTGATGTCTGTACTTCAGCGTGTATTCTTGGATTTATCGGGAGAAAAGCTGTCTGGTGCCGGAAGCTTTGCCCTGGTTGCATTGTAAGTAGACATCTCCCTGGAGATGGGGTGTAAATGTCATGTTGCTGATTAGCATCTGACATGGGGCATGGGAGCAAAGACAGGGATGCCTCGGTGCAGTCTCCAAAAAGGACAAACTGGAATCATTCCTGGGCTCTGACAGGGTTACTTGAACAGCGTCCTCCTTTTCTGTTCCTGCTCCCAGCTTGTGGCTGGGCCATGAGCAGTCCTTTGCCACCCACATCCCTGAGGAGCCCCTGTTTGCTGTGCTCTGCTTGTGCCTGGAGGAGTTAAGACCTGGCTCTGTTGTCTTCCTAAGCCGGTGGGGTTTTTATTCTGCAGAAGTGAAATCCTGGCATATGCAAAATCCCCCTGGGAGAATTCCCTTTGGCTGCAGCAGGATCTAGCCCCGGGCAGGAAAACTTGCTGGAAATCCCCATCCTGCCTGGCTGCTCACCTGTGCTCTGGTTCTTACTGGGAAGGTGGTGAGGACAGGGTGCCTTGGTTTAAGACAATGGAAGGCATGGACACTCCAAAATGAGTTACCTCCCCTCTTAGCTCTAACCTCTCCCTTTTTGCCAACCAGGAGAGATGAATGGGAGTAGATTTAAGTGAAAAAATAACCAAAGTGTTTCAACAAAACCACACACTTCTCTCACTGAAGAGAGCTAAGTTATATTTCAATTACTCAGCAGTTAAATGTCAGCTGTCCTTTAGTGATCTTCCTTTGTCCCACACAAGTCCATTCCAGCTATGAAAATAGGTGGTAGGTGCTGATGTGGAAGGCTGGGTTTAATCTGAGAGCAGGGAGCAATGATCAGCTCAGTGATTAGCCCAGACAAAATGTTGTGTGGGTTTTTCCCCAAAGTTGTGGGCATGGGTGGGTCGGTCTGAGCCTTTGGTACTCACTAAAGTTCTTCCAAAGCCCCTGTTCTGTACAATTTCTTCTGCTAGTCCTTTGCTGTTTCTGCTTTTCTTACTTTAGGGAACTGGGCTTGAGGTGTGGGAAGTGTCACTGGAAGCCTTGATGGAGTTCTTTACCTCTTCATTGTCAAATTTGAAGTATAAAAATCTGCTGAACCTTTTGTTGCAGCTGCAGCTGGGTGACAGTGTCTTAATAATATATTTTTCCCCCTCTTGGAAGATGACAGTTGCTTTAGCTTGTGAAGAAAAGGGCTTTAATATTGGTAGTACGTGTTTCTGAACTCCAGGATGTGGTTCCAGGGTGAGAGGAGGCAGGCAGTGGTGTGGTCAGGGCAGGTTTTGGATGAATACAGAATAACCTCTTCCCTGTGAGCACCTTAGCAATCATACCAAAAACATAGCTGAGTGGGGGACATTGGAATGTCTCCTTTTTTGCTGTGCTGGAAAACTGTTCTTGAGAGTCTTGGCTTTTGGATCATAAAATCTATTGAGATTTTGAAAGTTTTGTTGGATGATTAAACTATTTCCATCTCAGTTCCTTGTGTACGCTTATTTTTCTTGTACAAATGTGCAAAAAATGGGTCTTCAGGCTCTCTGTTTGACAATTTCATCTAGCTGACAGTGGCTAAACCCTCTTAGCACTAGTCTAGAGCAAGTTTAGTGTGCCAGCTCCAAGAATTGCCAAATGGGAGATTAATAATTTCATGCCTTTTGGAAAAATTGTTCTCCCAGCTGCCTGCAGTTCCCAATACCGAGAGCTGCTTGCTCACTGGCATGGAACACGAGTCTTGCTCAAGACTGTCTGCTGAAAAGCAACAGAAATTGTGTTGCCTGAAGGCTTCCCATGGATTTTAGTTGTTGATTGCAGGGCTGGTTGAGAAACCTCAGTGCACAGGAAATGCTGGTCCAGTAAATCCTGGCAAGTACGCCTTTATGTAAACAAATGTGCATGTATAGACATACATGTGAGTGTGTGTTTGGTTGGTATTCTGGTACAATAAAGGGAATTTTGACATGCATTGCTTAACTAGATGCTGTGTGTTATTTGATTTTATTTTTTATTTTTTGGGGGGGGTAGCTTATTCTTCCTAATCAAAATACTCAAGAGAAAATCAAGATACACTGTTGGGGCAATTCTTAGGGAGTAATGCTGCAGATAATGAAATCTATTATGTTTTGTAACTTAGACAGGCTTGCTTTCCAGGGCATTGAGAGGCATGGACCCTTTTAGCTGGAGAAGGCAGAATGTCTGTTCCAGGAGATCACGTGTAACTTTATCAGTCTCATTGCACGTAGTTCCTCAAAATATGTGAAAATCTAATCAAACAAAATCTGATGGTGAGCTAAATGGGAGTTATGGGCGGGCTGCTTTTTGGAGATGAACATGTGATATGCATTTTAGACCTTGTGAAATCTGTTAAGTTAGCAGGAAAGAAAAGCTCTTGTTACAGAGTCTTTTAAAATGTAATCAGTAGGGAGTTTCTATTCCCTTTTTCTAGGCTGTATGTCATCAGCTGGTATTTTGGTTACTTCTGCTTCTCTCAGACAACAGAAGCTACACAAACTGTTTGAAATGAGCTTTTGTTTAAAGTGTAAATGACCAGATTTTCAAAAACACCAAGCATGCAGATTGTTGTGAAAATTGCTCCACAAAAATTCTGCTGTGTTCAGCTCTGTCTCTCTGTTTGTTCCCTTTCATGCAGGCGATACGGATTATGGTTTCGGTTGAGGAAGTTAATACTCTGGTTGCTGGGAATGTACATAGCCATCCCATTTCTAGTAAAACTTTGCCCTGCTATTCAGGCAAAGCTGGTCTTCCTAAACTTTGGTAAGTGACCCAGTGGGGTGGGTGGCTGAGGGGACAGGGGAGGGGTGTCTTTGTCTGTCACTTGTTTGCCTTCACTTTCACCCTGCGTGTGGACATCTTGTGAAGGACTGAACTTTGACAGGTTGTAAAACTTCCCAAGATTGTGGTTTGGAAAGCATTCTCTGTGGCCCTGGTGGTGGCTGTAGCATGTCTGTCTTTACACAGAGTGACCAAACTGAAGGCAATTTTCAGCCAAAAGAGTTTTCCTTCAGGAAAAGTGTGCAATATGTCAGCTGTGTTTTTCTGAAGGGTTCCACACAGTTGCATGAATAGACAGCAAGCAAGTGAAATTAAATCCAGTAATCTAAATTTGCACTTAAACCTCATTTGTATTTTGTAATGGAGTTTTGAAAAGTATCTTCCTCTGACTGTGGAAGCTAGAAGGATCAACCATGGACACATTTTTTTTTATATAACTTGTCTAATTTGGATTGCATGCTTTGCCTGTTTTCACACCCTGGATGGTGGTTGCTGTGAAGTGTGCACGTGTGCAGGGTTGTGAGAACTGACAGCTACATAACCTGAACAAGTGCAGGTTTCAGTGATTCTGCCTTTGCAGAGCTTTCTTAGGTCTCACTGAAGTTCCTGCCCCTGCTCATTCACAGGTGACAAAGATAATTGTCCTGTAGCACGTCCTTGTTGCCGTGTTTGCCAGGTCTCCTCTGTATGGTCTACAATGTGTTTAGAGTCAGGACAGAGATTGCTAGGGAAATTGTCCAGAAACCTGCCCTGGAGGTGGGTAGTCATGAGCAGCATGGAGAATGGGAGAAAATGGGCCAGCTTTTGAAGGAGTATTCTGCTCCAGTGGTTTTGGAAGTTCACCCCTGAACGAATACGAGCCCTTGGTAAAGTGGCAGAATATTTGGAAGAAAATCACCATGGCAGTTCCAGAGAGGGGGAAGTTGCTGCAGTGTGTTGGGCCCTGGCTGCTAATTATTGGACACTGCTCATTACTGGACAGCACCTCAGGGGGAGGGGAAGGACAGCAGAGCAGCAGGCACTGTGGCCACTCAAACTGCAGCTGAACCTGTGCCAGGAGCAGTTGGCCCTGAACTAGAAATCCAAGATGAAATCAGGTTGTGTAGTGAGTGATGAAGTGGAAGCAGGACCCTCACAACCAGAGGGAGAGGCAGGGCCAGAGACAATCACCTGATCCTGACCCCCAGGTGAGCTGAGGTGAGTCCAGTCAGTCTCAAGGAGACAGACTTTGTGTTCTGCTGCAGTGGAGCTCCATTTTATGGGAAGAGACTGAATCCAAATCAGCTGATCACCACGCCACGGATGCAGCAGAGATTCAGAAAGCAGAATGCACAGAAATGGTTAAATGTTTGTCAAAGGAAGATTTGTCTGTCTCCCCCACCTTCTCTTAATTTTAGCCTGTTCCCTGGTTTTTTGGTGGTTGCCTGTGTCTTCTTACCTTGCTTTCTTTGCTGTAGCAAAGTCAAATCCTTTTACATAAACGGGTCTTCCCAGCACAGTGGACCAGTTTGTACAGCCCTCCAGTGCCTTGGTTAAGCAACTTTATAAGAAAATAAAGGTAAAAAATAAAAATTAAATGTTTCTCTTTCTTTTTTTTTTGTTTTTCATTTCAGTGAGGGTCCCATATTTCATTGACTTGAAAAGACCACAGGATCAAGGTTTAAACCACACCTGTAATTATTACTTGCAGCCAGAGGAGGATGTAACCATTGGAGTCTGGTAAGGAATCCAGTTCTGTGCAGTATGTGCCATGCATCTTTATCCTTCTTTTTGTCCTCGGTGTTGCCTATTCAGTCTTTCTGCTGTGTGTGCTCTCATTTGTGGATGTTTGTATTTTCCTCTGCCAAGTGACCGAGTTCATGTTGGGAAGCATGCAGATCTCTGGGGCTCGTCTGAGCTCGGAGCAGTAAGGCACAAAACGCAGCCAGACAACCTGTGCAGTCAGAGAAACAGCAAAATCTGAGATCAGAAAAGTTGCAGGTCTGTGTCTGTACAAAGATCCTGCTCCAGATCAGGCCAGACCCATGGAGTTAGACATTTTGTCATTCAACTCTGATTCATATTTTGTTTTGCAAAATACGTGTGGGGGAAGATAGGAAAACAGATCAAAGTGTTCAGAGTAGGAGGAAGAAAATTGAGTTCATAAAACATATGTAAGATTTGGAGAGTGGGTGAGAACGGAACACACAGTTTACTCTCCTCACAAAACAAGTGACAGTGTCACAGCTCATTTGTCATTTCTTTCTCACAAGGATGATTTTTCTGGTCCCAGGCAGGGACAATTCATTTGAGCTCCTTGTTCCCCTGGATCGTGTCAGGTGTGGAGGGAAGGGGGTGTTCCCTTAATCCAGACAGTGATGTTCAGTCTGTGCACTGCAGGATTTGGAGTTCTCAGCTCTGTGTGTAACTTAATGTGTTCTTTAATGCAGTAGAGATTTTCTCTTCACAGGGTACCTAACCTTTAAATGGTTAATGGGGTAGAAATATAGTGGTTAAATGGGATAGAGGTATAATTATCCTTATAATTATTTCTTTCCTTTAAGTAAATTTTAGTGAAAGATATGTTTAGAAACTTGAAAACTTCAGTCTTTCCAGGACAGGCTGACATATAGTGGTTTGATTCTTCACTTGGACAAATAAAATTCTACCTGTTAAGCTGTTAAATAAGTTCTTATGGCAGTCTTGAGATTTGTATTTTGTTTCCCTTGCAAGTGTTCCGTGTATCTTTGCTAAAACAGAACTTCCAGCTTGTGGTGGCAATTCAAAGGCTGTCATTTGTCATGATATTTATGGAGGACTTTCACAAAAGTTTGGAACCTGGCTTTTAAAAGCCAGTGCAAGGTCTCCTGTTTGGTACCTTTGTGAAACAAAGTCCTTAGCCTGCTTTGTTCCTAAGTTTGCACAAGTCTTGGGGCAGAACCGTTGAAGAACTTTTGGGTCTCACAGTTTACCTTTTTACCTCTTCAAGACCTTGATGTCTGCTGGCTGCATGCCAGCAAGTAGATTTTTACATTGCTTTCCCCCTGTCAGCGTGTCCTCTCAGCTTTACATGTGGGGAGGATCAGTGTGGTAGGTGCACACCTGTCTGCCCTCAGGTAAAAAGGCATGTGAGTACTTAAGCTACTTCTGATGGCTGTAAGCCAGCCCCCCTCTCAACAGCTGAGATGGTTATGGGCATGTACTTGCCTTGTGTTTGTATTCTAATTAGCCAGTTTCATTGCCTACCTTCTGTTCAGTCTGTCTTTCCCCTTTCTGTTCCACCAGTGCTGAATTCTCTCTTGCAGGCCACCTAGGTACAGTATCTACTGAAGAACTGCTGTGAGTTAAAAATCCCTGCCTCTTCTAGATTGTAACTTTTTCAGCTAAAATGTTACACCTTGGAGAACCTTGTGCCTGAAAACAAAACACACGATCTTCTCCTCAGAGCCTGGGCTCCTCCTTTTCCTGTAGAGTCAGATATGCCTCCTAATCACTGAACATTCTTTCCAAGCCCAAGTGCCTTTGATTATTCTGAACATCTGCTGACCTACCAGTGAATCTTGTTTATGGTATATAAGTATGTTAATTGAAGTAATTAAGTGCCATAAAAGCCGAGGAGCTGCGATTCTTTCTCCAGAGCAGCAGGAAGTTCAGTAATTGTGCCTTTGAAGTTTGGTGCCTTGCACAGACAGCCCTAAGTTTTGAGGGCAATGGTGGTGGGAGGTGAAGGTGTAGAAATAAGTGTAGCCACTGCCTTTTCTATGTGACCACTTGTCAGCTAATCAGGACAGGTTTATGGGGAGTTTGTGTGAGGTGTGTGATCCTGAGTGAAGGAGGTGGACACAAAATCCCAGCACTCAAGTGGCAGACACCTCAGTGCAGAGGAGCAGCAGGAGAGTGTAAATTCCCCTTCTGCCCACAGGCACACGGTCCCTGCAGCCTTGTGGAAGAATGCCCGAGGGAAGGACCAGCTGTGGTTTGAGGAGGCTTTGGGCTCCAGCCACCCTGTAATCCTGTACCTGCACGGCAATGCAGGAACAAGGTGAGGCACAAAACACTCATGCCTTTGTTTCAGGATGTTTCAGTGTTTTCCTGGCTTCTCACAGCTTCAGCACCTCAAGAAAGACTGATAAAACTCCTTAGGGCTGTAGTGATGGGACAAGGGATAATGGTTTTAAACAGAAGAGGTTCAGATCAGACCAGATACTGGGCAGAAATGGTTTACAGTGAGGGTGGTGGTCAAACACTGGAACAGGTTGCCCAGAGAGGGGGCAGATGCCCCATCCCTGGAAACATTCAGTGTCAGGCTGGATGGGGGTCTGAGCAAACTGACCTAGTTGAACATGTTCCCCTGCTCATTACAGGGGATTTGGACTAGATGGCCTTTGAAGGACTCTTCCAACCCAAACCGTTCTATGATTAAAACCAAAATAAAATCTGAAATTAGTTTGGTGCTTCTCCTTTTAAGAGATGGTACATATGTTTTAGGGAATGATCCGTCTCCATTTATTGAATGTGGGAATAGATTTATTGCAGTTTTCAGAGATACCTGATATTATAGTTTGCCTTGTATCCTCTGCTGGAAGCCAGGAGGCTGTGACCATTCCTAAATCAGGTGGTGAGAAGTACTTCTTTTCAGTACAGTAGTCTCTGAATTGAGACATGGGGTGGTATTAGTGCTCCTGTGTATGTGACTTCACAGGCATTAAATAAACCTTCCAGTTCCTTTTGTGGGTTTATTTTGGTAGTTAACACATTCTGAGGAGAGGAAGGAAAATCAGAAGGAAAGAGGAAGGTCGTGTGCTGACCTTGTTTCATTATTGCATCTGTCCAGGACACTTGTCTGGACCAGGAGCACTTCTAAAATTTGTAATTTAGTTGACTGTTTATTGGCTAAAGTAGTAGGTTAGTTCTCTGTACTTTGTTGCTGGATGCTAAAAACCATTAATGCACAATGCAGTGTGAAGATGTTTCTCAGGATCATGTTCTTCCTGCCACCTCTCCACATGTTAGAGTCTTTTGTTCATTTACGAGAACAAGGTCTTTTGTTTTAAAAATACTCATTTTACATGTCCTTTCTTTGCCTGTGCTTGGAGCCAAGTGGGAAAATCTAAGGGCCACCTGCTTGGCTTGCTGTCATGATTTCTGCTGGGAGCATCAAACTTTGGAGAGTCAGAGCTGCTGGCTGGGGCAGCACTTGTGGCAGGAGATCAGGGTGTGCAGAGCAAAAAGGGACAGCCTGTTCTGCTTGCATTACAGGCCTTGGAAAAGGCAGATAGCAGGTTGAAAAGTTCATTTTTACCTGCTGTGAGGTGAGATTTACACAGAGAAGTTGACTTCAGAATTATGTCCTGCATGGCTCAACAGAGCCTGGATGTCTCCTTGAAGCCTGTGACAAAGCAGTTATGGTGCTTCTTGTGTTTGGCATGTTTTTGTTAGATTGCTTCAGGCAAATATGTTTCTGGAAACTTAAATGCTTTAATGTGGTTGGTTTGGGGTTTTTTTGTGTTTGTTTCTTTCTGTTTGGTTTTGTTTTATGTTTTTCTCTTTTTTCCTCTCCTTTTCTCTTCATCAATCGCCCTTGCCAGAGGAGGAGATCACAGGGTGGAGCTTTACAAGGTAAGTGGCTGCCTGTGTTGTCCAAGTATCTGCATTAACACGGAAAAAAGATGAGCTAAGTTGCAGAAAATTGGCTGAGGAGACTGTCATGTGTGGTGATCTGTTTTGTCATTTTTCTGGGAACCAGCCTGTGCTGCAGTGCATTTTGTGGTGGCCAAGACAGGCAGAGGAGTTGGGTTTGATTTGATGGACAAGAGTCGCAGTGCTTCAGAATATACAGACTGGGTGTGTTTCTGTGTGTACATTTACAGAGAACACAGTTTCACCAAAACCCAGGGTTTCTATTCCTGGGTCTGGTATTCTTTGCTTTGAGAACATCCAGGCAAGCTGCTTACTTTGCCTTTTTCAGTCAGTGTGAACACACACATGGGCTTAGCACTCCAGAAACTCCAGGTTTGTGTTTATTCCAGCAGAATGAGCCAGTTTGGGATGCTGTCCTTTTTGCTGGTGCTTTCAGTAGGCCTTCAATGCAGCCAACACAGAGCAAACGTGTACAGAAGATAGGAGAACTCTCAGCAGATTAAATAGTTTTTAATGGCCTGGGAAAGGGAAGACTGTGTATGAAATCTTAGCAGTAAAATCACACTGTAAAGCTAAACCCTAAACTTTTCAAGAAGAAACTTCATCTTCTGCATGTCCAGTGAGGGAATTCAATGTGTAAGTGAACATATAAAAGTGTCATAGAGTGATTCCGTTGGAAACAGCTGTCCTGCAGGATCTCATTTGTCCAGTGGGGCAATGGAAGTGCTCTCTCCCTTTCCAGTCAGGTGCCAGTTGTCTTTGTGAGCTCCACTTGATACTCTGTGCCTCAAAGTGGTTGTGAAATGTTTAATTGTTTATAAATCTACCCAATATATGTAATCTCTTAAAACTGTGCTACAAGTAATGCTCAGCTGACAGGTGTCATTTCATTTGTAGATTACAACAGTCCCAGTACCACTAGAAATGGTGTTGGTTTTATATTTCCTCTTTAGAGTATAACACAATACTAATATTGCTTTTTTAAAAAATCGTGTATCATGCATAGCCCACAAGAGCAACATTTTAATCCTGTTGTAACTTTTTGTTGATTTTTGTCTGCCACAGAGATGTTAGGTTCATATCAAGCAATGGTAGCTTGGAATGCTTGTATTGGTTTTACCAAGGCACTTTTTCCAAGCAACATTGAGTGTTTTGACTTGCTTTTAAGAGATATTTTTAGAATTGCCATTGGTTATAACATAAATATTCAGAATAGAGCAACTGCACATTTTTGATCTGTACATTTAAGCCTTCTGAAAGGGGCTCCTATATGTTATGCTCACATTTTATGCCAATTCAAGGAATATGATTGAAGCAGTTTTACTCTTTCACTGGAAAACATGAAAGTCTTTGTAGGGGAAACAGTAGGATATTTGCAGATCTTAAGGTTAAAGCTGTTAAAGGGATAATCAACATCTTAGGTAGCCTGATATGAGGTCCAGGAAACAAACAGAGTAAAACCAGTGGGCTGAGATGATGAGTGTTTGGAAAGCTCTGTGCCTGCTACATTGAAAAGCTGTAAATTGGCCATTTAACATGTCAATAACTTTATAGAATGAATTCCTTGGCCTGATGCAAGAGCATGGCTGGTGTGCAAGACTCTGTAATGGGTTTCTGAGTGTTTCTCTGCCTTCCAGGTTCTCAGCTCCCTGGGGTACCATGTGGTGACGTTTGACTATCGAGGTATGTGGGCTCCTTCTACAAACACTTGCTGCCAGCTAATGAGGTGTGGTTATTGCTTCTCTTTTTTCCCCTCATGGGTATCCAAAGAATTTCCAGAAATCTCTTCCAGTGCCTTCCTGTGTAGCACTGCTTCCTGCTGTCCAGCTGGGTGGGCTCGTGCACAGGGCACAGATTTGGGGGCTGAGGAGCAGAGAGTGAGCCAGGCACACAGGCTGTCACAGCAGCCACTTAAGGCACCCCCAGGTGCACATATGGAAGCTGATGGGCTTGCCTAAGGTGTAGTCCTTTTGGATAAGATCTAACTTGACTTTCCTAAGGTCACACAAGGAGCTGAACTTGCACTTACTTCCTTCTAAAAGCTCAGGTGAGATAAGACGGAGTAAATGATTTGCTAACAATACCTGGCAGGAGCCATGACTGCTTTGCACCTCTGCACCAGCAGTCAGGCATCTGCTGTTCCCTTTTTACCTTCTTAGCATTTAAGCCATGGCTGCAGTGTAATGCCACTGCAGATACAGGAAAGAAATTAATCCATTGCATTTTTATCAAGAAGACACCTGGGAGAGGTTTATTTGTAGCAGCTTGCCCTGTTTTTCAATCCTGCTGGCAGCTGCTTCTCTGGCTGCTTATTGGGTATCAGAAGGGATGTGAGATGCTGGCTGCTGAGAGCACACACTGTGTAGATGTGCCTCAGCAGTGATGGATCCAAAACAGTCAGGAGGATGGAAAATGGCTGGAGGGCACTGATCGAACAGCACAGACAAACTGATGTTGCAACAGCTCTGGTTGGGTTTTGGCCCCAAGCATCCAACCCTGTTCTTTCAGAGACTCCACTTACACTCCACTTAAATGGGTTTGATGCATGCAAAAGCAGGGAAGCTTTGGGAGCTGGGCTGTTGCAGGTGGGTACATGCAAGAATGCTGTTGTAGCAGTGTTTGAGATCCAGTCCTGGGGTTTGTTGTTGGCTAAATCCACAAGAGCTCCTTGGCAGACTGCAGTCACCTGGATTAAATGGCTGTGAGTCGCTCAGGGCTTTCAGCCCCAAATCGTAGAGGTGCCCACGAACAGAAAGTGCCCATGACCTGGGACATTTGCAGCTGCAGAGGGGCTGCATGGGGCTGGCTCTGCTGGCAGGGATCCTCAGCAGGAGTCTCTGTGTTCCAGGCTGGGGTGACTCCATAGGCAGCCCGTCAGAGAGGGGGATGACCTACGACGCCCTCCATGTCTTCGACTGGATAAAGGCACGGAGTGGGGACAACCCTGTCTATATATGGGGACACTCCCTGGGCACAGGGTAAGCATCTAATCTTAGTGGCACTTCTAAAGAAGCAGCTTCTAAAGAACATTAAGTAAGCACCGACCTTGGATGAAGGTGCTGTTTTGCTGTAATCTCTGGGCTGGCTTGGCTTGGCGGGATTTCTGGAGGGTGTCTTCCCCCTCTGCACTGTACAGAGTGAGAAGGGCCACAGGGAAGGACTGCAGCAATGGATCTTGAACCTTCGTTGTCCAGAGGGCTCACACTAGAAAGACACTTAGAATAATAGATTGCAGACTGTCTTTCAGAGCAGAACATCAGACTTCTCTGGTATTCTAAAAGAGTGTCTTGGACCGGCCACTCCTGTGTGTGCCTTGTCCTTGCAAAAGGTTTTCCTCCTGCCCTGATGGATGTGCTGTGTGTAATCAGTGCATGACTATGCTGCTGGCCACCTCTGACATTGGCATGGTCATGCCTGGCACAGGGAAGTTCAAGGTGTCAAGTGCCTTTGCCTTCATGCTTTTAACTTTCATTTCCTGCTTCCTCCCTTTCCACGGCTGTCTGGAGGTGAGCAGTGGTCAGCACCACGTGCTCTTACCCTTGTGATTGGTGGAGCAGAGGGCAAACACAAGAGTTAGCTTTGAGTTGAGCTGTGTACAAATAAACTGTGAGTGAGACCACAAAGGCTGTGAAACACGTGCTGGGACAGGGAGGTATTTCAGGGAAGTGGCTCTTCATTGCTGTGACACTGAACACCCTGCTTTGTTTGAGAGAAGACAAAGACTTTGGCTCGTCCTCTCTATTTTTTGCTCTGTTCAGAATCCCTTTCTGGGTCAGAGCATGCTTGTGATGTTTCCCAACACTGCAGTCAGAGTGTCCTGAGACTGATCCCCAGCTGAGTTCTCTAGTGACCCCAGCCAGTCTGGAGTTCAAGGTTTGTGAAATGCACTGTGCTTGGAGGACTTGGCAACTTTGGAAATATCCCTGTCCCATTAGGGTGATGCATAGGGGAGACCTTGCTGCTTTCTGTCCCAGTTAGGGAAGCTCCTTGCAGCGTGGCCCTGGGATGCTGCACTGCAGCTGCCTGGCACACGGCACCCCTCTGCCCATACCCCTGCATTCCCCTCCTGCTCGCTCAGCCCTTGTGGTCTGGAGGTAGGAGGCTGTGTCACGCTGCTGTGGGTGTGCTGGGAGCCTGAGCCACCTGAAAGGGGCTGCCTGCTGTTTCTCCCTTGGACTTGTTCGCTTCAGCACAGGCCCCTGATGTCACTTGGGGCAGTCGGGACGTGAGGCCTGTGGGAGCACAGGTCACTGTGGGGCACTGTGAGGGGGTGACCTTGTGGCTGGTGACTTGTACCTGAGCCACCTCTGGAGCTGCTGCTCTGCACGGGGCCTGTGCCAATCCAGTGCTCCTTCCTCTTTGCAGGGTTGCAACAAACCTGGTGCGGCGCCTCTGCGAGAGAGGTGAGTGTGGATGCGCTTCCCGGCAGCCACAGGTTCCCACAGGCCTTGGGGTGGTGACAGGGCTGTCCTTGGTGCCCCGTGGTGGCAGCTGCTCTCATGGGGCAGACCCTGCCCTCGCAGGCTGTGTGCACCCCCCATGTCAGCACGTTGCCTTTGGCCTTCCAGAGACGCCCCCGGACGCGCTGATCCTGGAGTCTCCGTTCACCAACATCCGGGAGGAGGCGCGGAGCCACCCCTTCTCTGTGGCAAGTGCACGGTGACACTGACACATGGAACTGTGTCACTCACACACAGAAATGGGCCTTCAGAAGGGCTGGAGCTGAGCTGGCTGCACGGCTCGTGGGGCAGTGGTGGTACCTGGGAACCTGGGGGGTAGAGAGCTGGGACAGCTGCTGGGGACACACAGGGAGCAGTGCCAGAGCCACGTGTCCAGCGTGGGAATGAGCTGCTCTGAGCCGAGCACACACCCAGGCCAGGCCTTGGGTGCAGCCAGGCTGGGGAGGTGCCCTGGGATAAAGCTCTCCCAGGAAGAATTGCCAACGGTCCTGCATGATACCTGGAGACTTTGACCATGCAAACACCACGGGGCCTGCTCCTGAGCAGGCTGGTGAGACAGGGGAGGAAAAATAATGCTGATGGAAACAGTGTCAGTCACTGCAAAGAGCATCGTCAGCAGCCAAGGGGTGTTATGGGATGGCAGTGGCCTGCCCTGTTAGTGCTCTTTGTATCACTGGCCTGCTGGTGCCTGCCACTAATGCACGTTTTTCCTCTCAGATATACAGATACTTCCCTGGATTTGACTGGTTCTTCCTTGACCCCATCACGACAAGTGGAATTAAATTTGCAAATGATGAGAAGTGAGTTCCCTCTTTGCTGGGGTTTCAGCTGTGGCTGCAGCAAGCCATGGCAAGCATCAATGAGGATAGACATGAGACTGCACTCTTTGGCTTCTTTTTGTTGCTGCATTGCTCTTACTGGAGTGATTTCAATTACTCTCACAGCCCTGAGTGCAGCACAGTGGAGCTCTGTCTTTTTAAATTGTTCCTAGTAAGGACAGATGCAACAGAGAGAACAGAGACTACTCAGAGAGATGCTGATTTGGTTCATGCCATTTATGCTTTTCAAGTGTACCTTACACGTCAAACAGTAGCACTGGAACATGGAAGGAAGGTTTGGGAAGATTTCTTTGCTGTGTATTTGCCTAAGCCACCTTGTCTGTAATCACACTGTCTCCTTTCCCTGAGTCTTTCATTGAAGAGCCTGAGCATTTGTGAGTTTCCAGTATTGAAACCAAGCCAGACCTGGGGTGGGGGGTGATGATTTACAGTGGAACAAGCCATTTTTCTCTGGTCTAAGCAGCAAGAAAATTTTATGAGCATGTCTTTCACTGGTAAATTTTCTATATATCAAATGAATGTTGCCCAGATAAGGTTTTAAATTGTAGCTGATAACCCACAGGACATGCTTATCATTACAGTTTTCTTAAAAATGTACACGTGTTGATGCTAGAGAACGATGGGATTGCTCTGAGCCTTTGTGACACTCTTGTCTGTTTTACAGTGTGAAATACATTTCCTGCTCCCTGCTCATCCTTCATGCTGAGGATGATCCAGTGGTACCATTTCATCTGGGAAAAAAGGTACACACGTGGCTCTGAGCCCCTCAGAGGGGGCCCTCGGCCTGAGGGGGCTGCGGGCTGGGCAGGGGGAGCTGGGCTGGAGCACCTCGAGTCCCTGACCTGCCTCCCCTCGCGTTCAGCTTTACAACATCGCGGCCACGTCGCGGAGTTTCCGGGACTACAAGGTGCAGTTTGTGCCCTTCCACACAGACCTGGGCTACCGGCACAAGTACATCTACAGGAGCCCTGAGCTACCTCGGATACTGCGGTAACTGCGCTGGGCTCCGGGCTCTGCACGGCGGGGACGTGCCGGGGGCCGGCACAGGGGCACGGGGGGCTGGCACAGGGGCATGGGGGGCTGGCACAGGGGCACGGGGGGCTGAGCTCTCTGCCTCCTTGCAGAGCAGGTCTTGGGAAGGGGAGCCACAGAAATCTGGGAGCGCTTTCTGGCTCATCTCTGCTGGGAGCCAGGTGCTCTGGAGGAGCTGCTTGCAGAGCAGTTGCTTCAGTTTGGCTCTTTTAGGGAGAGCCTCTGATGGATGTCAGAGCAAAGCTCAGTGCTGGTCCCTGGAGCTGCAAATGCTTGAGCCATAGTATTTGCCAGGGGAATGGGAAGACCTGCAAGTATATATATGTGTGTATATATATATAACATGCACCAGAGTACAGGAGAGCCAAGTGTCACTGCTTTGTCATTTCCTTTTCCAGGGAATTCCTGGGAAAATCTGAACATGAGCATCATCACTGAAGACTGTCTGCTTGTCAGCACAGAGATTTTCATTTCCTTCCTCTCTCTCCTTTTCCTCCCTGCTCCCTGTGGGTCAGTCTGCCGTTCTTCCACCCCTGGCACTAGAGGAAGTCAGGGATTCCCATTCCAGTCCTGATGTGTACCCTTGGCAACTCCAGCTTCTGGCATCAGCATCTGTGGTGGCAGAAGGAAGAAGTTGTTGGCTTCTGTTTGGACTTGGAGGGAGGGGTGGTGACAGCCCAGGAGCCAGTACCAAACCGTGAGCAGTGTAAGCGCAGCAAAGCCTCGCCCATCCCTCGTGGTACTGCCGAGGACAGATGCTCCTGGGACACTGTGTCATGACCAAGGATGTTTCTCTCACTTTTAAACACTGCTGCTGGTTTTGGATCATGTAGAGATACATTTGTAGGCAAATGGCTTTTGCCGTGTCTCCTTACTGCAGTTGTCTTGCTTGAGTTTGAGGTGTTCTCTTTCTAGAAAATACATGTTTTGCCTTTCCTTTCCGATCAGTGGCTGTAATTACAAATACATGGAGGATCCAGGTACTGAGAGGTATTTTTATTTAACTCTTCAGTCACAATGTGCTGCAAGTGTTGGGGTAATTGCACACATTTGGAAATTAAATGAAAGATTTTTTTTTTTTTTTTTTGTTCTTCCTTTTGAAACATCTATTTAATGGGAAAGGCTAGTGCCCTTTTATCTTTCCTGTACCTTTTTCCTTTTGAACATCATTTTTTGCTCCCATCCCTGTAATCCTCTGTGGACATCCTCCCCTTCTTCCAAGTACTTCCTATCAGGATTGAAATGACACATGTATATAAACTGCAGACTTGGGTGTTTAAGACAGAAAGTGTGAGGTTAATTTTTTGCTTGATCTCCTCTTCCATGAACAGCGTGTGCCCAGGCTGCTGGAATGGATGTCTTCCATTACCCCTGTACACACCCAGACAGCCACGTGCTCCTTTTTGGTGAGAAGGGCAAGGGTTTTTTTCCTCAACTACTTTTTAACTCCTTGGGTCAGGTTTTCCTGTTCCTGGTGGCAGTGCTGTTCCACTGTAGTTAACAGCAGGCAGTGATAGAGTTTTTGATGCAAAAATCAGTTTGGGCTGTCACTCCCCATCTCTCCCCCTGCCTTCTGTGCACTTGCAGTGGCACATCTTAGCCCCTCTGACAGCCATTGTCCAGGAGGCAGAAGTGGAAATGAGCCTTTCCCACAGGGGAAAGGGATGGGGATATCCTTGCCCTGCTTGGGGCTAGAAGAGGGGCTGAAGAGCTCTGCACTGAAAGAGGAGTCCCTACCAGGTGCTGTAGGTTTAGTCACTAGTGCTCAAAGGGAACTGTGCTGCCCCAAGGGTCTGGTCAGGGATGTACAGCATAGTAGTAAACTGCTCAGCATGCATCAGAGTTATATCTGCAGGCTCATACTAGTTGCAAAAGAGACAGTAGCTTCTTCTTGTATCGAGATTCTTCTGCCATTAGTGCAGTTGTCCCTGAGGTTTCTGACCCCTGATACTCATAAAGTAGCTGTGCCACTTCAGTGCAAGTGCATCAAACATAATTCATCTGACAGACCAGAAATACTCACCTGGCTCTGGAGAGTAACACACATTCCAGTTACTGCTGCTGGCAGCTGGCTTGGGGCAAAGTGCAGCCTGAGCTGGGGCCTGGCTGGCTGCCCTCCTGCTGGGACAGAGCTGGGGCCCAGCACCACACCTGCTGCTGCTGGTGGTCCCAGCACCACCATTCCTGTTAGCAGGCCAGTGATATGCTTGGGAATTTAAACTGAAATGTTTATCTAAAAGTGGTGTAGTTTTAATAAAGGCATTGACTGCTGATCACTTTAGCTTTACCAGTTCTACCTGGCAGTTTTTGGGACGTTTTTGCCCACAGTGAGCAGGTCAGCTGGGTGTGGGGCAGGGCTGCAGTAGGGTTGTGTGTGGGAGGCGAGCTTGCAGCTGGGAGTGGGTAAATCTTTGTGACTGCTGCCAGCTTTAGGGGAGCGACTCTGCTGGAGCCCAGAGGGTCTGTGCCTGTTGTGTGGCTGCAGCTGAGGCTCTGCTTCTCCCCTGGGACTGGAGAGGTGGGAATTGCCTGTGTGACTTATAGTTCAGGAGCCCTGGTGCCATGTGCAGGGCAAACCCAACACTAACCCCCACCCCAGTGCAGAGTCAGCCTGTCAGGGGCATGTTCCCCCCACGGTGGTGCCAACACCCACCAGCTGCAAGAGCTACAGACCATGGAGCCACAGCTGGGGAGGACTGCAGTGATTCAGGCATTGTGGCCTGAACTTGCTGCAGCCTGAACCCAGAGGCATGGAGTAGTCACAGGTCAGTCCAAAGTCAAGCCAGCAGGTGTTCAGGTTGTTTTAATGAGTTGGTGTCAAACAGGGCAGTACTGGTGCACTACACAGCACTATGGGTGTTAATTGTGACCCCAGCACTGGGAGGGACGTGGAGCAGCATGACCCTGCTAACAGAGGAGGTGATCCTTGTTCACCCCTGAGCAGCACCCAGCACACAGCTGTACCTGCAGAGCCAAGAGCCAGCAGTGGCAGGTGCAGCCCTCCCTATGCAGACATGGAGGCTAAAAGTCCCTGGAGTGGCTTGGTTACTGGGCCTTCAGTTAGGAAAGTGGTAGGAGGCTACAGTAAGCTCTATGGCAAGAAGTGGCTGAGGCCAGGCTCTCCTGCTTGTGGCACAGTGTTTGACATTGGTGCCTGCCCTGGGGCCAGCTGCTGTCACAGCCAGCCCCCCCTTTCTTTAGGTGGTACTGGGGAAGGGCAGGGATTGGCCTCTCCCTCCCCCAGCTTTGGGCCTGGCAGAGCCCTGGAGAAGAAATACACACTCTGTGTTGGCTAATCCTACTTGTGGGGCAGGGTCAAGGAGGCCAGGCCCTTGCACACCGCGGGGAGGGGAGGGTTTACTTGGAAAGCCCTTGTTAAGCATGGAGCACAGCCATGGAAGACTGATCCATGGCCATCTCACTAGAAGCACTATGCAGCACATGCAGGCTAGGTAGGTGCAAACACAAGGTCCTTTCTCCTTCGCCCCAGCTCTTGTTCCTCAGTCAGGACTCCTCGGAGCATCCTTCTACCCCTCTGAGGGAAAGGCCTTGGTTCTGCAGAGCTGAGCCCATCTGACTGGTGGTGAAATGCAGGTGAGGCTCCTGCGAGGGGAGCGTGTCCCTCCTTCCTTCCCCTGGTGCTTGCATCAGTTTCGGGGCAGGTTGGGCGGGGGGATTGCTGTGGCAGAAGGCTCCACCCCCCAGATCTCACGGGCGTACTCCGTGATGGTTCTGTCACTGGAGAACTTGCCCGAGCAGGCAATGTTCCTGATGACCTTCCTCGTCCATTCACGGGGATCCTGGGAAGAGGAGAGGCAATGTCAGTACTCAGCTGCTCACCCAGCTCCGTCCTGGCTTGCAGCCTTGCAGGGCACTGACTGGCTGGTTTAAACCACCATGGTGTGGGGCAGCTGAAGCAGCCCAACCTGCCTCACCCTGCCCCAGGGCACCCCCGTACTGTGGTGTCCATAAGAAGGGCTCCACTGGAGCACACTCATATCCCAGTTACCCCCAGCCCTCCCACTCAGCAGGTGTCTTACCATGAACAGCTGGTCCACTTGCCCTTGGCACTTAATGTAGGCCTCATAGTCTGCAAACACCTTAAACCTGAAACCCAAGGCAGAGTCTGGCTGGGGTTTGCCTTCAGGGCAGGACAGACATCTTCCCATGAGCAGGCAGGGCTCCCCCCTGCGCAGGGATGCTCCCCAGGACTCACCTGTCGTGGTACATGAGCATGTTGACCACATCCTTGAAGCAGCCAGGGTCCCGGGGGGAGAAGAAGCCGCTGCTGATCTGGTCGATGGCCTGGCGCAGCTCGGGCAGCCTCTCGTAGTACTCCCGGGCGTTGTACCTGCCCCAGCACACACAGGCTCTGGGCACTGCTCCCCCTGGGGCCCTCCTCTCCGGGGCAGGGGGGCAGCCAGGGGTGTGGTGCAGCTCCTCAGGGAGAGCCTGCTCCCAGGGCTGTGTCCATCAGAGCCCCCTGCTCCTGGCTCTGACCAGCACCCGTGTCTGATACACCTTGTGCCATGTCCCACTGTGCTCTGGGCCAGCTGAATCCTTGCAGCCCAAGGCAAAGACTGCCTCTAGAGCCCTGCTTTTTCCTGCTCCAGAGCTGCCCAGAGAGGAAGGTGTCCCT
This sequence comes from Sinosuthora webbiana, assembly GCA_013397395.1. Taxonomy (NCBI): domain Eukaryota; kingdom Metazoa; phylum Chordata; class Aves; order Passeriformes; family Sylviidae; genus Sinosuthora; species Sinosuthora webbiana. Next base: position 263,195 of record VXBN01014461.1, on the reverse strand, counting down.
CCCAGAGAACACGGCCCTGCATCCCCACGTGACAAGCCCCGGCGTGCACCAACCCTTTCCGATCCAGGGCCTCCACGTCCTCCACCCGCATGCCAAATATGAAGAGATTTTCTTCTCCTGCCTCCTCAGCCATCTCCACGTTGGCCCCGTCCATGGTACCAATGGTGAGGGCCCCGTTCACCATGAACTTCATGTTGCCAGTCCCCGAGGCCTCCGTGCCAGCTGTGGAGATCTGCTGGGAGAGATCCGCTGCTGGGATCACTGCCAGGTGCAAGAGAGGTGGGAGTTAGTCCTTGGCCCACTGCAGCTCCCCACAGCCTGCACTGGCATTTGCCAGGGGCCCTTTGGCCTCGCCCTCAGCCCACACACAACTCTGGGGGCAGGCATGGCTTTGCCATGACCCCATGTGGCTGCTGCCACTCCTGCCTGTGTGGAGGGAGCCTTCAGGCTCGTCCTAGGGGACAGCCAGGTGCCTCTCAGGACATGCCCAACTTCTGACAGGTGCTTACAGAAGACAGAACATACCCTTCTCAGCCAAGGACACCCGGTAGTTCTCCAGGAAGATGACCTTGAGCTTGTCCCCCACATAGGGGTCGTTGTTGATGACCTCACCCACGGATGTGATGAGTTTGATGATCATCTTGGCCATGTGGTAGCCAGGGGCCGCCTGAAGAAGAGCAGCCCAGAAATGGGGAAGGCTTTTAAGGAAGGGAGACCATGAGAGATGCCAGTGTGGGGTCCTCCCTGCAGTGAGTCTGAGCCTCACCTCTGCTGTTCACATGCAGTCACAGCATGGTTTGGCTAAAAGGACCTTTAAAAGACAGCTAGTCCAACCACCCTGCAATAAGCAGGGACATCAAACAGACCAGGCTGCTGACAGCCCCATCCAAACTACCTGGAATGTTTCCAGAGATGGAGCAGGTATTACCTTGGGGCAACCTGTTTAAGTGGGTCACCACACTGGCTGAAAAAATTTCCACCTTAGATCTAATCTAAATTAACCCTTCTTCAATTTAAAACCACTATCCTTATCCTATCACAATAAATTTAGGTCCTGCTAAAACATTTGTCCCCATCTTTCTTAAAAGGCCCACTTCAAATACTGAAAGACTACAATAAAGTCTCCCCAGAGCCTGAACAATCCTAATTCTCCTAGCCATGAATTAGGAAAAACACCCTGTTGGGAGGAGAAGTCCTGAGCCATGGGGTAATGGTGATGGAGCCTTGCTCAGAACCATGGAGGTGCTCCCTGCTGCTGGCTAATCTACAGCAGGCCCAGCAAAGCCACAGAAAGGGGACAGGACCTGCCCCACCCACCCCCTGAGCCACATGCACCAAGCCTGGAATGCAGGTTACCTTTCCTCCAATCATAATGGTCCTGGGCACAAAGGATTTGGATGGATTACATCTGATGCCTGAAAGAGCAGGGATCTTTCTTCAAAATTTTTTCAAATTTGAAAGCTTAAACTTGATCTTAAAAAAAAATATTAAACATCTCCAGAAGTGAAGACAAAGTGGGCAGTTTACTGCCTGGATCAGGGGCAGGCTGGGACCTCAGCCCACGTCACAGGGACCCATCAACCTTGCAGGACCCTGAGGCCCAACCAGACATCTGCTGGAGCTGTGGTGGGCAAAAAATGGCCAGTGGGGATTCAGATCCTCGAATCTGAATCACAAAACAATCCAGAGCTCCAAGGACTTGCCTCCCTTTGGGAATGGGCAGGGGCTCCAAGTATACAAAGGGAAATGGGGTCTTAACTTGCACCAGGTGAGTCTCGACACCTACAGAACAGGTGTGGAGGTTACCTGGGTGGAGATTTGGGCTGTGAGCCTTTCCCCAGGGCTCTGTGTGACCCTTCAGACACTGTGCCTCCCCTCCCTGGCAGTGAGAGGCTGGGGGACTCACGGTTGTAGAGGGTGATGGCGTGCAGGCAGTTCAGCAGCTGCCGCTTGTACTCGTGGATCCGCTTCACCTGGACATCAAACATGGACGCAGGGTTGATCTTCACCTTGTACTGCCCCTCCAAGTAGGCTGCAAACTTCAGCTTGTTCTCCTGGCACAAAAATATGAGGAACAGGCATGAGTTGCCAGGGCTTGAATCAGAAGTGAGGATTTGCTGCTGGGATGTTCCTGGCAGCACGGTGCTTTTGTCCTCCTTCCCCCAAGCCACCTCCAGTGCACGTTACCTGCTTGACCTTTGCCACATCCCTGATAAAAGTCTCATTATCGATGAACTCCAGTAGCTTCTTCAGCTGGCTCAGATCTGTGATAAAGCCTTCTCCAATTTTCTAAAACAACAAACCAGGAATGTCATGAGACACCCCCCAGTCCACACCTTCCCCAGCAGAGGTGCCACAGTCCCACTGGAACTGGAAGAGGCCAGGAAAAGGACACAGTTTCTGATCATGAGGTTACTTCTCTGTGTCTTAAAGAAGCCAGATGGAAACAGGGCACTTGCAAAAATTTGGACAAGCTCCCCTCTCTCAAGGAGTTTTAGCAGGAAGAGGGAGGATGGCTGCACATGTGCCATGGCCTCCTGGCAGCTGGAGAAACTGATGGGCAGGATATCAAAATATATTTAATTGCAGGATGATACTCAGCCATGGCACATTGCAATGTGATGTAAAATCCTGTCCTAAAGGGCCTGGGAAATACAAGGGACAGAACTGGGGCTGGGCCTCCATGGGAGGAGCTCCTTTGTGCCCATGAAGCTGAACACCTGTCCAGACACCCTGTGGTTGTGCCTGTGTGCAGTCCCCACAAGGGCAGGGACCAGATCCAGATGTCTGCAGCTTTTTTTGGCCAACTCTTCGCCATCAACTTTAGAGCCCAGCCAATCTCACACCTACATGTACCACAGCATGGTCCTCCCAGGCTGCCCCCACAGAGCTGCCAGGTGTCAGCCTCAGGGCTGAGCAGACCACAAGAAGAGGTGACCAAAGGGATCGTGCTCAGCCCCTCACCTCACATGCCCACCACTCACCTCAGCAATAACATCAGCCAGTCCTGGGTTGCACAGCAGGAGCCAGCGCCTCGGCGTGATCCCATTGGTCTTGTTCTGAAACTTCTCTGGCTCCAGCTCGTAGAAATCCTTGAACCTGAAACACCAGGCAGCTCTGAGCCACCCACCACCACCCAGAGCTACATCTGGGCCCCCACAGTGTGTGCTCCTGACTCAGGGCAGGCTCTGTCAATCTCCCTGCAGCAGCTGTGAACCCTTTGCTGCCTCTCACCCCCTTCCTCAGCTGCATGGCCAAGAGTTCCACCAGCTCCAAAGGGAGAGGGTCTCCCCAGCACGGCAACCCGAGCAGCCTGGACACCCAGCTGCCCCTCCCGGCTGGCAGGCACCGCCCAGCGAGCGAGAGGGGCACGGCTGTGCGCGTCCCAACTCACACCGAGTTCCTGACGATGTCGGAGTGGATGCGGGCGACGCCGTTGACGGCGTGGGAGCCGATGACGCAGAGATGAGCCATGTTGATGCGCTTGCAGTCGCCCTCCTCGATCACCGACATCCTCCGCAGGCGGTCGATGTCCCCGGGGTACAGCGCCGCCACACGCTGCAGGGGGAGAGGGACGTGGGTGACACGGCCAGGGGAGCGCTCCCATCCCGAAGGCGGTCAGGGTCCCCCCGGCCTGGGACCCGTCCCTTACGTCCAGGTGCATTTGGTTGAGGGCGTAAATGATCTCCAGGTGCCGCGGCAGCAGCTTCTCAAACATGGAGACCGGCCAGCGCTCCAGGGCTTCAGGCAGCACGGTGTGGTTGGTGTAGGCACAGGTCCTCTTGGTGATCTCCCAGGCCTGCATTACAGACAGCAGGTTAATGCACGGGCACCCAGCCCAGGAGGGAAAAATCCCACAGGTCCTTTCCCTGCAAGGCTCAGCACGGTCCTCCCGGCTCTGCTCACCTTGTCCCAGTCCACTTTCTCCACATCCACCAGGATCCGCATCAGCTCTGGTATGGACAGGGCGGGGTGGGTGTCATTTAGCTGAATAGCCACCTGCAACACAGACGTGCTGGTCTCAGTTCTGGCACTGTGACAGTGCCCTGCATGCATGGGGCTGGGGTAAGGGTCAGCCCCAAGGCTCTTCTCATGACTCACAACCCAGAAACAGACAGACCTCTCAATAATGGAGCTATTCAAACTTTCCCAGTTTTGCTCCAGATTACAAATTTTTCCCTGGGAAAAGAGGCCTGGGATCATCTGTTTTACAACCCAAACTGCTGGGGTGTTTGTATAAATGCCCCCATTTGGTCCTGGGCATCCCACTCCCCATCATGAGAGGCAGGACTGGCTGCCATTCCCCCAGCACCTCTGCCCACGGACTCACCTTGTCTGGGAAGGTTTCAAAGCACGTCCTCACAGGGTCTCGGCAGCCGAATTTGGAGGACTTGAAGCGGCGGATGATGTCCTGGAGGGTGGCAGCCACCACGAAGTACTCCTGCTTCAGCCGCAGCTCCTTGCCCTCAAAGAACTGCAGGCGAGGGCACCACAGCCATCAGAGCTGCAGCTGCCATCCCCACCCGGCAGCCAAAGCCCTGGAGATGCTCCTCTCCACCCTGAGGGGCTGCCCAACAGCTTCACACGTTTGGCTCCTCACCAGGGCAAATGTGGATGTTTATCATACGTCTCTGATGAGGACAGCAGCTGAAGGGGCTTGGCATCCCAAACAGCTGCTTCCAGAGAGAGCAACACAGCCTGCCCCATCCATGGTACTCCTGCAGAGCCAGCACAGCTCCCTCCCTCACGCTGCAGGGTTTTTGGACAGAGGATTTTGGACTTTCTGCAATAGCCAGGAGTGTCTCTGGACACACCAGCTGCCTCACACACACCGTGCTTTGTGCTGGTCTATTTTAAAACACCAGCAGGTTTGACAGGGTGTGGGGTAAAGGGCAGGGGATTTGCTTTTTCAGCACAGATGCCAACCCATGACTAGATATGAGGGCTCTTCCCCTTTGGACCCAGAGCCCAATGAGTGCTTGGCCTGGGACAGCCCTTGCAGTGAGGAATCCCTTGAACTGGGGATGGAAATGAGTCCCCACTGTGTAAACTGGCAACTGCCTTGAAGTTGAAGGAGTGATGTCCTCCCCTCCCTGCAGCATGGAACAGAGCAGGTACATCATGTGGGCCAGACTCTTAGCTGCCAATCAGTCAGCAGAGACCCTCTGGAGCCAGCAGAGCTGTTCCCTGGGAATTATAGGGACAACCTATTGTATTAAAGCACAGCAACAATCATCAGATGGCCATGACCTTCCAGTGTTTGCAAACAAGGAGATGCAGCTGCAGGAAGGATGATTCTGAGCAACAGGGAAGAGGCAAGCAAGTCACTCACATTGTCATTTGGGTACAGGACTCTGGATATGTTTTCTGCCAGGTTTCTGTCCAACACTGCCTCGATGTAGTCGCCCATATTGACTGCAGGGAGAGAAATACACACAGCACTGCAGCAGCTGTAGAGATTCAGGCATGTCCCTTACACCACACTTTCCCCTCTTCTCTTGTAGAGAGGTTTTGTAGCAGGAATATTCAGGCTGGTATTAATAGAACAGGAATGTACATGTGTGAAAGGCACTAGAGTGACAGGAGGAGATGGGTGGGTGTCCTGGTTGCAGGTGGGTGTCTGGAAGCAGTTGGGGAGTAGTGTGATCCATGGATGTGCACACAGTGCTGTGTTTTGGAGACAGCTTTGACATAAACACAAAGCAGGCCAGATGTGAAGTGCTGTGCCAGGTGCCATGCACAAAGGGACAGCTGTGTCCCAGCCTGGCCAGAGGAGAGGCAGTGCAGGGACATCACTTACACTCCTGGAGGTTGAAGTCGTTTGGTGCCTTGGCAGACCAGAGTCTCATGGTGTTCACAGTGTTGTTCTTGTATCCAGGCACTGGGGTGTCGTAAGGCATGGCAAGGACAACCTGAAAGGGACAATATTCCCCTCTGGTTACAGCACAGTGGCCTCAGAGGAGGTGGGAGAGTGGCTCAAAGCTCTGCAGGGAGAATTCAGAGGGCAAAGACAAGTCCTGGCTGTGGAAGGAATCTCACCTCACCAAAATACACCTGCTGAGCTTCACAGACTTCCCTGCAGTCATGGGCACTTCCACCACCTACTGGGAAAGCATTTATAGGGGAACAGAGCTGTCTGGAGCTTTACTGACCAACTGGAGCTACAACCCCATCCATGAAGTACAAGAGAGAAAGAAAGAAACCTGCTGACCTTCCTGTACAGCTGGGGAGCCTATCAGAGCACCTTGGACCTTTGTGTTTCCATCTGGGATTAACTCCACAGCCTGAATCCTGCCCATTAGCCTTCTGCAACCTGCCAGGACCAAACCCTACAACTGCAGCACCATTTCCAGAGCCATCCACCCAATATTCAGGGTTTGTTGAACCTGCCTGGGTAACTGCACTGAGATCTCCAGCACCTGAACTGAACATGAGTGTGAAACTCTTTGTGCAGTTTGCAGCTAAGCCTCAGGAGGCTGCACACACAGCTACAGGGAGTAACCCTGGAGCTCCCAGCTCACACTGCAGGGAAAACCTGGGCACATCAGCACATTCTGAGGTCCTGAACAGCCTCTTTGTGCTGGTACCAGCAACACCTTCCCTCTGGGGAGAATCAGCAAGAGCTCAGGCTCTCAAGCTGCTGTGACCAGCTCCCAACATGGAAGCAGGCAGGGAGCCTGCCCAGGGACTGGGGCACACATCACATGAGCTCAGCCATGCTATATTTGGAGACTGCATCTTTGGCTTTTTTGAACCTTTCCAACTTGTTCCCTTAGCAGCACCATCTGAAAACTCACCTCCTTGCAGGAAGCAGTGTTTGGGACCCCTGAGGCCCCAGACTGCCAGGAGGATCAGAAGAAAGGCATGCTGAAATGCAATGGCACTTGGTTCCCAAATGGATACCTGCTGCACTGGGGGGCCAGAGATCTGGCACATGCCTCCAAGATATTGTTCCCTGTGCTGGGACTGTGGTGTTGAACCTGCACTGTTATCCTGGCAATGGCCTAGGTCACTGCACTGCCTCTGACAACCAGAAATAAAATGGTTTATTTCTCCTCTGAGCAGGCCCAGGTGACTCTGTGACTGAGCTTCAGCCCTTGGTGCTGAAGGGAATGGCTGGGCTCTGTGGCTGTGAGCTCCCTGGATGAACTGAGCTGGTTCATCAGGCTGAGAGACTGCTGAACAGTATGGGAACAAGGCTAGGTCATCACAGAGAATCACAGATAAATGAACTGTCCTTCCTTCCTCCACCCTGAGCAGTGCTTACAGAGGAGAAGCATCTTCAATCCTTTCAATAAACCTGTGCTTTTGTTAGCAGCAAGATGGGAATGCAGCTGTGGTGCAGCAGCCTGAACAAGCACGAGCTCCTGAAGTACAGCTTCAACTGTGGGAGAGGCTGAAGGAGTGTTTGTGCTCCATGATGCCACAAAACAAGGCCTCCAGGGAGACTGGAGAGTGGGATCCACACCTCCAGCCTTCCCTGACAGCACTCTGCCCATTGGGCTGCTCTGGGAAAGAGGAACTTGCTCTCACGACAAGAATTAAACACCCATGGGATTGCTCCATGCCCCTGCACAGCAGCAGCATCAGAACCCCCCGAAAATCTGCAGGGTGTGAGTGAGCAATGGCCTGGAGCAGCATGGAAGGAGCCTACAATTCTCCTCTTACATAAATCCATCAAGACTGCCGGGCTCTGCCCTGGAGATCAACAGATCTCTCTTTTTTCTCAAATCCAGCTGCAACAATCCAACAAAAGCTTTTATGTCCTCCAACCCCACGGGCTACAAAGTCACCTGTGTGTAACTGCAGGGGTAGCAGAGGGAGTCTGGCCGGTCTGGGGGAGAAGCAAAGCCCGAGGGCAGCCCCTGGCTCCCCTGGCCGGCCCTGCCCAGCCCAGCAGGGAGGCAGAGGGCGGTACCTGCGTGTCCACCCACTTGACGCCCTCGGGGGTGTGCTCCAGGCGGCCGTAGAAGTGCACCGGGAGCATGTACTCGGGCCGGGCCTTCTCCCAGGGGTTGCCGTAGCGCAGCCAGTCGTCCGCCTCCTCCACCTGCGGGGGAAACACGGGAACGGCTCCAGGAGGAGAGCCCGCTGCCTCCCAGGGGAGCTGAACACGGCTCCCCCAAGGGACACGGCTCTGAAAGCAAAGCTGCAGCAAGCTGCTTTAAAAATGGAGATGCAGAGGCCTCTAGAGGATAGCTGGGCTTTCTGAAACTTGGATGACTGCGTCCCAGCTGGTATAAATGAATCAGCCTCTACGGACCTTTGTTAAGGTTTAAAGCCATCCAAACTGCACAGAGCACTGCACTGGGTCTGTCTCCAGGCCTTTACATCCAGTTTGACTGTGGATATTGTGGATTATGTGGGATGGGGCACCCAGTGGCACAAGCCACACCCTGTAAGCCAGGTCTTGTTAACTGCTCTGCCCTCTGCCAGAGAGGGTTTCTCCTCTCAGCTCACAGCGGTGGCAATGGGAGCAAAGTGCATCCATCAGAGGGAAGGACTTAAAGGAAGGGGGAGATAGTGGGACAAGGAGGGGCAAGGCGGGGGGAGGGCCCAGTGTGCCATCACCCCTGTTCTTTTTTAAGAAACATGAAGTCAAATAGAAGGGAAGCTTTCCCCTCCCTGTTTTCACCATTTATGGGGCCTAGCATTGCAGCCTCTTTGTGGAGAAGCAGGAAAAAACAACCTTCAAACCTCTCATCGTCTCTGACTTACAGAGTGGTATTTTAAGGGGAAAAACATACTTTATACTCTGAAGCAAGGCAAGTCTCCTAATGAAAACCTTTTCCAGACACACACCAAGGAAAACTGCCAGCTGGGACAGTTTTTTAGGCTATTTTCACTGAAAAATAGTATGATCACTAATGCTACAGGAAAATCCCCGTTTAAGCCCCATCTGCCCCTGACCAGGGAGCCCACAGGAGCAGCAATCACCCCAGGCACTTGCCTGTGTTCCATCATGATCAAACACATCTTTTGCCAGACACCTTCCTGAAGTATTTAGGCACATCTCCACCCTTAGTCTGGCTTTGCTGACTCACTGCCAGGTTGGATGGGGCTCTGAGGTTGTTGCAGCTGCACTGTGGAGACCCAGGCAGGCAGAGCTCTGGTCTCAGCCATGCCCTGTGGCTCAAATCCCACATCATCTTGCCCAGCGATGGACTCAAATGCCCAGTTTAGGAGCAGCTCAAGGCACTGCAGTGCCTTTTAAGTCCAGGCCCTGTCCACAGCATCAAACAGATGGGGAAAGAGGAACCTGAGCTTGCCAAGTACCTGCCAGCCATCGACAATCTTCTGGTTGAAGATCCCAAACTCGTAGCGGATGCCGTAACCATATGCTGCCAGCCCCAGTGTGGCCATGGAGTCCAGGAAACAGGCTGTAAGGGTCAAGGAAACAGGCTGTAAGGGCCCAGGAAACAGGCTGTAAGGGCCCAGGAAGCAGGCTGTAAAGGGTCAAGGACACAGGCTGTAAGGGCCCAGGAAACAGGCTGTAAGGGCCCAGGAAACAGGCTGTAAAGGGTCAAGGACACAGGCTGTAAGGGCCAAGGAAACAGGAGCAGAGCATGGGCACTCTGCAAGGAACCTCACTCCACACTTGCTGCACGTGCTGCAGTGTGCTGTGCATGGAGATGAGGAGCTGCCACAACAGTGCTGCTGGAAATGTTTATTACTCAGAGGAAACCCATGTGCAGAAGGGAGACAAGGAGGGAGTCTGCAGCAGGACTCTATGCATGTCCTGCGGAGCGACCACAAACCCCCAAAATTGTTGGTGACAAGGACAGGTCAGCAAAACCCCAAATCCAGCTTTGTTACAGTGAGAGCTCTTCTAAACTTGCCTTGCTCTAAGCCTGCCCAGACCTTCAGAGCTTCTGACCCCAACCTGCTGCACCACCAGCTACGAAACTATTATTGCTTCCCAAAGAAACCCTTCCAGCCCTCCATCCAGGCAGTTCTGGTAAAGATCAGCCCCAGCATTACTCCGAGCTCTCATCTCCAGCTGTCCCACAGGACAGGCAGACTAAAATAGCAGCCAACAATCTGCCTGTGTGAGAGCTGTTGAGTGCCTGTGAGAAGTGAGAGATTTCACGGGGAGGTGAGGAGGAAGGCTCCAGACAGCCTCTTGCAGCCGCAGCGCTGCCTGCTGCACTGCGGAACACACACCTACAGCTCCGGGGTGCTCCCTCTGGGGAGGGGATGTTTCTGGAGCAGCCAGGAGGGTCCCACACTGCTGAGGGCTTGGGGCAGATGCCAGTGGTGGCGGTGTGACAGCCACCCCACCCTGGGTCCCCACACACTCTGCACGAGGAGGGAACTCCTGCCCCCCTGTATTACCTGCCAGGCGGCCCAGGCCTCCATTTCCCAGTCCAGCATCTTCTTCAATTTCTTCCAGCTCCTCCAAGTCCAAACCCAGCTGTTGGGGAACAACCACAGCAGAACATGTCACCAAACAAACCCCATGTCCTGAGCTGCCCTCCAAGGAGGACAAACACATCCCAAAACCACCCACACTGAGGGAAATTAAACCCACAAGGTCTCTGCATCCCTTCCCACAAAGCATCTCGCCAGCCCTTAATCCTTGGGCAGCCCAATTGATTGGAACACCATTTAGCCCATCACCAGAGGTTGCTTTCCCATGAAGAAGGTTTCCTTAAAGACTCCAGAAAAAACACTCATGCCCTGGGGCAGCCCCTCAAGGCAGGATGCCCTTTGACCAAACTTGACACTGGAGACAGAGTGGGGGGAATGGTCAAGCCAGTGTACAACGGACCCCTGAGTCCTGCCTGGGCAGGGGAGGTCATCCCTCTGCTCATGCCCTTGGGGTCCTTGAGGAAGGGCATGGCCAGGCTGGCAGCAGTGACTGCAGCATTCACCATCACTCTCTGTGCTTCCCACATCCTGCCCAGCCTGCCACCGAGCTCCTTGGCTGCAGTCTGTGGCTGGAAGTGGTTGCCTGCATCTCCTGAGCCATTTGTTCTCTGGCCTGGGGGCCCCTGCCAGAGGAAGGCTAAGGCTGCCAGCAGCAGGGACTCTCCAGGAGTCCAGAGGTGCAGACTCTCAGCACTAGCTCACCCTGCTGCCAGGGGGGAGAGCAGGGTGTCAAGCCAATACCACGGCTGCCCTTCAAACTGTTTTCCCAGCACTTCAGTGGTCTGCAGCCACAAGATGGGAAAGCCTCATGCACAGGATGATGGGGACACAAAAACTGAGATGAATTCTCTCAGTGACAGAGCCATGCTGGATGTGAGACCTCCAAAGCAACCTGGCCATGGGCCATGATGAGCTCCACATGCTGGAGGCTACAGCCAGGGAAGCCTTGGCATGTCAGGCCAAATCTGCACTTGGAAAGTGTCTTGAAAAGGAACTTAGAGGATGCTCCCTGAAAAAAACCAGCCTGCCCTCTGAGGCACAATACCTCTGAGAGGAAACAGGTGCTTCCCTGGAAATCCCTTCCGATCCCTTGGCAGGAAAAGTGCTTGCCAGGATGTTTCAGCAGCAACTGAAGTACCTCATTTAGAGAGACAGTGAAGAGCCCAACTTCTGCTAGAAAGTGTAACATGGATCAGTCTGGTGGGGCAGAAGGAGGGGAGAGGGGAAGCTGGGAGAAATAAAGTGTTTGGGTGAGAAAACCAAAAACCTCACGTTCTGTCAAAAAAGGTCACTGTGCTGTTGCAGAGGTGTCTGCAAATAACCATATAAGTAAGTGAAAATGGCCTCACATTAGTGACTGCCTTGGTGATACCCAGCTGTGTTTTTTTCCAGATGGAAATCATCTGGGAACATTTTATTTCCAGCAAATTATTTCCTCCCTTTCTCCCTTCACACCAATTAACTTTTACCTGGCAGCACTGCTGCTGTGCCTTGTGTACCTTAATGTATGAACTGTAATTTGGTTTGCTGCTCTAGTCCCAGTCTCTCCCATTACACTACATCTCCTGTGATAAACCATCATCTCTCCTGCTAATGGAAAGCTCTTTGCAGCCTGTGACTCTCGGGTCATTTAGAATACTGGGTGTTGTTTTCAGTATACACTTCTGGGTTTTCCCATTCACTACAAGGAAATAGTGGTTTGGAAAAAATGTACTCCAACTCCAAGGAACCCCAGGGCCCCCACATTGTCTTCTCTAGGGAGTGAAAAACACGAAGAAAGAGCTAAGCTTCATTTTGTATAGTCCAAATAACCTTCTCATGTGAAGCCCTGAGAAATACAGATACTCAGCCCCCTGTGTGAGAAAGTTTAGCCTCAGGGGGCCCCTGGTACCCCCAAGACTTTACCTGGTAAATGGCTTCATCACAAGCATTCTGCAGGCCCAGGTTCACCATGGTGTTCTGCAGAGTGCGACCCATGTAGAACTCCAGGGACAGGTAGTAAATGCGCTGGGGAGGCAAAGTGACACACTTACACACAGCACAGCACTTGGCTTGCACCAAAGCTGCTTAAAATCAAGAGCAGACCCAAGCATTTTCCAGAGCAGGGAAGTCTTCCCAGACTGGCTTTTGGCGCCTGCTCCTGAACACCACGCACCAGAGTTGTTTGTCGGAAGAATTTCATGCGGGATGCTGGCCAAGCCTCCACCACGCATCTCCCTGCCAACAGCCTTCTATAGAAAAATCTCGCTGCCTGTTAAGTGTTTCCCTAATTAACTCAGGGCAAGCATTATCTAGGATGCTGAATGATATATTTATACACTGTCAGGCTCAGCTGAGGTGATGTTTACGCTGGGCTTTTAAAGTTTTCCCATGCTAGGCTGAAGCTGATGCAGCCTCCCAAAAGCCAGAGCAAGCCCCCTGCCCCATGCAGGCTGGCTGGGCTGAGGGCCAGCACCTTCCTGCAAGTAATTTTCCAGCACTCCCATCTCATGGGTCCTCCTGCTCACCCCACACTGAGTTTCACTCCCGTTTCACCCTGCTGAAAAAGTAAATTGTCCCATAGGTGGCAGGGCTCCTGGCACAACTGAGCAGTGACCTTCCAAGCTTGAGTGGAGCCGAGTCTGTGCCGCTAATGCTAACGAAAGCCTGCTTTGGGATGAGAAGCAGGCTCTGCAAACTGCTGCCCTCACTCACATTCATCACTATGGATATTTTTATAAATAAACTGGAATTCTCAACAGAACAATAACTTGACTTCAAATTGTGCTTTCCTTTGAATCTCTTTCCACTGTAGTGTGGATCTTTCCCTGCTAAGCAGCAGGGTTACCCACTCTGCCACCTCTGCTGGGAGTCTGAAAGGGTCAGTCTGTTCCCTGGGGCTCCTAAGAAAGACCAAAACCATCGCACACAAATGCTCTGCTCTTTTCAGTCTCCCGCAGGGGCACATTTCTAGTGAAAATCTAAGTGTAGAGGATGTAAGCAAACTCACTCCAGGCTCCTCTGAGCCTTTGTGGGACCTGTGCAATTCCTTCTGTTGGTGCTGCAGTACAGATCAGGGCACAATCGTGTGAGTTAGGATAAAAGGGAGAGTCCCATGCCCCAGGGTAACTCCCAGTGCACGTGCAGCCATTCTGTCGTGAAACTTTGTTTCTTGTGTCAAGGCAATATTCATCATCTTGGGAAAAGAGCTGACTCAGGGAGGTGGCTGCCTGCCTGCACCCTGGGAAGGTATGTGCCTTTCTTTCTCAGTACACACCTGCTCTCTGTGGCTTTCCAGTCAAGCGCTGGATTGGGTCTTAATTCAAAAGGATTAAGTCTGAATTACGTCTTGCAGCCCCCAACACCTGCAGCATCACTGTCCTGACTTGGCAAGTGGGGAGGAACCCCGGGGCCTGGTGGCTTGGGAGAGCTTGTCCGGTTTTCACAAGGCAAGAAACTCCTCTCCAGCTGAAAGCTGAACTGCCTGCATGTTCTGCAGGAGTGAGGTCAGGACACAGCTGTGCTCAGCCATGGAGGTGATGATGCCCACAGGGGACACCACCGCAGCGGAGTGAGTGCAGGACGTGACCGTGGTGGAGCGTGCAGAGGAGCTGGCACCAGCAAGGACCTGCTCAGAGTGGGACCACAGGGGACAGGGCTGTGACAAGGCACAGGGGACCACAGTTATGAGGGTGTATGAGGGGAAACAATGCTGCAGCAAGGTTCAGTGGAACAGGACTGCAAAAGAGTTTGTGGGAACACAGTCACGGCAAATCACACAAGGGACATGGCTTGTGTGGCAATGTCCGTAAGGACACAGGCATGGCAAGGTGTGTGTGAGGGACACAGCTGAGGCACGGCTCACGGGGACACAGCCACGCCGAGGTGTGTGCTAGGGACAGGGCCACGGTGATGCCCCTGGGGACACAGCAGCAGCAGGGGGTGCATGAGGGATACAGGTGTCATGACGCCCGCAGGGAAGAAATCACGGTGAGCTGCATGAGCGGCACGGCCGCGGCAAGGGGCCCCATTGCCAGGTGCACGCAAGGGACAATGGGTCACACCCGCAGTGACACCTGCCAGGTAGACACGGAGACACCCCTGGCAAAGGCACAGCCGCCCAGCCCAGCCCCTCGTCCCGCCTCAAGGGGCTCACCTTGGGGTCCCGCTCGTAGTAGTGCTGCTGGGTGCGGATCCAGCGGCCCACCAGGTGGTCGCGCACGGTGTGGGCCAGCGCGAAGTAGTAGTCGCGGGGAGTGGCGACGTTGCGGTCCTTGACGAGGGTGAAGTGGAGGTGGCGATTGAAGCTCTTGCGCCCCTCGGCCACGTCCCCCAGCCCCGCGATGCCCCGCACGCTGATCTGCTTCCGACGGTCCCCGTCGCTCAGCGGCGCCGCCATCCCGCCGCCGCCCCGCCGGCTCCGCCGCCGCCTCCGCCGCAGCCGGGCCNNNNAGCCGCGCCTGCGCCTCCTCCGCCCGCCACGAGGCGGGGCCGGGCCGGGCCGGGGCGGGCCGAGGGCACCGGGAGGGCGCCGGGACTGCGGCGGCGTCGGGGCTGGGATGGCACCGGAGGGCTCGGATGGCGGGGGGACTGACCCCTCCGTGCGGGCTCTGGCGCTAAAAGCCACCCCAGCACCACGTCCTGATTTTAACTTGGGGGTTTATTGTCGGCACGGCGAGGTTCAAGTGTCCCCGGTACACGGAGCCAGCAGCCGCGGCACACAGCAGGCTGCCCTGAGCCCGTGAGTCAGGGCTCGCGGGGAAGCTGGGCTCTCCTGCACCCCCAAAACACCACTTGGGTCTTCTCTATACATTCATCAAATACATCACAAATCCACAGTTAGATTACAAAAAGCACAGCTTATCCCCTCCAGCCCCTGTGATCACTCCCTGCCCGTGCTCCAGGCACTGCTGGAGTGGAGCACCTCAGCTACCCTGCCTTGGCTCACTGCAACCACAATACATTCATTTAGCACAGATGTGCCTGCAGGAAGAGAAACTCAAAATACCATGCAAATGCATTCATCCCCAGCCCTGCATCAGCCTTGCTAGGGCACTAAAGTCTGCAATGTCCAGTGAGCCATGCTCAGGGTTTATTTTTGTGGCTGCATCTTGTTCCTCTGTCTTCCTCTAACCAGCTCTGGAACTGTCAAATCCATCATTATCCATTGTACCCCGCTCCCAGGCCTTGGTCATCCAGCAAATCTGATGTTGTCTTCCACCATCCACCTCCCAACAGCCAGGGAATCCGCAGTGGGCTTTAACCCTACAGAGCACACAGGCTTCAACTCATGCCTCCAAGCCTCTATCCAGTTCTAGAGTCTTCCTGAGCTTTTCTCCTTCAACAACTGGAACACAGAGCTGTGACTTCCATGCTGCATTTCAAAGCTGCTGCCTGTCAGCAGCATAATGTGTAAATGCACCATTTCTGCACACACACACGTTTACCTTCAAACACAGGAGTAGTAAAATAAAAATCATCACTGAAAACTGCTGACAAACAGGAAAAAAACACCCTGAAATCAGGACGGTAAAGAGTTCCCTCTGGAGTGACCGTTCAGCAACTTCAGCACACTGCGAGCACATAGTACAGGCATATTCCAAAAAAGGTGTGTTTTTCTCATAGAGATCATAGATGTCCTGCAGAGTCCTGGTTTTCCTTCCAAAATGATCAAGTTTTACATTAAGCTGACGGCACGTGCTGTCAAATCAAGGCTTTTCCTTTACACTCTGCACTGTAAAAAGGAGCTAGTGATGGTGGGCACTTGGCAGGGAGTAGGAGGAAAGGAGTGTAGTTCATGGTGATCTTCCAAAAGACTCTGGAAGCCAAAAGCACACCCTTCAATAGGGTCTCCCATGCTGGGCTCCCAAAACATGGAAATTCCAAAAAGCCACTTTCTAGGAGTGTTAGTACTGCAGTCTATTGAGTGAGTCGATGTAATGGAAAGTGGCTCCCAGTGCCCAGCTCGTTTCAACATTGTCAATTTTCCGGGCAAGCTGGACAAAAAATAAAACAAGCAGAAAAGTTAAAACACAATTCTTTGGGAGAACCTGAAGCATGCAAGGTGGATACAGTGCTGAAGATTATGACAAAGAGTTACCAGCACTGTGGGAAGAGTGTTGCAGCACCCACCATTGCAGACCATGTGTTGTAGTAAATCAAGAACCAAGCTCCTGGCAGGATGACTCCTGCCTTGGCACCCTCCTGCCCACTCTCCCCAGAAATCCACTCTGAGCTTCACCTTAAAGCCTTGGCTCTTCGGGAAGCCCAGTTCCTGCAGCAGGAAGGTGATGTATGTGAGGTCCATGCAGAGGAAAGGGCTGTTTCCAGGGCTGATTTCCATGGTCTTACAAACTGAGAAGAAAGAGAACAGTGTCTGAATGCACACTGTGGGCTCAGGTCTAACAACAGCCCTGCTGTGAAAAATCTCAAATGAATCCACAAAACAGCTCTTGTCAATTGAACTGTGCAGGGGTGGAACCTGTTACAATGGGCCTGAAATTACATTACACACATTAGGATAGGCACATAAGCTTTGTAAGGAAGATCAAGACATTCTGTCTCTCCCCTAAGACATCAGTTTCTTTTATCTCTCCAGGAAAAGAGCCTTTCTTCTATTTACTTCAAGTCTGCCAACAGCTGAGCAACCTCAGGTATGTTATCTTTCTTAAGCACCAGCACTCAAAAAGTGTTGACAAAAGCAAATTTAAAAAATCCAAACAAAATAAAAGAAAAAGAAAAGATAAACTCAAAATAACACCCACTGCAAAAGCAAAAATCAATATAAAAATAGGTGAGGTTTTCAGAAATAAGCAGAAATGTTGGTTAGATGCTATTTAGAGGGACTCAATATTTACTTAAGAGCATCAGGCTTCTTAGTGTGTCCCACATTTGCCACTTTGAATGAATTTACACACAGTTACTAGTGTGTGTTTGTATTTTACTCACCATATTTAGCTGCAATTTCAAAGTCACTGACAGTTAAGCTTCCTCCTTTTTCTTTATCTAAAAGAAAAAGAAACCCACAGTTTTTTATGGTCTTTGTATAAAGGCAATTGTGGACTCAAGTCACAAAAGTTGTTTGGAAATCAAATCTTGAGTCACTGAAATCAATGTCAAAATTCAGATCAGTTATAACTGATAAAAAAGAACCTTCAAAAGATTCTCAATATAGATTCAAAAGCCTTGGTTTATGAAGAACCTTTAGCCTTGTTTTCTACAGAAACAGAGCTTACAGACCATCCCACCTGACCCCCATTTCTGCAGTGCCCTGTCCAGTGAACACCATTCAAAAACCTTGGTTTATGAAGAACCTTTAGCCTTGTTTTCTACAGAAACAGAGCTTACAGACCATCCCACCTGACCCCCATTTCTGCAGTGCCCTGTCCAGTGAACACCCGTGACCAGATCTGACAGGGCAGTGCTGCTCTGCAACACATTAAATCTGAAATTATTTTGTAAAAAGAGAGTGGCTGAGGAGGGGGGTATGTTTGTCCAAACTAACTTGAGATCTCATTATCTGCTTTTTACCACGAATATGACAGCCTTTTGTACACAAGCACACCGCTGGAAAAGAGATGTGATGCATTCTGAATGCATGCAGAAATATCTGAAAATCTTCATTCCATCTAAAGAGGTCAGTGAAGCAAACACACTGCCCAAGTAATTTTTACTGCTTTACTGCCCAAGAAATTTGTTTATCACGATGAAGCTTTTCCTGTTTTGGACTGTAGAGCTAATTAGGCATCAAGCATTTCTGAAATGCAAATAGTTTGTTTAAAAACTATTATCAAAGGCTGTAGGTCCTATTTCACAGCCCCAGTATCTTCTCTATAGAAATTAATATCAAGTCAAGATCAATGCTGCACAGCAGTGTAACAACAGACTAATTTCCATGACAGCTTAGCAAAGCATCATGATGTGTGCAAGTGTTGCCACTGCTTCCATAACTTGCCATTTAAAATGAGCAGACATACCTATGAGACCAGCCTCTGCTGCACAGTCGTAGTAGTAGGAGAAAATGTAAAAGTCCAGGTCCTTCACTTCCTCAGCTCTATGCACTTTTCTGTAGAGCATCTTTGCCACTTTATTAGAACAAGACTCATACAGAGGCTCACCTAAAAGAAGACCAAAAAAACCCCATCATATTACAGGCTGAGAGTTAAATGTATATAGAATTTATTTAGGATCTGCCAGGAAGCAGGCTCCTTTTTGCAAAATTGCAAAACTCTGCATCTTCTTCCAGAGGCAGACACCCACCATCCTCGGGCTGGGACTATGTGATAGATCAGAGATGGACAACGTAATTTGAGGCAGAAAGATTTTAAAAGATCTGTTCAAGGACTGCTCAACTCCATCTGCATCACTTCCAGCAGCTTCACTGACTGGACAGATACATCATGGCACAAGACAAAGGAACTGTAGGATCTCTTTGACAGCACATCAAGAGGAGCCAGACAGAACAGTAAACAGTCTGGTGTCTTTGAAAGAGGATAAGAGTGTATCATTTACTGTGCTAATAGCAGCTAACCTAGATAGCAAGAGTGATAAATCACTATACCTGCCTTCTGCCCTTTAATTTTGTACACTATCTCAGCATGCTGCCACTCAGATTTGAAGCCAGGTGGTAAACAAGGGCTGATCAATTCCTCCCCTTCTCCTACTGCAGAAGTAAAACAAAGCCACATTAGGAAAAGACATAAAGAGTAAATTCAGATCCTTCACCCCAGCCCTGCTCCATACTGCCCTGCAGCCTCAGCAAGGCCCCTCCAGAGCCCAGCCATGGTTTGGATGTCCCATACCCACCCTCAGCCTGAGGCTGGCAAGAATCCAGGTCTCCTGGGATCTCTCAGTGTCACCTCCTGCATTCATCTCAAATGCACCCAGCCGTGGTGACAGGAGCCCACGTCCCTCCTCCGCCCATCACAGGACTACACACCCTGAGCTCAGATCCAGGATCTGAGGACTGCCCATAACTTACAGGGTTTTCCCTCGACTCCTCCCAAAATGGCAAGCCTTGCTGACATCAGCCCAAGTCCCAGGTAACTGCAAAGGGAGAAAAGCCTCTGTGAGCAACAGACATCCTTCCCCTGATACTCCACTGACAACTAGCTGGGACATTCCAGTCTCCTCTACACAGCCAGGGCAAAGGGGCTCAAATCAGCAGCTCGTGCACATGAGGGGAACAGTGTGACAGCCTGCCCTCATATTATCTTGTGCAAAAGGATAATTTCTCTTTGAAAAAGCTCAGGCAATAGCTGTCAGTTGTAATCTG
The DNA here is from genome assembly GCA_013397395.1 of Sinosuthora webbiana. Classification (NCBI taxonomy): domain Eukaryota; kingdom Metazoa; phylum Chordata; class Aves; order Passeriformes; family Sylviidae; genus Sinosuthora; species Sinosuthora webbiana. The sequence continues at coordinate 243,571 of VXBN01014461.1, read as the reverse complement.
CTCTTGGAGAACTGCCAATGGCATTTCCCTAACTCTACTCCTAGTACCTCACTGGGCACTCCTACCCTCCTCAAAGGCAGCCCAGACACTCCATACAGATCTGACTTTCTGAGCCCAAACACACTGCACAGCTAACACGGGCAGGAAGAAGCTGCTGGCCTCTGCCCAAAACTCTGGGAGCAGAGAAGACAGTGAGGAAGAAGAAGTAAGAGAGACAAAGTATTATGAACTGACTGCAACCCTCATTCTCCATCCTCCTGTGCTGCTCAGTGGAGAAGGTATAAAAGCTGGAAGTGAAGCTGAGCCTGGGAAGGAGGGAGAGGTGGAGGGAAAGTGGTTTTGATTTTGTTCTTATTTCTCATTATCTTACTGTCTAACTGGCAATAAATAAAATTAAATACTAAATAAATTAAATTAAAGTCAAGCCTGTTTGGGCCATGACAATAACAGGTGACCTTCTTGTCCTTATTTTGACCCTTGAGCTTTTTGTCCTATTTTCTTTCCCCTGTCCTGTTAATATGGGAGTGATAGAGGGACTTGGTGGGCACATGGTGGGCAGCCAAAGTTAATCCACCAAAATCACGTGGCTCAAGTTTCTCTGCTTCTTCACAGTATTCATTTGCAAGGACCCCACTCCAGAAAAACACCTCAGTCTCCCTGGCTCCACAGAAAGCTTCTATCTGAGCACTGTGCTTTCTTTTCCACCACTAACCTGTATGAATACAGCTTGTAGGTATGGTTAAACATCTGAAATGAAGTTGTGTGGCCAGATGGAGATGTCTGGAGAGTTGCCTGGAGGGAGAAAAAGGTGTCACTGGCAGGTTTCTGCCAGCCAGCAGCAAACATCAACAAGGTAATCTTCCAACACATTGGGAAAAATGTGAAACAATCCTAGCATGATTCAGAGAGAAATGATGAATTTGCAAGGATTTCAATTTGACTGCTGATAGGCAAGACAACCACAAAACCTGGACCTAGGAGTGTCTTCACATGACAGGGTTTAAACTGGTTATACTTGTGTCCACACCAATATACTCTGTAAAAGAATTACTTCCATTAAAAAGGAATCCTTAGTCCAGCTCTTAACTGCTTTTGTCCAGAGGCTACAGCAACTGCCTCTTCACATGATCCCTACTACAGGAAATGTGTGCAACTAATAGGAAGGCCAGGCACGCATTAACTTCCTACTGGAGTGAATTCATCTGTGAACTTGCACAAGCCAGAGGAAAAGCACATCCCTGTGCCTGCCAAGGAACAGAGCGAGGATCAGCCTTTGGGCTGAAGGAATGAAAGGCTTGCCTGTTCCCCAAGTGCATCAGCACAGCTAGAGTGTTTGTGGGGAGCAAAGCTCAGGCCACAGTGCTGCTCGTGCTGCTCATAGCTTAACTCCTTCTCTATGTCCAGAATTTCCTCCTCCTGGACCTTCCACATCCCTTGTCATTCTGCTGAAACAGTGCAGTGTCTTGATTATCCCAGGCTGGGACACTGGGTACAGCATCCCATCCCTCTGCTTTTATGCAGCTTTACTATGAGCACTACCTCTGCTCAGGCCACAGCCTTACAATACCAGAACGACAGGGATTCACAGAACACCTGTAAAAATGCCACATCAGGAAGCTAAAATGGCATTCATTTGCAACTGAGTGAACTCAGGACAATCAAAAACAAGGACTGAGAAGGCCCTTACTGTGTTCTTAAACCCCAGCGTAAACTTGTAAATTCAAATGCTGAATATGAATTTATTAATAGCCTTGATTTTGGGTTTTTTGTTATAAGCTGAACAAACTGAAAGCCAAGGATTAAGACATGCAGGTGAAGGTGGTGTCCTCCATGAGATAAAGCAGCCCCAGCACAAGCACCACTGACCCATGGAGCTGGACAAAGAGGATGGACAGAGTTGTGAATGCCTCTGGGACTGACTATACAAAGGCACACATGACCAAGTCACGTCACCCTGACAAAACTCTTGCTCTGTTTCCAGGGGAAAGAAATCTGAGCAGTCAGGGACTCCCCCACAGTGTGCATGCTCACGTTACCTTGGTGCGTGGGAGGAAGGTGATCTGTGTTGAGCCACCACCCAAATCCAGCATCCCTACACTCCTCTTCTGTGGGTCATCCAGCCTGCCTGAAATGTGTGACAGAACAGAGAAAGCCACGGTGGGCACTGTGAAAAACTGGCTAGGAACAAAACCAGAAGCACAGTGGTAAGGAAAGAGAACAATCTAACTCCACTCTCAGCTTCTGCACAGCACTAAATTACAGTTATCTACTGGGCACTGATTTTGGCTTTATCACACCTGAAAATCTTAAAGTGACAAGAATCTCTTTCTTTGGTGGCTGTTCTTGTCCTAATCACAGAAGCTTTGGTTATTGCATTCCTAAACATTTTGGATGGAAAGACCTTTTGCAAACTCTGCTCTGGTAACCACTTTGTAACACAGAGGAATGTGGTTTTCTTGGCCACCTCTCCCTCATCCCTTAGCAATATTTTCTAGATTCCTATGGCCAAAGGGATGACAGACTGAAAAGAGCTGGCCTAAGAGACTCAGCTCTCTTGGAATTCTTCCTGCTGCCAGCCAAGACCTCTGTCTGCTCTCATTTAGATCTAGCTCTTCTCAGTTAGATCCTTCAAATGCACCTTCCTGACAAGGACAGTCTGTGCCAAGTACCTCAGTTTACCTCCCGACAGCTGACCTTTGAAGATCACTGACCTTTCTGATATTTCCTGGGAGCATAAAAAGCTCCAGAGCACACTGCCCCACACACTGTGTGCTGAACAGAGCACTTGGATGGCAGAGTGCTTCATGTATTTCCAGAGAGGTCTTCAGCTTAGTTTTCTCCCTACTCTTCAGCTACCCTTTTCTCACTCAGCAGCGTAAACACCCGTGGCATTTCTGTGTTATAAATCCGTAAGGAAGTAGCATAGCACTTTCTTTTACTCTCTGCAGCTGCCAAGCACATCTACAATATTCACACAAAAAATTTAGCCAGAGTCACAGCAGGCTCTAAAAAGGAATAAAATGCTCTGGTACCCTACAGGCAACTGAAAGAAAAGCTACATTAAACATCTAGGAAAAAGGATTAAACTCCTCACTCCACCAAGTAAATGGACAAAATCCTAATGACTTAAATAGGCCAGGCCAAAAACAAACTGCTGACTTCTCAGAGTCTTCTTTCTCCCATTCCACCCCAGTGAATGAGCAAATTCCACACAGGGGCAGAAAAGAGCAGGAATTTCACAGCATTGGTCAGATCTTTATACACATGCTCATGTACACATACCTGTTAAAAAATTTATTGTGATCCAGGCTGAAATACCTAAGAAGGAAAAGATTCAGAAGACACATCCTTAGATCATAACATTTAATCTAACAGCAGCAACAACTAAGTCAAGCCATATTAACAGGTTTCCAGAACTGTCAGTGGCTGACAAGACCAGGATTAGACTATGTGAATAAAGAGAATGACCTTCTCTATCAGAGCTTATGTGATATTTGGGAGAGAAATCCCATGAAATGTTTGGAGAACTCTGTATTTCACAGGTCAAAAACTTAGGCAGGAAGTCACAAAGGCTACAGTCCTTAGCTAAAAGACAAAGAGACTGAAACACCCATTGTTCATTTTCTAGGAAAACATCCATTGTTGGCTTTTGTTTGATGTCAGGCACTCCACTTTTCTTTATGAATACTAAGTATTTTCATCTTTCAGTGTTCTAATTTTGCCTGTTTTCCTCCAAGCAATTTTGTGAGCTATGCTGTTTTTGTCCTCTTCTTGTTTTATAAACTGTTCCCCATAAATTAGGTGAATCAGTGGCCTTATGTTAACAAATTCAAATATTTATTCATGTGATTAAAACCCAAGGCATGCCAGAGAGCATGGCCCACTTCAATCCTTGGCTGAACCTAGGCTATCACTGCTATTACTGATTTTAAAACAAAAGGAGAACAATGTCTTTCCTCCATTAAGTAGCAAGAAGAGAAACTCATAAACAGCCTCAGCTATTTTAATACTTGGTTTCTGAGCAGATTTAAAACACATTTTAACACTCAGTTACTTAGAATTTTGACATTCTGTCCTCAACGTTTTTGGATGAACGTGAACTTACTTCAGCATGTATTTTCTTCCCTATATAACAATTTTTTTTCAGATTGAACTCCCATGAGTTATAATAAACATTATGATCAAATACTTCCAGAGAGCTCTGATAAGCACTGTCAAGAGCACAGTGGGCTAACCCAATTGTTGAAGACCATCTCAACAAGCAGATATTCAGAAACTTTCCCAGAAGTGCTGACTGCACAGCAGCTTTCTGGTGATCCTACAGGAACTGCACCACACTCAGAGCTTTCAAAGATCAGGACAGAGCTCAGGACTTCAAATTGGAAAACATGCCACAAGATTTCTTTGGCAGGCACTGCCTGTGGCCACATAAAAACTCTGCTTCTGTCTTATGGGTCCCCCCTACAGCAGGGAGGGACTTGTCACAGTGCAGCAGGAATTTCCAGGACTGCAGAAAGAGTCTCCATAAAGTTCCTTACCTTCATCAGTTCCATTCATTATGGACACGCAATTGTCCCTCACAAAGAAGGGAGAGGCCTGAAATATCTCCTTCACCTGTAGTTCAAAGAAAAGCTACATTCAGAGAAATACTTTTTCAGCTGAAAAACAAGCCTTTTAAACCCCCAGTTTTACACCACTCCTCCTCTTCTTGGGCCAGATCCTGACTGCTGCTCACCACTTTGTTTGAAATTCCAGAGTCCAAGCAGCAGCCTTTATGTGCTGGCCCTGCAGTTTGGTGCAGAACCAGGGATGGATGTGATGGGTTTTCAAGCACAAAGACTGCTCAGAAATGCCATTAACAAGGGATGAACATGGGTAGGGAAGGGAATCCTGTTTGCTTTGCTGGAACTGGTGACCCTCACAGTATTATACATACATGGGAAAGGCAGGAGATGGACACCCTTGCTTGCAGGAATGTCCCATGGTGCTGCATTTTTAACAGGAGCATGTTCTCTGGAAAGAAAATGGAAAGACAAGAGACAATACCTTTTCCAGCAACTTCTGAGCTTTCTCTCCTGGCAGCAACCGTAGGCCAGCTGTGGCTTTCAGCACCAGAGGAGTAAACTTCCACAGCTCCATAGGAACCTCCTTCTTTGCCACCTCCAGGAGCTCCTTTATTCCCTGGCCGCTCTGTGAGCAGAGAAAGAACAATAAAAGGCATCTTAGAAACTCTTTTGAAAGATCAAAAGGGTGATCAGAGCTATGATTCACTGTAAATGTGAAACAGAGACAAACTGGTATCAAAAGGGGTCAAGAGGAGGTGCAGGACTCACCATCCCACTGCAGCATAAGGCCTAGTGGATATAATGGGAATTATTGATCAACAGGTCCAAAACAGAAAAAGTCACTTTTTCAAACAGTGAAACAGAACTTTCTGCCACCAAATTTTTTAGCTACAAAAGGCTCAAAAGGCAGTATGACAAATTCTTGGAAAGCAAAGGCTTTTGTAAAACACTAAGAGCTGGGTCTAAGTCCGGCTCTTAGGAGTCCCTAAGTCCCTGCAAACCAGAAGGTAAGGAAGGCAGGAAAGAAGTAACTTAAATTACCTTTTCGACATCATCAGCATATGCAGACAGGCCTGGTTTCAGTGCTTTAAACGTCTCATGGGTTAATCTGGGAGTCTCTGTTCAAAAGCAATATTCCAAAATAAGTAATGGCACAAATAATTTTGCATACACAAAAAGAAAACCATTAAAAAAATTCCATTATTATGTGCTAATAGAAGTCAATTGAAGCCTCTGTCTAATGACTTCAGTATTTTGGAAAGCTGCAGTACCTTGTATAAACCTGCAGTCCAGGCAACACTACACTCCATAAAGTTTCCTCTGATACATTCTGAAATTGCGTTTCAAATGAAGCAGGCAAGGAAGAAGCAAAAACTTGGAGATACGGAAAAAGAAGGAAATCCATGGACTGCTGTTTAACACCTTTGGTGGCTGGGCCTTACAGCAACTCATTATGTGCCCCTAAGATGCTCCCCAGAGGCCAATCACACCATACACCACACTGCTAATCCTCAACAGAGCCTCTAGATCACCTACTCACAGCCCCAGCCAGGTTCTTGGATCTGTAAGAGTTTCACAAATGGCAGCTGACAACATATAAACAAATGAAGCTTGCTACTCCAGAGGAAAGCTGGAGCTCTTTTGTACACTTTGTCTAAATTCTCAGTAGTAGTTTCTGTCCAGATGTGATACACAGCAATTTTAATCAAATGATTTTCAATTTTTCTTTTGTTTTGCAGTTTAAACCCAACACTGAAGCCAAGGATGCACTAAACCAGACACTGTCGAGAGAAGCAGCTCACTGCCAGGAACTGGAGATACCAAACAACCTAAAATTTTGGGGAAATAAGCAGTTTGAATTTGTATTTCTCTCTTCCACCAGTGTGATGAAAAATCGCCTTTCTTTAAGACATTGCTCTAGAAGTACAGCTGCTATTTACTTCATATTCTGACATTACAGCATTACAGCATACATGTTGAATGTTTTCATAATTTCATCCAAATACACATGCCTGAACCATAGCATACCTCCTGATGGCTCTGTGGAAAGACCTGAAGCATGTATGTTCAAGTAAACCCTAGAAACCTGTCATCAATAATCTCCCCCACAGCTTATGGAAGACTTAATCTGTCATGCAATGAGCAGGACATACCTCTTGGCTGCTGGGCAAATTTAAATATATGGATGCGAGTTCCCGTGCTTCCTGCGTCAAACATAATTCCATAAAAGACAGAGAGATCTGTGGTCACTGCCTGATGGGTCAGTTTATCTCCCCTGCCTTCAGCTACCCCTTCTGTGGCTCCCACAAATGGTCTGGAGCCCAAGTGCCATTTCATGTAAGCAACATAAACAGCGATGCATGCCAAAATCCCGAAGGCGAAGAACCGCTTTGATATCTTCATGGCTTCCATGTAACGGGATGTTTCGTTTCTTCCCTTCATCAAGTGGTCTGTCCCTTGTCCTTCACGCAGAACAGGAGCTTCCCACATCACTCCTACATCCAACAGAAGAGAAAAGATCCGTTTTATTTTCCCAACCTGACAGAAGGATCTAAAAGTCACGGCACTGGACACTGCTTTCCCAATGAACAGAAGGAATGCAGCCTCATTCAGCACCTCTTTCAGCCCCACAGCTCACTTTAAGGCATGGAGCAGCCCAAATCTTCTTTTCCCCCATTGCCTAACAAGGCACAAAATAAGGAGGGCTCAGAGAAGATAAAACACAGTAACTGAGGTGGGAGAGATCCCTTATCACACCTCCTGTCCACAGCAGGGGCAGCTGTTGGAACCCTCCAAGGGCCACATCCAAGAGCATTTGGAAAAACCCTGAGGATGAAGATCCCACAGCTTCTCTGGGTGGTTAGTTATCTGTGTTAGTTCCTGGATGGTGAGGGAGGTCCCAGAAGGCTGGACAAGGACAAGTTAAAATTAATGTCTGAAAGGCAAGATGCAAGACCCAGGGAATTGAGTGCCCTCCTTTCCCACCTCCAATACCAGGAAAGAAACCCCAGCAAAGCACAACCCGCAAAATCTGCAAGCCCTCACACAGCATCATTCAGATGATTAAAAAACAGTCGGTGGTGATTTATGAGGAACAAAATTACATGTATTTTTCCTTTTTGTTTGATAGACTAATAAAGAGAAAGGAAATCAGTTGATGAAGTTGAGTTAAATAAGGTTTTTGACACATATGTAACCTTTTGATGTGAATTCAGGAAGCATACAGAAGGCGTGAAGGGGAAGAATGTAAAATCAAGGTGATTACAGAGTATTTCCGAAAACAAGTAAGACAAAATTTCATAAAAATGGAGTAAAACAAAATCACAGGCACATACACACATAAAGAACGGATCAGCTTAAGGGAAACGGAACTGTTGATTGTCATGACACAGAAATCAGAAAGATGGCATTGCAACTAAATGAAAAATCTTCCTGGCTTCTTCCAGCAGGCAGAGAGAGACACGCAGGTGGCGATGGCCGCAGGTCTGTGGGGCGATCACTCCGATGCTCCCGGTGCCGGGCAGGCCTCAGCCGCAGCCGCACCGGCGCTAAATGTCACCGGAGGGACAAAAGCCGCAGGGACCGGCTGATCCTCCGGGCCGGCGCCGCAGGAAAGCGGCGGCTGGAAAAATCAGGAGGCACGGCAGCCTGGAAGCGCCGTTCTCCTGGGGAGAATCGCGGCTGTCCCTTCCCTGCCTTTGTCAGGGGACGCCAAGATTCGCCGCAAGGGAAAAGCTTCCCGCCGGCGCCCCGGAGCCGGGAATGCAGGCGGGAGCGCGGCCGAGCGCGGGCCCGACCCGGCCCACCCCGCGGGCTGCCCCTGGCTCACACACAGACCAGTGTCCCGCCGCCCGCACTTCCTCCTTCCTTTTTCC
>VXBN01014461.1:211294-235017 GCA_013397395.1 Sinosuthora webbiana | reverse complement strand
GGGGCGGGGCCGGGCCCCTCAGGGCGGGGGCACCGCCCACACGCTCACAACAACCACAAGAAAATAGAAGGCAAAACGCCGCCAAGCCAGAAAGGTGTGGAGAAACAGTGCCGGAGAATGTGGAATGTGTAAAAATTATCTTGAGTCAGGTGGTAGCTAACATCACCGTCACTTAGTCAAGGTCACCGTGGGTTTCTTGGCCACTTAAGGATGATATACGTCAGGATGTTGATGTATATCCGTTGCCAGCTTGGTAAAAACACTCAAGATCCATGAATCCTATAGCTGAAATATGTTCATTATAGTACTAAAAAATCACGCCCATAGGTCAAAAAGGTGCTGTCCAGGTGAAGACCTGAGCATGCGCAGAAATTAGATGGGTCACATAGTTCGCATGATAATTACTAACCAGTCCTAATAGAGAGGCTGCAGTGTTTTGGTTTAAGACAATTTCAGAGGTGGATGCTCTAAATGAGTTATTGCCCTTTAGTTTTAACCAATCCCCTTCCACCAATAAGCAATGAATACAAATAGATGTCGGTGAAACAATAGGTTTACCAACAAGTGAAACAGGAACAGGCAAAAAGTTACAGTAAATAACCACTGGAAATAGAATTGCTAAATCTTACTATGCCCTGGTGAGCAAAGACTTTAATGGGGCCCGTGACACCTCCCACTCTGGTTCTCTTTTCTGGTTGCAGGGTCTTAGAGACAATAACAATTTGGGGCACAGGTAGACACAGAACACAGTAACATTTTGGGTTGCCCTCAACATGCACTTGGGAGGTTACTAGTACTAAATATCTGTGTATAAATAATGCCCTGGAAAGTCCTGAGGGGCACCCTTGATTTGTAGAATACCACCCAGGCATGTGCAGCTCTGAAACAAATAATCAAACGTCTCTTTGAGTGTGCATTTGTTGGTTTGGTGCACACTGGGTAATGAATCTGATTTTTGTGGACAATAACACAAGCAGTCCTCAAGGTGAGGGGTTTCTTCACCACAGAAACATGAGTCTGCCAGCAGCTTGAGAGAAAAGGACATCTGAGAATGCTCTGTTAATTCCTGTAGGTGCTAATCCCAAAATCGCTACTGTGACATTCCTGTCAGTCACGGAGTCTCAGGAGCTGCAAACCCATTGGGAGGAAACAGACAGGAGAACCTGAGGAAAGATGCAGCCTGACTGCTGGGTGAATTACCTTTATCTCCAGGACTGAGGGGAGGATGGTTGTGGTCATAGCTGGGCATGGTCGCTGGTCTTGGTGAGTCTGCAGCATGGCATCACCTTGTTTGCCCCAAAATGTGAGATGCTGACACACAAAAAATGATTTTTTTAATGGCTCTTGCTGTGCCAGGTGTAGCTCAGCAATATCTAGTGGCAGTGTGAAGGTAAATTCAATGCAAATGAGCTGGTTTTCAGTTAGCTTTGTTTTGAGTGATCCCCTTTTGGTAAAACAGAAAAAAAAATGGGGATGGGAAGTGAAGATGTTACAAGTTTTGGGCTCAGGAGCTACTCACGTCTGGAGTCATCCTTCGAAGTAAAAGATTAGGGAGCCCCATCTCAAATTCTGTAGTTGTCACTGGGATTTTGGGCTGCTGTGAAAATTCCCACCTAGGAGCAAGTTTCCTGAAACCTAGAACAGGACTTGAGCCCCCTTATATTTACAAACACAGAGTCATCTGAACTCCTCACAACAGAGAGCCTGCTACATCAACAGCCTGTTTCTTCTTCCAGGGTGCAAGAAAACAGGAATACTTCTGGAGGGTTACTCGGGGTGAAGGACTACTTGCATTTTTTTCTCCAAGACAGAAGATTTCGGTGTTATCAGCATGGTTTTCTTTAGCAAAATAATTTTTTTCCAATCCTAAATAAAGAAATGCTCCTGTCACCGATTGCTAAATTAGCATCAGAAGACTTTTTTTCCATTTTCAGGATGGAAGGCAGATCTGAGGAGGTGAGGCCATTGAGGAAAAGCAGGCCAAGGCCAGCAGAGAGCAGTATTTTGTCAGGAACACTGTTTCCCCGGGGACGGGGCAAAATAGCGCAGTATTTATTTCTCTTAGTTGAAACTGAAATATCTTGCATATATGTTCATAAAAAGTGCTGCAGTTAAGGCTAGAGATTCCAAAGAAATGGGAATGTAATACTGAATTGTTTTTTGTGTTTTTTTTTTCTCCCTCCTGTGAAAAGCATGACTTATGTGCATGGGAGCAGCTCTCAGGCTGCTCTTGGAAACCCCCTTCCCTCAGCTGGGGACCTCGGATGGAGTGGAGGTGGTTTAAAGAGTTTTGGATCCATTCCTGAAACTGTGTCACACACACAGTACTGTGGTCAGTCTTAGAATTAAGCCCCATAGTCTGAGATTTGTAACAAATTTTCAATTATGATATTATACATATTACCTGTACATTTTGATTCATAGTTTGGTGTGTTACATATATCAAACCTGAGGTAGAATGCAGATTATTGGGAACCATTTGGGAAATTATCTCTGCCACTCCCATGTTATAAGAATAATTGCTTTGGATGTCCAAATGAGAATTAATAAACAGAAATCCTGGGAAGAATAGGTGATTCTGAGGTCCTGTCACTTACCTGAAACCCCACATGGCACCTGCTGCTCTCTGATGCCCTCCACTGTGGTCCTTCATCATTCCTTCCCAAAACTCCCAGCAAAGCAGGGCTTGGCATGTCCTGCAGCTTCTCTGCAGCTGCATCTGTCCCTGGGTGAGAGGGCCATGATCAAACATACCAGACAAATGCTGAGTTACCATTTCCTTTCCTATGGAGGAAGCATAAATAACACATTTCCCTATCTCCCCTCTGGATACAAACCAGTTTTTGTCAAAGTCATAGAAATTAAACACCTTTGAGACATTTATGCTTCTGGCAATTTTGGCTGAAAGTAGTAACTGGTCCAATGTTTTGGAGAGGCATTTCTGTGCTTGCATCCTAGGGGGTGTCTCCCAGGGGATGCCACTGACCTTTTCCTTGCTGGTTGTGGTTACAATACCACCAACCAGAAAAACTGAGGAGGTCTCTGCTGTTCCTCACTGCTGCTCACAAACCGTGTGCAGAAATGAACTGTAACTTTGGAAATGCTGCCTCAACGTGGTCTTTTTGGTGCCCTACAGGCTGAAGTTCTTCATAAATTTATCATGACCTACATAATTGACCTATATTATGTGCCCGTTCGTTAAATAGATTGCACTAATTATAAACATGAATGGGGATAGCTTAACAGTTATTTATTTATTCTGAGGTGTGTGCCTGCTGTCTGAAATGATGTACAGGAGGATCACTGCCAGATTTTCCTCCTTGGTCCCTCCATATTTGACATGCACCATGGACTGTTGTAATAAAACATTAATAGATTCTGCTTTCAGAGGGGGAAAAAAATAAAGGAAAATTGTTCTTACTGCTTTTCTAAGCAAGGGGATGTGTGCAAGATCCTCTGGCAGGTATGTATGCAAGAAAATTAAGCATGAGGGAGAAAACACAGCATAGCACAATTTTCAAGCCCTTGATTTGTAGGGCAGCAAGTAGGGGCTGAGTGTACTTTGCACTTTGGTCACTTTTTTGAGACCTTTCTAGGCTGGGAAACAGCCTTACTACACCTTGCTGATAGCTGAGTGTTTTATATTGAGTGGGTCTATTTCTCCTTGGGCTTGTGCCGCACTTGCAGACCGCTGGAGCTGTTTGAAATCCAGGGTGCCATTGAAATGGGGTGAGTTTAGTGGAGCTGCACCTGCTCCCAGCAAGTCTGAATTTTGCTTTTAACGTTTCAGACCGACATCCAAAGCCTGGCTGGTTTGCCTCTAGGGGCAGATTTGGATCAGGGGTTTAAAACAGATGTCTGCTGCCACAGAGCCCTCAGTTGTATTAGCGACGCTGTCAGGCGGTTTCCACTGCCGTGTCCTCATTCAGATAGACAGGGTGCGCTGAGTGTAATCTAATTAAGGAGAATTCCCCAGATTTTTGGTTTGTGTCTGCTATCACTGTGTTTTTAACTTCTCCAAATTCATTATAAATGCGCCCATCTGTGGGCTGTCACATAGCACTGACTCCAAGTAGCTGCTTTTGGAGAGGAAATAGGTGGGAAGGATGAAAAAAAATTAAAACCAATTGCTGCAATGTTTAACTGTTTGCAATTTCAGAAATTGTCCCTTGTATTTCATGTTAGGGATGAATTTCCAGGCAGTCAAAAATATATGTTTTACCAGTGGGTTGGTGGGCAATATGTTCATTCAAATATAATATTATTCATTTGGTAGTCTGGTTGTCGAGTGGCACAGACAGCCCATGCCTTCAACAAGCTTTTGTTAAGGAAAAATTTTATGATCTTGTCATAATCTTGGAGTCAATTGTGAATATTCTGAGGGAGAAGGAAGAAATTTCTCACCTTATCATTCTGCTTCCTCTGCAGAAGATTGATCTCGATCTCTTCTATAGAGCTTTTAAAAGCTATTACTGCCTTATGTATGATGTTAAGGTTCAGCTTTTGGTAAAAATGCTCTGATTTAAAAAACTTTTTGAACATGATATTTGAAACCCAGAATAATTTAACTTTGAGTTGACCTCTTGAGGTTCCCATGCTCCAAACAGGGCCAAGTTTGAAGTTTGATTGGATTGCTCAAAGCCTTGTCCAGCTGAGTGNCTTCAACAAGCTTTTGTTAAGGAAAAATTTTATGATCTTGTCATAATCTTGGAGTCAATTGTGAATATTCTGAGGGAGAAGGAAGAAATTTCTCACCTTATCATTCTGCTTCCTCTGCAGAAGATTGATCTCGATCTCTTCTATAGAGCTTTTAAAAGCTATTACTGCCTTATGTATGATGTTAAGGTTCAGCTTTTGGTAAAAATGCTCTGATTTAAAAAACTTTTTGAACATGATACTTGAAACCCAGAATAATTTAACTTTGAGTTGACCTCTAGTCTCATAAGGGACAACGATGCTGAAAGTTACTTTTTTCTCTGAAAAGATATGTACCGCTCATTTGTTAGGAGGTGTCCGAAGTTTTGTGTGTAATATATAATCTTATTTGTAATAAGATTTGGAAATAATCATTCTACACCCTGGAGAGAAAAGAAGCATTCTTAGTTAGGTTTTCCATGTCTTGCACCAGCTACTGACAAATAAATATTAGTGGTGGCCACTTGTTAACCTTCAATCATCTATACTTCAGGAGCTGCAGGACTGTTCTCCTGTATTTCTAAGCTTCCTTGAAGAAGTAATCTAATTTTCAGTAGTTCAGTTCCTATACATGGATGTATTTTCAAGTGCTCCAGTGACAAATTCACTGTTGCTTATAAAGCACTCGCATGCCAGAGTGAATGCACAAGTGGCTGGATGAATACCTATGATCAGCTCAGAGAAGTAAACATTGGAAATGTCTAACCTTCAGCTTGAGGCATTTTAAGACTTTTTTTCCAACACCAGTCTCTCTGCTCTTTAAGAACTGCACCTTTAGGAGCACCCACCCTATGAGCACAGAAATGCAGACACCAAAATGTACTGATTGCTTTTGAATATAAAGTGTAGTCCATTGTGCTACATTTGTTTTCTCAGCAAACAGGGTCACCTATCTGTCTTCTAACAAAACTCACCAAAATAAGTCTCTTCTTCCAAAATCTTTGTCTCTCTGATGAGCTCAGTTACTTTGATACTGTAATGCAGAAAAATGATGCTGTGAGATTTCCATTTCTTTCCAGAAGGAAAATACTTTGATGTCAGGCACCTATGTGCTGGTTTGAGCCATCTTCACGCTCCACATGAAGCAGAAACTGTGCCTTTTTTTTTTGAAAATTAATAACTGAAACAATCTCTGCTTTTTAGTAGAGTGTATAACCACAGTTGTCTGGAAAGGTGATGTTTTACCAAGTTAAAATGCTTTAGTTGCATATCTCTGCGAATTTGTAAAAGCTATTTTTTGGTTCAGCTAACAAACTGAAAATCTCATCAGTTGTGGAATAGTAGTTGAAATGCCCCAGAGGGACCCATTTCTGAAATGTTCATGGTATTGTCCTTGGTGAATAGTTGGGCCATGGTTTTCAGGCAGTCTGTACAGTGAGTCATGGTGCAGAAAGCATTTGAAGGGAAGGTGGCCCAGCAGAGCAGGCAGGTGTCCTGTGGGCAGCCACAGAGCTGCTCTGGAAAGGACTGCTCAGCCCCGGGGAGATGGGACAGGTTGGCTCACAGCAAAGTTTGTGACAACAGACAGAGCTCATTGTTCCACACTTTGTTTGTAATCCAAGCCCAGCACTGCGGAGAGTGAGGTGGGAAACACGGCCTTCATCCCTGCTGGTGTGGGCTTGAGGGCTGGGTCACATCAGAGCTACCAGGGAAGCAGAGCACAGCAAAGCTGAGGACTTTCCCAGAAGCAGCAGAGGTTGTTTGTGTTAGGAACCACAGCCAGAGGAGGAGATCAGCAGAAATCTGCTCCCTAAATGTACTGGCAGGCCTTCTTCAGTCAGAGGGGCAAGTCCTTCTTGGGGACAATTCAGCTGTTTGAAGAGCACAGCATCCCAGAGGGATGGTGGGATCAATTGCTAAATTTCCCCTTGTGTTCCTGGAGTAAAGAGAAAAAAAAACTCATTGGAGTTGACCTGGGACCAGCCGTTTGCCCACCACCCATAAAAACCTCTCACTTATCCTCATGAATAACAGGGGTTTGAATTTACCAAGCAAAGTGATGGGACCCTCCAGCCCACTATTCATTACTCCAATTAACAATCACTTGCCTGAAAAATGGGCCAATCTGTTTCTTGGGGAGCCACATAGAAAATCCACAAGGCAAGCCAATTAGCATACCAGTCCTCACCGTCTAGGGAACCTAATTTAGTTATTTGGTTGATCTAAGTACCAAAATATTGTTGTTTTGTTATGGAGCATATAATGTTTGTTAAATGGCTGCAATCCCCCGGGGCCCATATGCTGCTGATACTCCCTGCGTCCTCCCAAGCTGGCAGAGGCAATAAGGCAAAACTGTTTTGTCCCGCACATGGCCCCTGTATTTTCCTGGCACAACACGGCAGCTGGACGAAGGCAGAACAAACCTTCGCCACCCAGGGTGGGCGGGATAGCTTCCCTCCGAAATAGTTGCACACTTGAGCAAGCCCATTGTCTGCCCAGAAAGTATTTCAACCGCCTCTTACCAGGCAGCCGCGGCCACAAATAGTGCGCAGAGCCAGTGTTTGGACAACCTGTCTGCACAGCGCATTGTGCAGGAGCAATTAGTTTGCAAATTGCCCATTTGCACATCCGCGCCTGAATTAGTTACATTGCTCCCACAGGATTTGTTATTCTTATCATTGCTGTTAAGGAAGGCCCATGAATTAAAAAAAGGTAATTTGGACGAACGCCTTTCTCCCCGCCAGCGAGAAGTCGGAGCCTTTTCCTCGGCGGGGATGGGCAGAAGGTGGAGACCCCAAGCAGGAAAAGAGTGATTCTGCGGGATGTTGCCTCTTTGTGTTTCTAATTCTCTGGGCTGATGCGGTGTAACTGTGGCACGAGTTGTGCAAAGATTTTTGCTCATTTCATAGCTTCTTTTTGTGAAAGAAAACACATGACAGCTGTCAGCTTGTACTGCCATTCCTGGTGCACAGGCTCTGTGCTTGGAGATGTGGCCCCAGTCCTGTAACGGAACTGCTCCTTCATTTCTGGAGAAATCCCATGTTGGGATTTTAGCAAAGAAACGCCAGGGCTACCAATATACTCTGACTGATTTAGTGGCATTGCTTTCATTCTGGTCTGCATTTGCTGGAGATGGTGAAGGGTGGCATTGGAAGGAAAGGAATCTAACAGAATAGATAGTCCTTCTCGGTGCTCACAACACATTTAGTTCTCCAATTCAAAACCCCACACTTCACATCACTGCTACCTGGTCAGCAGAGGGACAGTATAGGTGAGGTGTGACTATGTCTGTCATATATCTGTCACCTGGCATTTTGGTCAGATATTCCAATTAATCTGTTCCTGCTGAAGAGGTTGTGCTCTCACCAGCTTTGTTCATTTGTGCTGGTATCTAAAGGTTCTGCTGCCCAGCTTTGAACACGCTGATGTTTCTCCACCATCCTCCTCTGTCCTGAGCTGGGTTTTAGCTCAGCTGTTCACCTTGCAGGCCCTAAAAGAAGTATTCAGGTACTGATACATGATCACCTTTTGGACCACTCCATTCCTGACAGATGTCCAGAGCCTTGGTAGTCCAGTGTGAGTGCCAAGGGTGAGAAAAGTTATAGAAAAGCAAGTTGTGGTCAGGGGATGTGAATGTCCTGCATGGACATCTGCCTTTCTTCTGGGAAATCTCAGAAGCTGACGTGGGAGATGCTCTGTGGCATTTATGTTTTTAACTTCAAGTCGCCAGAGGCCACATGGCAGCAGCACCCCACTCCTCTCCCCAAATAAAAAAATAAAAGAAAATCCAGCTCTGCTTCATATCTTTACTCTGTAGTTCCTGATAATGTCTTTTCTGAGGGTGAATAGTGTCACTCTACCCCATGTGCACATGACACTCTGTATGAACAGCCAAGTTCATAGTTGACACAGTTAAGAACAGCACTTTTTTTTTGGCTGCTGTAAATAACATTAGGGAATCCATGGTGAAAAATATGCCCTTTCTTTTTTTACCCAAATTCATCTTGCTTCTGGGAGAGAATATTTTCCAACCAACCAAGGCATTTTCTTCAACATTTTCTTAGCTATTTTAGGTACTATTCCAAAGGACTGTCTCCAGTCACCATCTTTTCCATGGAGAGGTAGACGTGTTTTTTGAAAGCAACAATCAATTTCTGCAAGTGGCTTAATTCGCTTGCACATCTGACCAGACCCTGTGCTATTTACTGCTGATTTATCACCTTTGCAAATGTGATGGAAACTCAATAACCTTTAATGTTTCTTTGCAGCTCAGTGGTTAACCAAACTCCGCTGGGCTGAGAAAAGGCTGATGTTGATTTGAGGATTTAGCAGTCAAATAGAGTGAAAACTTGCCAATATGGGCCCAGCCAATTTTGTATTACACTCATTTCTATTTAAACCAGAGTGAAATAAAATTCCTTCGAGAAGCTGTAGTAGTGTTTTGTCGGCGTGTTTGCAATCTTTGAGCCAATTTATAATCTCATAGAAAAGGGTCATTTGTCTGTTCTGAAACCATAAAAAGCAGGACTTCCTCATGCTGTGTTAGCTCTCCCAAATTCTTTACATATTGAGTTACCTACTTTTCCTCCTTGGAGAGGTAAGGAGCGGGTAAATTTCTCCAAAAGATGTGACCGCTGCTTCTTTCTTTGTTTGCAACTGCAGAACTTTATTGATTTAAAATTGTTCTGAACAGTGAATGAGAGCTCAACAACCAGCATTTTGTAGGAAGGCCAGCTAGCAAACAGGAAATACGTTTGCTCTTGGTAAAAGAAGAAACTTCCTTCTTACTGTCTTTGATTCTATTAGTCATGGTGTATTTTCAGTGCTGTCTTTTTATTTCAGTGTCTGTCCCTGGCAATTCCTGCCTGCTAGTTGGTAACCATTAGTGTGATGATTTCCCTGGAGCTGCTGCAGTTTAAAGCCTGTGATCCTAAGTCTCACTTCCTTGATGGTCCTGAGACTTGAGGAGCTCGGGCTGTGCATGGGGTAAAAAAGGACCAGGATGCAGCTTTCCTGCTACAGGCCACTGCTCTTCGATCCTGACTGTGGTCTAAATGCTTTGGGGAATGGGTGGCCGCTGCATTTTATTAAAGACGTGCAACTGAAATAATAATCGGATAAAAGGATCATTTATTGTCGAACGATTATGGAGCTGCATTATGTGATTTCATATCTTTTCCTTCAAAATCTCTGCATTTCAAACCAGCTTGCGGTTTTACTCTGTGCCATTAACACTTTGGTATTACACAGGAGTATATTTCACATGGCAATTCAGTGGGATATGGATTATGTTATCAGGAAATAAATAAAATTTTCTCAAGTTGGCCTTGGCTGTGCTGGTGGTAATCATGAAATTGTTTGTCCTTAAGCTATGGCAGAGGATTGGATTCTTAAAAAGTGGATAGAGAAAAATGCTTTTAGAGTGATTTCTTTACAATAAAAACATGATAGTCTTAAAGCTAACTGATAATCTTTGTGAGTCCATTCCCTGTGAAGCAGGAGAGCAAACAGACTCCCAGATGATATAAGTCAACATAGTCCTGTTTGCTGAGAAAGCTGGGTCAGTCCACAGCAGCTGAGGATCCAGCCCCGTGACTGAAAGAATCCTCATCTTGCTGGCAAAACAAGGGAAAAGACTCTAACAGGATTTTGTGAGGACAAATAATATTACAGAGCAAATAAGATGGGCTGGAGACCAAATAGAATGGTAGTTTCATTTGTCATTTCTCAAGACTTTTTTTTTTTTTAATTGGAATATGCATCCAACTGGGACAAGTTGTCTCGTGGAGCCGCTGAGGGCTGTAAACCTTTTTTAGTACAATTTAGTGTCTACCACTGTAGTGGAGTTAGGCTCATGAATGGTACACCTTTAATAACAAAACTCCTGACTTAATCTGCTCTAGAGGTCTGCGTGACATTACTAGCCGTAATCTAACCCTTCCAGGTTATTGTCGATGCACTTAGGGGCATAAAACCTTCTTTGGGAGAATTAGGTATTTTCTCATTATGCACGCCAGTAGCTTTTCACTGAATATCACTCAATTTCCGTGAAAATCTGAGTTTCTCTGGCAAGTTGCAGTTTACCTAGCCTATAAAAAAGGATCTTCAGAATTTTCTGCTGATCTGTCCTCTACCTACCTGTGAATTAATCGGGTGGGATGCTCTCTGATGGACTGCTGGGAAGTGAAAGCAGTTTGTCTTCGGAGCAGGCAGATGCAGGATGTGTGTGGGGAAGGAAACGCTGCGAGCAGCTGAGTCCCTGCTGTATGCAGAGTCATTTCAGGACAACGGCCTGGTGGCTGGAGCATCCATCCATTTCTGTTCCTTCCTCTGCCTGCAGGACCTCGTTGCCATGTGTCCTGGGAAAATGAGCAGCTGCTTGGGCACTGCTGCTCATTTACCACTGACCAGCTGCTTCAAAGGTGTTTAAGGTTCCCAGGGTTTCATGTAGACACCTAAAGAGTCTGAGCCCCAGGCAGCCACAGCCTGTGTTGGATCTCAGCTCCTGTGGGGAAAGTAGTGCTTCATTTCTCTGCCCTTGTAGATGCAGATTTAGCAAACTCTCCAAGAAAGGGACATTCTCTTGCTTTGCTTCTCATGCTAATAATAAACAACCACAGCATGGAGACTGGAGTGACCACAGCAAGAGGAGCTGTGATTGCATTGCTGTGTCACCCCTCCTTGTGCCACAGATGCTTTACTGCTCTTGTCCTCATCTGGGATGTCTGGGAATGCACGGGCAGCAGGGCTGTACCAGGGATGAGTGTCCAGGCGCCCTCTCCCTTGGGAGGCAGGGGCTGACCAGTGCCTGCTCTCACACTCCTCGCAAGGTGGAGCAGGGAAATCAGGTCACAGCAGAGAGGGGTTGCAGTTTTGCCATCTGCAGGAAGGTTTCTGTGAGTTTGACGTGCTGGGTCAGTGGCAGGTGTCCAAGGCACTGGGAATACTGGAGAGTCTCATCCTGCTGGGTTATGAAAGGCAAGGAGAACTTTGCTGGCAGATGATGTCTCCAGTCAGGTCTCGCCTGCACCCACCTACAGCTGCAAACCAGTATTGGTCTTGTGCTGGCCAGATTTTGTATTGCTGAAATGTTTGTGTGTGTGGAAACCTTTGTGGAGACCATTGCTGAGAGGTGATCATGTGCCAAACTCTGCAACACAGAAATGGAACAAGCTGGTGCATTCCCATTTCCCACCGTGGCTTTAGCATGGAGAAGAGACAAGGGGGGAGATGTTATAGTGTTTGGTACTGTGGCTGTATTGTGAATAAACCCTCTCTGCTCTGATGTACAGGAACACAGGACAGACCTGGCAGGGGTCTCCATGTCCTAGAGAGCTGGTTGTTCCAGAGATCACTGAGAGCTCATGGCTAAGCTGGAAATCAAATTGAAGCCCCTCAGGTGCTTGAGACAAGTCTCCTCCACCATCTCTTTCTAACTAGCTCATCTCAGGTCCTGTGCGCCATTCAGCTTAGAGGGCTGCCCAACACCGGAGAAATCCCAGGCTCATCTGTCTAACTCCTGCCAGCTAGTTTTGTTTTGCTTTAAATTCATTCCTTTTTCTTTTCAGAGACTTGTTCAGTGGGGCTTGGCTTGAAGAGGGGCTGAAATGCCATCACACATTCTGCACCTCATGAGAGGAAGTGTAATTGAGCCACCTACCTCTTAAACACACTGGCCACCTTTGAATAATCAGGGAGAGCCGCCACAAGGGTTAAACACTTTATTTAGATGGCTTTGTTTGTTACGTGTGTGCTTTGCTTGTTCTGAGAATTAACAGAAGATAAGCTAAAAGTTCATTTATAAGAGTATTAAAGGATAATTATGATGGAGTAAATGCAGCAGGTCAAAAGGCATTATGATGAACAGAATCATAATATAGGGCTTGGGAAAATAAGCTAAAATGTACAATGGCTAACATCACTCACTGAATGCCACAGAAAGTGTTCCTTCTCGCAGTTTCTCTCTGCTTCTGCATTCCCACTCCTAATTAAAGTACCTCCATCAGAACTCTGCTGTTTGGGCATGAATATGTCATGATAATGAATTGCAGTAACTTAAATTAAACTTTTGGGCGGGCATAAATATGTGACCTTTTAATATCAACGAAATGATAAAAAAGATTTGGTAGGAAATCTGTTTCAATCAGATTAGAGGAGAAGTGGGTAAAGCTGATTACAAGCCCACTAAACACAGTATTTCGGCAGTATTTGTTCAGAAACAATAGCGTTAATTCTACTTTAACAAGTATTATCTGGAAAATCAATAATTAATGGTAACCCATTATCAACTTGTAATTTAGCACAGAGATTAAGTTGGAGGAGAAGTGAAAGCGAATGGGCAACCTGCTTTTACTTGACCTGTCAGGCTGATGGATTAACAAGTGACAGTAGGGCTTCATATTTTTTTAAAGGAGAGGTGGTAGAAATAAGTCAATTTGGGCCCCAGTTTTGCCCCTTGCCCTCCTGCCTCAAGCTTTGCAGAAGAGCTGCCTTGTGCAGCCACATCGCTGCAGCCGGGGGGATGACATCTTCAGTGGCACTTAGTCCTGGGACAAAGCTGGGGGGGCATCACCCCCAAACCCACAGGATGCACGGAGAGAGGTGAGCAGGGGAGGGGAGAAGGGGCTGTGAGCATGTGCAGCAGCATCACCTTGGCTGGGCTTCCTACAGGGGCATCCCCCTCTTTAACACCTTCATGCAACTCCCAGCCTGCCAAAAGTGCCCCCTACCATGCTTCCTTCCTTCACTGACAGGACTTGTAGCAACATGTGGGAACGCATGTGGGCAGCCAAATGTTCCTCAGCCAGCTCCTCCCCTCCCCTTACCACATCAGCTCTGTTTGGGGAAACAACCTTACCTGTCGTCTGTGTGGCGCTGGGACTCAGATGCCACCTGTGTGTGGGCTGGAAGTGGTGTGCACAACTTGTCTCTGCATCAGGTCATTGCAGCAGATGCCAAACAGATGATGGTTTTGTGAAGACAACATTCTTCCCGAGGATACAGATGTCCTGATCAAAGATCTGTGTGATGCACGTGTGCATGATTCTCTCAGGGTGTCTCTTTGTGTTTGCTGAGGCCAGAGCAGGCTTTTAGAACAGGAATATTGCTGAATTTCAGGTGGACAGCAGCGAGCCAACACTTCTACCTCACTGCTGGTCTGCCCATCTTCTTCTTCTGGGCAGAGGCTCTTTCTTCCCAGAGCTGAGTTGCCTACCTGTTTTTGGGCAGAGTGGGATGCAGTCCGTGGGCTGTAGTGGTTTATGAGAGAAAGAGAGTAAAAGGAGGTGGGCTGAGGACAGTGGAAAGCAAGAAAGCCAGTGCTAGAGGGCTTGTAGAGGCCCTGGTGCAGCTGGACATGGCTCTGTAGCAACCCACAGGTGCTTCACTCTCTGCCTTGCTCAGAGGCACTGGACACAAATGACGAGCAATGGCCTTTGTATAGAAGAGAGGCAAGTGTGCAGGAATATATCATCCCTTTTTGCAGAGTTAGAGCTGGAAATAGTGGCCTCTTGGGCTGGCCTTAGGTTTCCCACCAAACTTGCCCTCACTCTTGGTGTGGGTGAGGAACACCACGGCAGGATGAGAAGCCCAAGAGGTGTACTTGTCTCTCTGTTTCCACTGGCTGCATCCTCCACTTCTGAGCTGCCCTGACAGGGCAACTGGCAGGCTGGTGTCCCGACACTGGCTGGGCACAGCTGGCCCTGGGGCACAGTGTGCAGAGGGGTGGGGATGGGGCTTTCATGGCAGTCAGCAGGGCGGGATGCTCTCTGCAAAGGGAACAGATTGAAGGCAGATTGTGCGGGTGAAGCAGCACCGTGCTACATAGATAGGGAGTGGCTTCAGAAATGGCATTTAATCATTCAACATTAACACAAGACATCTGTCACCACCCTTGGCAGTGATGGTGCTACACAACAAAACAATATGTTCTGGTGCTCCTAATCACAGGAAAAACACTACTTTTTTTGCAGAGAGTTCTTTTAGTGCCCGGCACAAATCCTTCTATTTTATTATAGCAATCCCAGCCAAATCCTCCAATAAATGGAGTTTTTATTAATGTGCAGCTGTTGAATGAGAAAAAAATAAAACTCAGAAATAAAAATGAATCCCTGAATAATCAGGCTGATCCCATGCAGTAAGAACAAACAGGCCGACCACATACTTAGAGCTTTTTGGTATTATTTAAAAATATGGTATGGGCTTTTCTTTCCCACTCTATTTTTTACACAGACCTGATTAGATTTTGCTCAGGAAGATCCAAACCACTTCTGTGAGCTGGAAATGCAGCAAGGAGTGAGAGGAGCTAGGATGAGGGTTACATCCAGTATGCGTGCCTGATATTTGCCCACTGCCATGGTCAGGAATTTGCTCTGGCCAGGGAAGAGAGTGGCTGGGTGGCACAGTGCCCGGGGCAGCTGGGTTTGGCTTTGCAATGAGGGATGTGCTTGCAAAAGAGAACAGAAGAGTGTCAAAAGGATCAGGGTGGAAAAAGCTAAGCAACAAAAATCCTCTGACCATGGCAGCTCTCAGCAGAGGATGGTGTGGTTTGCTTTAACTAGTTGCAGTTTGGTGCTCTTTGCCTTGCCAGGTGAAATGCCAGTCAAAAGTGCTATTCTGCAGCTAAAAACGAAGGAGGAGTGATCCCATGGTGATGTGGTGGGTGAGGCAGGTGCTGAGCTGGGGGAAAGAGCAATGCCCACCCCGCATTTAGCCCCAGGTCCTTTCCCTGTGCACGTCCTGCCCTGCCAAAGCATCTGCAAGCTCTGTGTGATGAGTGGAGAGGCCTGCCAGGAACAGAACAAATCCCCTTCCTTTATGCTCACTCTGGCTGCCGGGAAATCTGGTTCAGCCCTGCCCCACCCTCGGCCCAGCCCTGCGACTGCACGCGCGATGGGAGCCGGGCTAAAGCAGGTCCCAGGCTCCAGTCCAGCTGGCAATCCTGCCACCATCCAGGGCTGCTCCCTCATGGCTCTGGCCCAAACGAGAGTGCTGAATGGGCAGAGATGTAGGAGAATTGCTGGAGCTGCCATCGGATGTGTGCAGGTGTATCCAGGTGGCTGAGACCTCGGACAGCCCCATGCGAGCCCACCTGGAGTCCAACCTCCAGCAGGAGGGCAAAGCCAGCACGGGAAGCACCCCCAGAGCCAGCAGGGATTTCATGCTACCCGAGGCCCTCCGAGGTTAGCTCTGGCCATTGGGACAGTGCCTGACCACCCAGGGGTGCAGCCTGCCTGATGTGAGGCAGGAGGGAATGTCCTGAGCAGATAGCACCCTGCCTACGAAATGGCACGACCATCTCTGCTATTCATTCTGATTAAATTCGAGCCAAAGTAAAGCCCTAATTCTTCTGATTAAAGCTTAGAAGTTAAGCTCTTCGGACAGGATGTGTGCCTTGCCCTGTGCTCTCCTAAACCACTTTGTCCATTCCATGACAAGACACTAATAACACACTCCTATGTGTTTTTTCTCAGACAAATGTGGTATTTATATGTAGTCACCTGGCTAGTTTGGAAGCAGGGAAGTAGAAGGAACTGCTCCAAGCAAAGCAGAGGTCCACGTCTGCCAGGGTTCATCCTTTATGGATTGGTCTTTTCCTAGAGGAATTGCCCTAGGAGAGATGCCTCAACCCAGGCATGGGTTGGGGTGTGACAGAAATGCGGTGTCACCTCAGGTGCTCTCCAAGCATGGGATCAGCCTGCTGTCACCTCCCTGCAGGGAGTGGGTACAAGTCAACTCACATGGTGAGCTGGGGTGTCAGGGGCAGGAGCAGATTCGTTAGTGTCTTAGCCTCCATGAACAGGTGGTTTACCCAGGGTAGCTCTGTTATGAAGCTCTCCTTGAGTGCTCTGTACCCTGAGGGTGTGGGATGGGACTGTGGAAGAGGCTCACCCGCATCGCACTTGCCTTTAGGGAGAAGCTCCTGGCACCTGCTGGAAAGTGTGGCCCTGGGCAAGACCTGGGCTGCTGTGGTTCCAGCAGGGTCTGGGGACACATCCTCAGGGACTCGTCCTCCACAGATGTTCAGCTTCGTGCAGGGAATCTAGGAAACTTCTGTCTAGAACATCTGGCATGGGGAAGCTCTCCCATCGTTTCCTCCTCTGCACCACAGCCAGAGGCACAGCCTGGTATTGTTTGTCACAGATCAATGCATTTACCCATGTGGAAAAATGTCATTACCACCAGGGCTCGGCTTTTCTTTCCCCTTGAACCGCCCCTGCTGCGCTGGTGAGGGGCTGGCTAATTGCCTCTTTTCTCGGGTTGCCCCTGGGGATGGCTGCCCCACAGCCTGCCACGCAGCTCAGCTGCACTCTCAGGGCTTCCCCCAGCCGAAGGGGCTGCTTTGACAAACAAATGAACACTCAGCCGCTGTGCAGGACCGTGGGGCTCTTTGTTACATCTCCTCCTGTGAGCTAAAGAAACAAAGGGAGGGGTCACTTAAAAAGAGAGGGAAGGATGGATCACGGGCTCCCAGGCAGGAGGGGAGATGCAGGTAACCTGCTCGTCCGTGCATCCTGCTGGGATGGCCCCCAAAACGGCGCTGAGGCACAGATTTCCTGCCCCGGGCAGACAAGAGCAGAGGGAAGGGTATTGCCCGGGGTTTCTGCTGTCACTGCCGCGCGTTCACCTCTCAGGAGTCTGGGAGTGCTTTGGCTGGAAGAGCTCTGCAGGACCTGCAAAGGAGGCTGAGCCAGGGGACGTTGAAGGAAACTGGTGACCAGGCATCTTTTCCCTGTAGAAACTGGACACTTTCTACGTATCAAACAACAGGAAATAAGAGCCTTCACTGTAATTCCCAAATAGGAAGAAAATACATTTGTTCTATGTCAAAATCCATCGTAACCTCAAGCCAAAAGGGCAGACTGCAGACAACAATCCCACCACAAATGAGAGCTTTATTTCTTCCTCTTATTACTTTTCTTCCTCTTCTTTTTCCCAGAGTGTAACAATACAAACAATATAAGTCCTGTTTGAGATGATTAAATAACTGTTCATTGTCAGCAACATTCAATCTGTTCATTTTATACAGTATGTTCCCTTTTGGCATCAAGGCCCACCTTGACTATGTTAGAGGAATCCTGCCAAAGCAAAACCCAGGAGCCTGTAGAAAAGCTGGAGAGTCCTCTGTGCTAAGGTCTGTCCTTTATTGTAGAAAAAATTAGTCCCCCAAGAAAATTTTACAAGTTTTACAACTCAGTGCTGCCAGTGTAAGAGGATAGAGGAGAAGATGGAGTAGGAGGGACATTGGTGAGAGCAAGGCTGAGCTATAAAAGGAGAACCAGGAAGGGGAATTCCCCAGGTGTTGAAAGATGCCCTTTCTGCATCCAAAAAGAAAATTGCAGAAGGCAGTGTCAGAGCACAGAAAACACATCACTGGGTGTGTGGAGGAAAGCTGGGCAGGAACAGCTTTCCTGCAGAGCCAAGTAAAATAGGTGAAGTGAGCCACAGGAACCCTATCTGTGTTTCTCACACCAAATAACAGGGTTGCCTATGAAGATGAGACAGCCAAGCACATGCACTTTCATTCTTCTGTGAAGGAGGATCCATGCACATGAATATATTTAGATTATTTTTCTCTTATTTCTATAGGTCCTATAGATGGTCTGTTTGGGACAACATAGCTTGGGTAAAGGGTCATTTGCTTGTGTGATGTCTGATGGCATTTGTGAGACTTCCACATCATTCTTCAGCTAAAAGACCCCAGTTTAGGTCTCTCAGGAGTCCAGTTGTTAATGGGGGAGAGGGAGGACACTGTGAAACTCATTAATGACTTATCTGGTCTGCCTGAAAACCAACAGTTTGTGTTGGGAAGCCATACTTCAAAACCTCCCCGCTCACTGCAGAGTAGCTGGGAAAGCCCAGGTGCCATTTGTCACAGCAAGCCCAGGCCAGTGCTGGGAAAGGGATCTGCACCTCTTTGCACAGCTTAAACCTCTGAATTCCCCTGCAAGCAGAGGTGCCTGTTCCAGCACCTGTTAGCACTCAGGAGAGCTCATCTAGAAAGCCGTATTACGGGAAGAGTGAGAGTAGTTGCCTGTGTGCTGGTGTCCCCTGCTTTAATTAGGTTAGTTTCTTTCATGGCAAGTGCTGTCATACCAAGCTGAAAAATCAATACCATATGGCACAGCACTCAGATAGCAAACTTGGAGATTAATTAAAGGAGAAGTGCTTCTGTTAGGTCTCAGAGCACAGTGCCTATTAGGCATGGCTGAACTGGTTTGGAAATGCAAAGGCTGGGCAGCACCAGAGCTGAGCTGGAGGCTCTGCCACTCTGGGGTCAGAGCAAACTGCAATCTCCCTTTCTTTACTCACTGAAATCACTGGGTAACATGCTTTCCTGGATTTTCTTGTGTCTTGCTTCCAGGTCAGGGGACCGAGGTGCAAAGGGAAGCATTGTTCTGGAAGGTTTCTGCTGGGTGAGGTGCTGGGTATGAACGTGGAGAAGGTGCTGCCTGGGGGCTGGCTTTACTCCTGGGCTGGGAGCTGGGAAAGCCATGGGAAGGAGAGGAGAGGAGAGGAGAGAGGAGAGAGGAGAGAGGAGAGAGGAGAGGAATCAGGCTCCATCACTTGGGAAGTTCCATTTCCAGGGCACAGACCGGAGTGGGACAATGTCTACCCCTCTTTGGGAGTTGCTGATTTAATGAATGTGGCAGCTATTGTGTGTGTTTGGGACCCTCACAGCCGTTTTTCTTCTGCCGATACTTTCTTTTCTTTTCGGCTTTAATGAGTGTTTCTCTAATTGACTTGATGATTTCTGTTTAATTAGCACATTTTGGAGGAATGATCAAAAAATAATAAGATAAAGTAATCAGACAAGCATAGTGCAAAGGAATAATAGCTCCTTTGTGGGGCTAATTGGAATGGACAGTCCATCGGCTAGTTTGGGGCTCCTCACAGTTGGATATTCCCAGCCTAGTTGTGCCTTGTGCCCAGAGCTTCCAAACACCCACATAGGCCCAGCTTTGGTAGTCATTTCAATTAGCTTTAATGAGCTGTGAATGAGCACCAAGGAGAACCGAGTCTGGGCCTGACCTGTTTTGCCATTGCCCAGATTTTGCTTCAGGCCGTGGGCAGCAGAGTTTGCCCAGAACCTGCATCAGGTGCCAGGCCCTGGGTAGCGCCAGGCAGAGCATCTCCAGGGAGGGCTGTGTCCCAGCTCACACACCCTGTACAGGACAAGAGGGGGTTGCCCACGGGGATGGGAGATGGGCAGATAAACGGTACTAGAAAGCAACAAGTTTGGCAGAAGCAAGAAGGAGGGGAAGCAAAAAGCAGCAGCTGAAGGAGCAACCAGAAATCGGAGCTACTGCTGTTGTGCCCACTCCATCTGGGTTTCTTCCTGAGCACTCTGTCCCTCCTGTTCTTCCCATACATACACCTCTGGAATAAGCCTCAGTCTCCTCCCTAGGAGCAGGAACAGTGCCTTCCATGGGCTCCCTCACCTACAGATCCTTGGAGATACACCGGGTGAGCTCTGCTTGCCCACCGACTGCCAGCCGTGCTTACAGTTGATGCCGTAGGTGCAGCACCTTGCTGGCCATTTGTCTGGCTAGGAATTAATTAGGAGATGGGCTGCAGGCTGCTGTGACAGCTGTCTGCGTGCGGCACTTCCCAGCAGTTTGATTAAATCTGTGACACTCCAGATGTGAGCGCCCTGTGCAGCGGCACATGGTTTGCTCTTAAACTCCACTTAAACCGTGACTGCTCTTCTGGTTTTAATCAAAGGCAAATGCCTTAAGACAGAAATCTGCAGAGGAATTAGTAGGGATGTCTCTGGGGCGTGCGGAGTGGGACATGGAAAGGGACCCCCCGTGCCAAATTGGGGCTGACAACACTTGCAGTAAGCTGGGCTGGCGATGCCACTGCACTGAGCAGGTCGTGCATGGCCAGCTGTGGCTGAGCTCACCCTGCAAACCCTCTGCTTCACCCACATCCAGTCGAGCTGCAAACGAAACTTCCCACAGCCTGACAGTGCAGGGAGCACAGGTTCCCTCATTTATTTGACCTGTTCACACTGCCTGCCTCTGCAAATCCATCATCCCAAAATGGACAGTACTTGGCCACTGCATATACCTATTCCTAACCGGCCAGGAGTGCACACACGACCCACCACTGAGCCCTGCTGCAGCCTGAGGAAAGCCCCATTGCCTGCATTTCCAGGAGGAGGCTTATCTGTAACTTAGAGATGGGGATTTAGCCTTGCAAAACACAGGTGTGACTGGCTGCAACACCCGCCTCTTTGCTGCTCTCTCCCCTAGCTATGGCCTGTTTCTCAGCTCCTTTTCACCCATGTGTCAGAGGCAATGCTTTCTCAACAGCCATCACTTCCCCATGTTCCCAGCAGGATGTGGAGGAGGCAGAAGAAAACCCCTTTCCTTTTGCTTATTGAGGTTCCAACCCTTGCTGAATTGCCTGTGTTGCCATCAGCTGGCTGCTCACCCTGCTGCACTCCACTCCTGGGTCACCCTGTACCTGTGCAAGGCCCACCATGGCCACCAGCAGGCTGGCTGAGCTTGCCCTGCACAGCAGGAGCCCAAGGGCTGTGGTGCCCTCACCATCCCTGGGGAGCAGGCTCCAACCTGCTCCTGTGCTGGGGTGCCAGGAGCAGGTGTAGGTGTGGGCTGTGGAGCTGGGGAGGAGGACTGGGCTGAGACTGCTGGTGCAGGTATGATGGATGGGTGTGCAGTAAGAGCTGGGCTTTTGGAGATGGGTTCTCCATCCAGCCTGGGGCACAGGAGCCTCTTCCACCCTGAGCTGCCTG
The DNA here is from genome assembly GCA_013397395.1 of Sinosuthora webbiana. Classification (NCBI taxonomy): domain Eukaryota; kingdom Metazoa; phylum Chordata; class Aves; order Passeriformes; family Sylviidae; genus Sinosuthora; species Sinosuthora webbiana. The sequence goes on along the minus strand of VXBN01014461.1, from coordinate 213,623 downwards.
AAACTGTCAGATGGTCCTTTATTATTGACCTGATTCATATCTAAACCAGGGAGGTGAAAGCTGTCTTATCCCATTACAGGGCTGCTAAACCAGGCCCTTCAATACCTTCTCCTTGCTGCCCCCTCCTCACTGCTACAGCAGGTGGTTCCAGGCTGAGTGCACTTCCTTCTGGGGCTTTCCCTGAGCCCCGTGGTGAGGACAGGGTCTCCAAAAACCCACCAAATGCTGGCTCTGGAGTTACCATCACTGAGGGGGGGTCTGCCAAAATGCTGCAGGTATCTGTAATCCCCTAAGGACTTGCAAGGCTTGTTCCTGGGGTCTGAGCCGGACAGCTCCAGGCATCCATCCCATCATGGGTGCCCTCCATCCTATAGGTCATGGCAGGTGTCTCACACGGTGGTGGAGCAGCCACGGGGAGGAGGGGACGACCTGGGGACTGTCCCACCCTGCTGGGTGCCCAGTCCTGCAAAGTGCAGCAGGGATGGGGGTGCTCCAGCATCAGCTGCAGGCAGCGTTCACCCCCTGGGGCACGGGGCTGCACTGGGGTCCTGTGGCCTGCTCTGGGAGAGCCCCGTGGAGATCCTGGCTGCTGGGGCACCTTGAGGTTGCTGGGCCGGCTGGCACAGGCATCCTGCCCGTGGAGAGGGGGGGCAAACCCCAGGGAAATTAGAGCAAGGGGCGATGTTTGATGTTCTGCTCTTTAAGCGATTAATAATCTTTCGGCGTCGGAGAATCAGCTGAAAATCTTCCTTAGAAAATAATGAGCAGAGAAACATTTACTGATTAGTCTAATCCCAGCTAATCCTATCTGATGAGCATATATCAAGATATCCTTTAACTGATTTATTGTCCAAAGGACCGGTGGAGATGCCCGTCTTCACCGTGGCTGGGGGAGCTGGGGGTGGCAGCAGGAGTGTCCCCACACCCCATGCCACCGTCCTGTCCCGGGAGCAGGTGTGTCCCCAGCCCCCAGGGCATGGCCTGGGTCACCCTCGCCCCGGGCAGCAGCGCCATATCCAGGCCACCTTGCCAGCACGGGGAGATTTAATCGCTATTTCCATTTCTGCATCTATCGGCTTTCTCTTGGGTTTGAGCTTTTATGTTTCATAAACTGATTAGGAGCAATTATACGTGCTTTATCCCCAAACTTTCCAAATGCCTAGGCCATATGCATATTTAAGGCTTCATCATCTCTCCCAACAGCTCAGCCTCAATGTAAACTGCTGAAATCAAGCTGATTCTGGGACAACATCAAAAATTAGGGTTTTAACCACTAATATCTGCTCGAACAGGAAATTTGTTGTGGGTGGTGGCCGGATTATGACTTCTAATTACTGTGGCAGATCCTCCCTGCCTAGCAGTGAAAGTCTCCTATTCCAGCAAAACTGCAGCAAAAGCACTCTGGAGAAGTGAAGGTGCCCAAGGGGACCCCGGGGTGCTCTGTGCCTGGGCAGGGGGCAGCCCCGGGTGGGGATGCCCCAAGCATCCCTCCATCCTGAGCACACGACTACCCTGAATTGGGTGGCTTGGGAAGCGTGGCCACACTCCCACACCTCCCATTCCCCTCACACCCATTTGCCTTTCTTGGTGAGAAGCACGACGGTCCAGAGGGTCCCCCCCGGCAGCCCCCAGCGCCGGCCACGGCAATTATCCTAAATGAAAGTTATTGTTCTGCTAATCCCGGGAACAGCTTGCGATGGGAGATTTGGGTCTTTCTTTAATAATGCAAAGTTAATGCGGAGTCCCCTTGTAATTATCTTTATCAGAAGGACCCTCGGTTAATCTGACCGTCCAATGAAGGCCTGGATCAGGCGGCCCGTGTAAGCCGGTTGTAAATCATTTCCATCAACAGATGAAGGGAAGGGGGAAAAAAATTGCAGCCCAGGTGCAAGAATCTGGGAGCAAAAAGGAGCACAGAGGCCAGGCACCTCGAGGCGGCCCCGGCCCTGGTGACAAGACACCTGGGGTCAGGGAGGGTCCTGCCCAACAGCCCCTGCCTGTTCCCATCCCTGTCTCTGAGCCCAGTGGGATGACCCTTCTGGGATGTGGGGCTGAAGGCTCTTGGGCTGGAATGGGGAGTGCACTGCCGGGCGCTGGAAGAGGAGATACGGGGACGTAGGGACATAGCAGGGGGTTCCTGGGAGGAAACCCGGAGAGGGAACCCACGGGGATGTGAGGCGGGTTTATGGAGGATGGAGGGGACCCGGGCGGCCGGGCCGGGGAGGGACAGGCACTGAGAGGTGGTCCTGGAGAGGATCTGAGCGACACCGCAGGGGACGCGGCGGGGGGCGGTGAGGACCGAGGGGCGGGGGCCGAGGGACGGAGGGAG
>VXBN01014461.1:186419-204451 GCA_013397395.1 Sinosuthora webbiana | reverse complement strand
GGGAGCACCTGGCGGCGCTGCTGGCGCGGCCGCCGCCCTGGGAGTACCCGCGGGCCGCCCGCCGGGCCCCGGCCGACGGCACCGCGCTGCTGGCCCCGGCCCTGGCCTTCAACCTGGGCTGCGATCCCGCCGCCGCCGCGCACCTCCGCCTGCAGGTGAGCCCAGGCCGCTGGAGCATCCCGGGCAGCGCGCCCGCCGCAGCCGCGGCTCACGGCGCGCCCCATCCCCTCCGCAGCGGTACGAAAGGACCGGCGCCGCGGATGGCAGGGGCAGCCGGTCCGTGCTGTCTGTGCCCCCGTTCGCCAAGGAGCTGCATCTGGAGATCGTCTGCTCGCCGGCCTACAGCACCCGGGGAAGCTACGACTCCGTGCTCTACAGGCACTTTGAAACACCGCGGTGAGCTGCGCGGGGTCCGTGACATGCTCTGTGTGTTTGTGCCACACGCTGGGGACGTGCACATGTACACCCCCAGGGCAGGTGCCATGTGGTTTTAGAATGTCCGCTTGCACTGTCCTGTCACGAGTATGCTCTGCTTGGACACAGCACTTCTTGTCCCGTCCTTCAGAAGTCATCTCCAAGTCTCCTGCCTCATGATTTCACCATCCAGTGCTGAGGGCTCACAAGTGCTGCCCCCAAATCTCCATTGTGGGCCATGCTTGTAATCCCAATATTCAGCTGAGTAGTCAGGAAACTGGATGTGTTGCCATCTTCTCTTCTGACACCTGTGCCCGAGCATCTTTCATAAGGCTGCCAAGGCTATCTGCTGGAATTATCCCCAGCTATTCCATAGATAAGGTGGAGATTTTGTCTGAATGAGACACTCTGACATTTATCTTGTATACCATTCCCAGAAGGCTCCCCTTTGTGGTCTGGATAGGCCTGGTTCCCCCCAGTGCATGCCAAGTCTTTCAGTGGCTATTGATAGTTTTATTTACAGGCAAGGAGTGAGTCAGTATGAATAGTGACTTTCTTTTGTCTAAAAACACTTGTGATGCAGGGCAGGGAGGGCACACAACCAGAAGGATTTACTCTCTTTGACTGGTGAAACTCTCTGGGTTTTTTGTAGGCTGGTCCAGGAGGGAGACATCCTGTGTGTTCCAACATTTGGAAATGCTGAGTTTATAGAACTAAATGCAGACAAGTTCCTAAGGTAGGTGTCAACAAACTTTGGCTCTACTACTTGGTACCAGAAGAGCAGAGATACTTTTCCACTATTGACTCTCTTGAAATCAGACAGTTTATTCCATTCTGATCTGTCCCTGGATTTTAGTGTTTTACCTGTCTCTTAATATACTGTGAAGAGGGAAATGTTTTTGTTGGATTATGGAGGGGTGCAGCTAAGAGAGAGGCCTCTGTTAGCTCATTTGAGTAGTCAGGAAGGGAAGAAAGGAAAAAAAAAAGATGTAGAGCAACTGATGGAGATAAAGAGTAAAGAGGAAGGGGTGGCCTGAGGGCAGTCAGAGCCACATAAAGAAAGCAAAGTGGGAGCTGGGCTTCTCAGCTCGTGACAAGCCACAAAATGTGAATATAAGCCCTGGGAGTTCATGTTAGAAATTCTTTCCTGTTTGGCCACCAATTCTGCCTTTTTTTGGTTTTGCTCGTGTGGCTTTGGAACAGTGATGCTAAATGGGGGAAGGAAGGTGACCCTTTGTATCAGGATGAGGGTGCTCTGAGTGGCATTCCCAACACTCACATTGGCTGGTCCTTGTGCATGCTGCAAGAGGACAGGAGTATCTCTGCTTACCTGTCATTTTCAGCCGTCTTCTTGTTGACATTGATATTGTTCCTTCCTTCAAGATCTTGACTAAGCAGTTTAGAATGCTCGTTTTTTTCCCCTTTAGGTGGCCAGAGCTTTATTTCAAGGTGAAGAAGATCGTGGGCATGGTGGAAGGCGAGCAGTCCGAGGGGTACCTGGTGGACACCCAGAACACCTCTCTCTATCTGGTGAGATGTCACTGGAGAGCAGAGAGGGGAGACCTGAGCCTCAGCTTGCACTGCGGGTGACCAGTGTGGAGGCTTGTGCCTCCTGCCACTGGGAAATGACATTTCAAGGACGGATTTTGTCACTTGGGTGGTGTTTTTCTTTTCTCACAGGTGGGTTCCACAAACAGCACGGTCCCGTCTGCCCCGGCCCGTGACAGCAGTGAGTTCTGGAGCAGTTTGTCCCCTGCGGGGCTTTCTGACGCCGTGAAGCAGCTCTGCGACGCTCTTCGGCCTCACCTGCACCGGGGGTGAGTTGGGGCTCCTCGGGGCGAGCCCTGGGCGAGGAGGGATCGGGGCACAGGGATGTCCCTGTCTGTTGCAGGCCCAGGGCGCTCCGTGGCGTGGGCAGCGTTCTCCTCTCGGGGCCCGGCGGCTGCGGGAAGCTGGTGGCAGTCAGGGCTGTGTGCAGCTGCCTCAACCTCCACCTCCTCAAGGTAACTCCTCCCGTGGGCGTGGATCGCTGGGTTTACAACACACAGAATTATGGAAATGTTCCTTCAGTCAGCCCTGCCTTCACCCCTGCTGCAGCCATGACACGAGCCTGTCCAGGAGCTGCTTCCGTGTGCAGGTGCAGACAAGTGAGGCACAGATGATGCTGAGATCTTCTTTAGCTGAGAGGGAAAAGAAAAGCAGCCCTTTGGTTTCATGCTAGCGCGTGTACCAGGCCTGGCTCAAAATCCCTTGGTGTGTAAAACAGCTGCCCTGTAGCTGTGCTCACATTCACCACCACCCCTCTGCCAAGAGCAGTGAGGTGGCAGGTGGAATTCACTGGAGTTGGTTTTATGTGGAATATGATACAGTTCAAGCTGATGGTCAGTGTTAAGAATTTGGTTTTATGTCAATGGCCCCATGAAAACTTGTGCTCTGCTCTCCATATGTGTAAAAAAATCAGATCACATTTTATGTAACAAACTTGAGAGTGGGTGCTGTTGCTCTGCAAACCTGTGTCTTGACCCACAGAGTAAACTATTTTCCTCCTGTTCTTTTCTCTNGCCATGCTTGTAATCCCAATATTCAGCTGAGTAGTCAGGAAACTGGATGTGTTGCCATCTTCTCTTCTGACACCTGTGCCCGAGCATCTTTCATAAGGCTGCCAAGGCTATCTGCTGGAATTATCCCCAGCTATTCCATAGATAAGGTGGAGATTTTGTCTGAATGAGACACTCTGACATTTATCTTGTATACCATTCCCAGAAGGCTCCCCTTTGTGGTCTGGATAGGCCTGGTTCCCCCCAGTGCATGCCAAGTCTTTCAGTGGCTATTGATAGTTTTATTTACAGGCAAGGAGTGAGTCAGTATGAATAGTGACTTTCTTTTGTCTAAAAACACTTGTGATGCAGGGCAGGGAGGGCACACAACCAGAAGGATTTACTCTCTTTGACTGGTGAAACTCTCTGGGTTTTTTGTAGGCTGGTCCAGGAGGGAGACATCCTGTGTGTTCCAACATTTGGAAATGCTGAGTTTATAGAACTAAATGCAGACAAGTTCCTAAGGTAGGTGTCAACAAACTTTGGCTCTACTACTTGGTACCAGAAGAGCAGAGATACTTTTCCACTATTGACTCTCTTGAAATCAGACAGTGTATTCCATTCTGATCTGTCCCTGGATTTTAGTGTTTTACCTGTCTCTTAATATACTGTGAAGAGGGAAATGTTTTTGTTGGATTATGGAGGGGTGCAGCTAAGAGAGAGGCCTCTGTTAGCTCATTTGAGTAGTCAGGAAGGGAAGAAAGGAAAAAAAAAAGATGTAGAGCAACTGATGGAGATAAAGAGTAAAGAGGAAGGGGTGGCCTGAGGGCAGTCAGAGCCACATAAAGAAAGCAAAGTGGGAGCTGGGCTTCTCAGCTCGTGACAAGCCACAAAATGTGAATATAAGCCCTGGGAGTTCATGTTAGAAATTCTTTCCTGTTTGGCCACCAATTCTGCCTTTTTTTGGTTTTGCTCGTGTGGCTTTGGAACAGTGATGCTAAATGGGGGAAGGAGGGTCACCTTTTGAGGGTGCTCTGAGTGGCATTCCCAACACTCACATTGGCTGGTCCTTGTGCATGCTGCAAGAGGACAGGAGTATCTCTGCTTACCTGTCATTTTCAGCCGTCTTCTTGTTGACATTGATATTGTTCCTTCCTTCAAGATCTTGACTAAGCAGTTTAGAATGCTCGTTTTTTTCCCCCTTAGGTGGCCAGAGCTTTATTTCNTTGAGGGTGCTCTGAGTGGCATTCCCAACACTCACATTGGCTGGTCCTTGTGCATGCTGCAAGAGGACAGGAGTATCTCTGCTTACCTGTCATTTTCAGCCGTCTTCTTGTTGACATTGATATTGTTCCTTCCTTCAAGATCTTGACTAAGCAGTTTAGAATGCTCGTTTTTTTCCCCTTTAGGTGGCCAGAGCTTTATTTCAAGGTGAAGAAGATCGTGGGCATGGTGGAAGGCGAGCAGTCCGAGGGGTACCTGGTGGACACCCAGAACACCTCTCTCTATCTGGTGAGATGTCACTGGAGAGCAGAGAGGGGAGACCTGAGCCTCAGCTTGCACTGCGGGTGACCAGTGTGGAGGCTTGTGCCTCCTGCCACTGGGAAATGACATTTCAAGGACGGATTTTGTCACTTGGGTGGTGTTTTTCCTTTCTCACAGGTGGGTTCCACAAACAGCACGGTCCCGTCTGCCCCGGCCCGTGACAGCAGTGAGTTCTGGAGCAGTTTGTCCCCTGCGGGGCTTTCTGACGCCGTGAAGCAGCTCTGCGACGCTCTTCGGCCTCACCTGCACCGGGGGTGAGTTGGGGCTCCTCGGGGCGAGCCCTGGGCGAGGAGGGATCGGGGCACAGGGATGTCCCTGTCTGTTGCAGGCCCAGGGCGCTCCGTGGCGTGGGCAGCGTTCTCCTCTCGGGGCCCGGCGGCTGCGGGAAGCTGGTGGCAGTCAGGGCTGTGTGCAGCTGCCTCAACCTCCACCTCCTCAAGGTAACTCCTCCCGTGGGCGTGGATCGCTGGGTTTACAACACACAGAATTATGGAAATGTTCCTTCAGTCAGCCCTGCCTTCACCCCTGCTGCAGCCATGACACGAGCCTGTCCAGGAGCTGCTTCCGTGTGCAGGTGCAGACAAGTGAGGCACAGATGATGCTGAGATCTTCTTTAGCTGAGAGGGAAAAGAAAAGCAGCCCTTTGGTTTCATGCTAGCGCGTGTACCAGGCCTGGCTCAAAATCCCTTGGTGTGTAAAACAGCTGCCCTGTAGCTGTGCTCACATTCACCACCACCCCTCTGCCAAGAGCAGTGAGGTGGCAGGTGGAATTCACTGGAGTTGGTTTTATGTGGAATATGATACAGTTCAAGCTGATGGTCAGTGTTAAGAATTTGGTTTTATGTCAATGGCCCCATGAAAACTTGTGCTCTGCTCTCCATATGTGTAAAAAAATCAGATCACATTTTATGTAACAAACTTGAGAGTGGGTGCTGTTGCTCTGCAAACCTGTGTCTTGACCCACAGAGTAAACTATTTTCCTCCTGTTCTTTTCTCTCCAAGTAAAGCTGTAACTCTGGGTCAGTGGAGCAGGTAGATGGTGCCTTGGCCTGCTGCTGTGCAGCTCATCTGGACATGATCCTTTGTGGTGCTGAGCTCTGACTTTCCTGCAGATGTGCCACACCTCTTGGCATCCAGTGCAAGAGTGCAGGGATTTCACAGGACCTTCAGATCCGTGTCTAGGATGTGCTTGGGAGCACTCTGGCACTGTCATGTCCTCAGGTTCTAGTGGAGTTTGTGTGCAAGGCTGCAGCTCTGGTTTCGGTGCTGTGTGCTGCTTTTAAAGACTTACACACTTACTGTTGAAGAGAGACATTTTCTACCTCACTCTCCCCTCCCTTTCTCACTGACTGCAGTGCTTACACTGCCATTCCCCCTGCTCTTCCCTTTCTCAGACTGTTGTGTCTGCCATCCCACCAGGACACAGTAACTCTTCCCCTCTCTAATCTCCACCACTTGATGACGGGCAATTTTTTGTCCCTTCTCTCTGCCTTTCAGTATTTGCCTACAGATACTGCTGCCCTTAGGCCTGCCACAACCCTAACTCCTGTTTTGTTTCTGTAGTACATGGAGCACAGGAGTTCCTCTGCTCTGTATCCCTGTCCTTACCCTTTAGGGAGCTGTTCTCCCTGCTTCAGGCTGCCTTTTCTGAGGATGAAGCTCAGGGGATCCCAGAGATGGTTTGGGTGTCCCTGGGCAGCCTGGCAGCACCAGGAGGCAGCACTGCCTGTTCCCAGGCTGCTGTTCAAGGCTCACCAGTCACCTCTCCCCCTGCGTGACTTCATCAAGTGTTTGCTTCGTAAACAGTGTCTGGGCCTCTCGCCACCTAAACTTCCCCCCAAACACTGTCACCTTTACCTTCCTCCTGCACTTTGAGCCTGTCTGGCACTGCTTGAGCAGTTTCCTGGGCCTCCTGCTCTACTTACTGCACTGCTCTGCAACATACTTTGTTCTGCCAGCCTTCCACAGCTCCCACCTCCCTTCCAGCTTAGGTTGCTGAGCTGTGATACCCACTGTGTGGGTCTCTCTGGTGCCTTTGCCTCACCTTTTTGAGAGTAAGACCCTCCTGCCCACCTCACCTCCTGCAGAGGAGCAAGGAGCAGCCATTTATCCATGCCAAGGCATCCCGAATGTGCCTGTTTTGAGCAGGACCTGGATGTGTCTCTGGGAAATAGCGAGTTTGATCTCCTCTGAGCCGTGGATTTCCTCTGGAAAGCCGTGTGGAATGCTGTCCCCAGGCCCCCCAGCTGCCGTGTGTGCCGCAGCTGTGCCCTGTGCTGTGTCTGGCAGGTGGATTGCGTCAGCCTGTGCGGTGACACCAGTGCAGCCACAGAGGAGAAGGTGCAGGTGGCCTTCAGCCAGGCCCAGCAGTACCAGCCCTGTGTGCTCCTGCTGAAGGACATCGAGGTGCTTGGCAGGGACCGGGACGGGCTGGGGGAGGACGCCAGGGTCATCGCTACTGTGAGGCAGCTGCTGCTGGACAGAGACCCAGCGCTGAGGTATGGACCCTGCACGTGTGCTCTGGGCATCCCAGATAATTGCCTGCTTCTGCCAGTGGCCTAGCCATGGCAGGGCGTGTGTGATGGCAGTGTAAGAGGGTATTCCACAGGCACTGTCCCCTTGGTGTCCACAGCCACCCTGTCCTGGTGATAGGCACAACCTGCAAGCCCCAGGATGTTCCCACAGATGTGCAGACTGCTTTCCTTCATGAGCTGAAGATCGAAGCCCCTTCAGAGGAACAGAGGAGGCTGATGCTGAGCGTGCTGACTGCCAGCCTGCCTCTGGGCAAAGAAGTGAGCCTGTCCAAGCTGGCCCGCAGGACTGCCGTGAGTGAAACCACAGCAGCATGTGGAGGTGGGCAGGCTGGGAGTGCTGGGCCAATCTCCCCTTGGAGAAAGGGGGTGATTCCCACAGCCCAGACAACTGCTTCAGTGGTTAGTCCTGGTGCTCAGACATCAGCTTTTAAATACAGATTTCTAGTGCCTACAGACTCCACACTTTCTGCAGAGGTGTTGGCTGATGTTCAGCTCTGCTAACAAAAACAATGAAGCTAGAGCCTTTAACCAGGGGCTCAAGGAACAGCTCTGCAGGGAATTTTCCCCCATACTTTTTCTGACCTAGGTGCAGCTGTGGTCAGGGCCTGAACTGATGCTCTTTGTTTCTGCATTCACAGGGATTTGTGCTGGGGGATTTCTGTGCCTTGCTGTCCCACAGCAGCCGGGCTGCCTGCACCCGCATCCAGGCCCTGAGGTAGCACAGGCAGCAGGGCAGGGGAGGGCAGGGGCTGCAGCCAGTGTGGGGCAGAGCCTGACTCCTTTCCCTTTCTTTCCTCACCAGTTTTCCAGGCGGGCTGAGCGAGGAAGTGGAGAGGGATTTTTGCACTGCTGGGTTCCCGGTGCTCGAGGAGGATTTTAGTGCTGCTCTGGACCAGCTGCACGACGCCCACTCACAGGCAGTGGGGGCCCCAAAGGTGGGGGAGATGCTGGGCACAAAGTGGGGGTGTGTTCTGTGGGGCTTTTGGCTCAACATGCCCGTCACAGATCGGGCAGGGCTGTGCTCTGACACGTGCTTCCTGCTCTGTCCTTCCGTGTATTCCCCCAGCTTGCTGTGAGAAACAGTCCTCTGGACTTTCCCCCATCAGTTTTCACCCTCTTGGCTTGGAATTTGTCAGGGGAGCTCTTGCAGTGCTAATTGCAGACCGGGTAATTGGCTGGTGCTGGAGCTGGCATGGACTTTTCTGACAGACAGGCAGTTTGAAGAACTTGGGGTTTCTTCAGGGCAAGTGGCACGGAGAGTCTGAGAAAACCAGCAGGCAGATTCTCAGGAGGGGGATGATCTGCCTCGGGCAGCTCGGCACCCAGGGAGTTTGGGGTGACTGGTCTGGCTGGGTAAGGACCCAGCAGAGTGATCAGAACCTCTTTTCCATGCCCGTGAGTGCACACAACTGAGTCTGAGTTCAGCACAGGACAGGAAGCCTTGGCCTTGGAGCAGCTCCCCTGGCACCTTCCCCAGCTGCCCACTCAATTCATGAAGTGAGCTCTGTTTGATGGAGTTCGCCAAGTTTGCTGTGAGACAAATAACCACAGAGCATGCTCAGCAGTGAGCTGTGTGAATGGGAGTTAATTTTGTTTGTATTTTACGTTCCTTTATTGATTTCTTAGTAATTGGCTGTGGTCAGGAAGCCCATTAGCAGACCTGGATACTCTCAACATACGTCACTTTCAGTTCCCTGCTTCACTTTCTGGTTACAACACATTTGTCTGCACTCACAGCCTGAGCCTTGTGGAGAGAACTGATTCCAGACCTCCACTTGTTTACAGTGTCTGCACCGTGTCTTAGACTTACAATGTGCTCCCCTGAAAACAACCTTACTGCTCCTGTGCTCCTGTCTGTAGAGCTTTTCCTGTTGAGGCAGGATGAGCAAAAGTGCAGAGGAGAGGGCAGCTCTTCCATTCGTTGTCACTGCAGAAGAAGGGCCTGTGACCTTTTGCTTTAAAAGTTGGGGTTTATTTTCTGAAAATCCTTGTTTTGTTTGACCTAATTTTCCTGGTACACAGCTAAAGAAATAAAATAAGATAAAATCATCTCCAGTAGTGAAGGAAGGAGATGTAAATTGGCTGAGGGGGAAAGAATTTTGCCCTAAGCTATTTTTAAACTCCCCGGTTGTGCTGGCAGCAACAGCCAGCAGGTGGGGGGAAGTGTGGGGCTCTGCTTTCTCTACATGTTCCCAGGAGAGCTGCTCTGACTCCCTGGAGGATGTCATGCAGGCTGTGGCATTCCAGCTATCCCTGAAGCCATGAGCAGAGCAGCAGTGTGCTCTGGGATAGTTTCATAACTAATAACCCAGGAGGCTTTGGCTCACCTGTCTCAGGTTTGGTGTCTCTGTTCTCTGTGACCCCTCACGTGTCTGCAGCTGACCCCCTCCCTGTCTGTTTCTCGTGAGCATACATGGACTTTGTTCTTGCATTCCCCCTTTCAAGAGCAGTGAGTGTTCCATACACTGTCCTGCAGGGTGTCTGTCCCTCACATCCTCCCTGCCACCACAGAGGTCCTGGCAGCCCAGGTTCTGGCCCTCTGCAAGGTGGGAAGCCCTTGCACAGTCTCAGCCCTAAGGGGGACAGGGTGCCCTGAACACAAGTCACTCAGAGTTGCAAGATCCAGATTTCTTTTTTTTTAATATTTTATTTTATTTTATTTATTCTTATTTTTACCTTCCCTCATGCATCCCAAAGGCTGTCTGCAGCAAGACTCTCTCCCCTCAAAGCTGCAGGCAAGCCTGGCAGGTATTTTCCCTGGGGTGTTTCTGCTGACAGGTGATACGAGGGGCAGTGGAGGGTTGGAGATGAAGTGCACTCTGCGAGTGCAGCATGCCTGGGGACGTGTTTGTACAGTTTGTTTTCTCCATTGCAAAGCTCAGAAGAGGGGAGATGTGGATGCTGGATACTGGAGCTGCCCAGGCACACTTGGGGCTCAGGAATTAGTGCTGACAAGGATTCTCCCTCCCCTGGCAGATCCCCTCAGTGTCCTGGCAGGATGTCGGTGGGCTGCAGGAGGTGAAGAAGGAGATCCTGGACACCATCCAGTTGCCCCTGGAGCACCCAGAGCTGCTGTCCCTGGGGCTGTGCCGCTCTGGTCTGCTGCTCTACGGGCCTCCAGGGACAGGGAAGACCCTGCTGGCAAAAGCTGTGGCTACAACGTGTGCCATGACATTCCTTAGGTGAGGAATGTGGGAGGGGGGTTCACACAGTGGGGCTGACTTCCTCCTGGCAGGGGTGGGTGTCCTCTCACTGACTGCCCCTTCTCCCTGCCCCACAGCGTGAAGGGGCCGGAGCTCATCAACATGTACGTGGGGCAGAGCGAGGAGAACGTGCGCAGTGGTGAGGATCTGCATCCTGCTCCTGCATGGGGGCTGGGGCTTCCCTGCAGTGCTTAAACCCCCTCCCAGCTCCCACCACGGCTCTCAGCCAGGCCTTGAACCCAGCTGTCCCTTACAGTCATAGCTCCCTGCTCCTTCCCTGCTTCTCTCTCTGCTCCTGTTGCTCCTGTCCCAGTGTTCCTGGTGGGGCAGCAGCCCTGCAGGGACACAGCTGAGCCTCAGGGCTGTCCTGCTGGGTGCTGCCAGTCCCCAGCCTGCTGAGCAGGAGCAGTTGGTGGTGGTGATACAGTGGGCACCTGGTTTGCACCCACAGCTCTTCCCTGCTGGGAATGTAGCAGGTCCTGTTGGTGCTGACTGCTCCTCCACGTCTTTTTCACCTTTTGTGCTGTCTCCCCACAGTGTTTGCCAGAGCCAGGGCAGCTGCTCCCTGCATTATCTTCTTTGATGAACTGGATTCCCTGGCCCCCAGTCGTGGGCGAAGTGGAGATTCAGGGGGTGTCATGGACAGGTGAGTGAGCATCAGGTGTCCTTGGGAGAGCAGGATTCCTGCCTCAGCTGCAGCCAGTGCATGAGATTGCCCTGAAAGGCAGAGTCCATTCCACTGCTCTTTCTCTGTTTTTCCCCCTCTCTGCTGCCTTAAGCTGTCAGCACAGCCTGTCTCTTCTCTCTGAGCATTACTACTGCTGTTTGCATTGCCTCAGGTTCCCGATTGCCCAAGCTAGTTGTGCAAACATTTGGTTAAGACAGTCTCTTCCATCTGCTTCTGTGGCTGCCAAGTGCTCCCTTTGGCCTCTCCAAGGTCATCCTTCACACCCCTGTTGTGCTGTCCTCCTGTTAGCTGCTGTTTCCCTGTGGTGGGAAACTTGTCAGCTGCTGCTGGTAGAAGCAAAGTATGTACAGCTTAGGGATACCCAGAAACAGGGTTGTTTTCCCTAGGCCTCCTGTGCTCTTCTGCTAAGCTGGCAGTCCCCACCCATTCTTCCTGCTCTGAAGAACTGTCTGGGGTTTGGACTAATATGCAGTGAGCCCACGTGCTTGCTGGCTGTGCTGGAGAAGTCTGGATGGCTGCGTAAGGGCTCTTCAGGGCAGAGAAACAGGAGCTGAAGTCCGAGAAATGGACCTGCCACTGGCCTCACTTCTTCCTTTTTCCATTGGTGGCTGAGGGAGACACTGGGTGACTTTCCAAGGCCTGGTTCTAAGTATCCTGTCTTGCTCCCTGCAGAGTAGTCTCACAGCTCCTTGCAGAGCTTGATGGCCTTCATTCCAGCAGAGAGGTGTTTGTCATTGGAGCCACCAACAGGCCTGACCTCTTGGACCCAGCTCTGCTACGGCCGGGCAGGTATGTCACATCCTTCCCTGCCTCACTCCAGGGCTCCTCAGGCCATCTGTGGTGGGCAGGGCTGTGTCCCCACCTGGTTCCCTCTACAGAGATTGTTGGTGAAGGCCCCTGGCTCACAGGAAGCCAAGAGGAGGCTGTGTCTGTGGCTGTAGCAGCAGTGTAAGACACCAGGGCTTGTTGCCCCCTCCGCTCTGGTTACTGCCCCAGCAGGGCAGGGAGGGACCTGCTGTCGCACCAAACAGTGGCAGGAGTTGGTGCCCCAGGGCCCTTTCTGCACAGCTGCCCCCCAGCCAGTCCTCAAGCCTGTGACTTGCTTGTCCTGGGGCAGCAGCACTTGGTATCTGCAGTTGTTGGACCCTGTGTGGTCCTGTCAGTCCAGTTCCCCAGCCTGCCACTGTCCCCCCAAAGAGCAGCCCTGCCCTCCAGCACATCCACTGCCTCAGGCTCTGTGCCATCCACAAACGGGACAGCAAAAGGGGCTGTCCCAGGGCCACCCTCAGCTGCTGCTGGTGCACAGGGCTGGGCACGTGTGGCAGGTTTGCTTTGGCTGTCCCCAGCTGTCCCCTCTCTGCCGGCAGGTTTGACAAGCTGGTCTACGTGGGCGTCAGTGAGGACCGCGAGTCACAGCTGCAGGTGCTGAGCGCTGTCACCAGGAGGTGAGTGACCCTGTGCCCCTGCAGCGTCCTGCCAGCACCTTGCAGGAGGTGCCACAGCCCTCCTGGGGCTGCTGCTTCGTGTGCTCCATCTTGGCTTCATGTCTGAACCCTGGGGAGCACCTGAGGTCACTGAGCCACAGCCAGCGGGCAGCGCAGGGGGGCAGAGCAACTTCCAGAAGCTGAGCTGGGACTGGTTTTTCTACAAGATGGGCAAAGCTCAGCCTGCCTGTGCAAGTGGAGGGGCTGGTAGAGTTTTCCAGCCACTGTGCCACCGTGCTCTTCTCAAGGACCTCAGCCAGGTCCTAATGGTGTAGTGAGGCTGCAGTGCAGCTGCAAGACAGGAAGCTCCCATTTGATTCCTGCAGGAGTTCCCCTGCTCTTTCCAGTCCCAGTGTGAAGGTAGCTCCATTCAGCTTGTTGCCTCTCCTCCAGTGGTGCTCAGGGATGTTCAGGCTGTGATCTGTGTCCTTTCCCAGTCACTGGTTGTGGGGGATCACTGAGCAGCAGGGTCTGGCTGCTTTCCAGCCGCTCTGAGCTCCTGAGAGGGAGAAAATGAAGCCCTGCAATTGAGGTGCAGGGGTACCACCCACCACAGCTGGGTGAGTGGCTGTGACTGCCTCTGCAGGGACTCTGTCCTGGATAGCTGTGATCACCTCTGCCTGTCACCATAGGTTAGTAGGAGAGGTGAGAACGTGGGCTGGCTGCAAGCAGCTTGTCACAGCCTGTGTCTTGGCCACCATGCCCTCCAGCAGCTGCTGGTCATGCTGAAGGAGGCTCACTGTCTGCGGCGTGGCTCTGATGGGATGGTTTGGTGTTACGGTGGTTTCTACACTCTCATTAAACATGTTCTCATCCAGCCCTGGCTGTAGGTTGTTCCCAGGCACGTGGAGCACTTAATTTATCTAGGTGAGAAGTCAAACACCAATGGCATAAACAGATGGTGTTCTAGAGAGTTCATCCTACACCATGGCCCCAAGACTACTCCCTGCATCCTTTGTGCTTCCTAGCCTGGAACCAGGGAGGCCCAGAGAAGTTGTGGATGCCCCATTCCTGGACGTGTTCAAGGCCAGGCTGGATGGGGCTTGGAGCTTCCTTGTCTAGTGGAACGTGTCCCTGCCCATGGCAGGGAAGTTGGAACTGGATGATCCTTAAGATCCCTTCCAACCCAGGCCATGCTGTGCTGTGGTGCTGTGATTCCAAGTTTCCTTTGATCCTGCTTAGCAGGAGAGAGGACCTTGCTGCAGGGATGTTTCAAAGAGAGATGATTGTTGAAAAAATACAATAAAGCAAGCTCATTACTTTTTTTTTTTGAGCATGCAGAGCACATTCCGGAAGTGGCTAAACATGGGTACTCTGCTTGTTCCTGCCCAGTCACACTGGCTGCCACAGCTCTCCTGGTCTGGTTTTTCTTGGCTTTTACACCTGCATTTTTCTCTCTTGGCAGGTTTAAACTGGATCCTTCCGTGAATCTCACCAGCATCCTAGAAAAGTGCCCAGCTCAGCTGACAGGAGCAGACATCTATGCCCTGTGTTCAGATGCCATGATGTGTGCTGTCAAACGCAAGGTGGAGTGGATTGAGGAAGGTAGGAGCCCTGCCCTTTCCTGCCCCAGTTGTTGGAGCAGCCCAGCACAGGGGCAGAGAGGAGAGTTAACCACTGCAGGTAGCTGGGCTGTGTGAGAAGATCCTCAGCAGCTCTGGGACCACAGTGCTGGGCTCTGGGTATTGCCAGGCAGGCAGTTTCAGCAGATGTGGTCATCTCCACCCCCAGTGCTTGGTCCCCAGGGGAAGGAGAGAGGCACAGGTTTTCCCTGCAGTCTTTGATGGGTGGAGAGTGGGCTTTTGGATCTTGCCAGCTGCCCCTGCTCTCAGCCCTTTCATGTTGTTCCTCTCATGCAGGGCTGGACACTGAGAAGTCTGCTCTGGTCCTGACCATGGAAGACTTTCTGCAGGCTGCTGCCAGGCTGCAGCCATCGGTCTCTGAGCAGGAGCTGCTCAGGTACAGACTCATCCAGCAGAAGTTTGCAGCCTCCTAAAGCTCAGCAGAGCTGGGACTGGAGAACAGGCACAAACAGGCACCTGCCTGCTTTTCTCTGATGCCTCCCGGGCCCCCTTCCTTGGAGCTTGGGTGGAAATAGTGTCTGTGCAGTTTCCCAAGCCGAGGCCTGGTGGAAGTGCTCCTCTGCTCCCCAGGAGGGTGGTGGGTCCTGTAAGGGTCCCTCACATGTCAGCAGTGTGTTGTGGCTGCTGGGAACACAGCAGGGTGACTTCCTTGTGGGGACAGAGCCATGGGCAGTGCAGCAGTGTCTCCATGGGTGACAGGCCGTTCACTGGTGGGGGAGCAAGGCTCAAACTGCACCTGGTTTGGCAAGTGCAGGGCTGGAGGCAGCTGCTTCTTGGGCTCTCAGCCCCCAGGGAGAGGTGCTGCCCAGAGGGCAGTAGGGCACAGGGCACTGCTGCTCCAGCTGGCCTGGACTTGACATAGTCTCTGAATAAATACAGATTTTTTAGCACTAGGTGCTCACTGCCTGACCTCAAGTTGTTGCTTCTGATGGTGTCTGTAGGCTCAGGAAGGTCCCTGCAAATTTTTGGGTGGGCTGGGCGGTGCAGAGAGATCATTGTCCTGCAGGTAGAGAGGGGAGCACACCTGTCAACTAGACTGGGGCCACTGATCCTGCCAGAATGGCTGGAGCCCGTGGGGGGTGTGAGGAGAGCCTGAGGGAGAGGCACTTACTTGGCTACAAGCCGAGCTCCCTCTGCAGAAGGAGCCCAGTTCTTGCTGGAGGCACTGGCTGACAGGACGAGGCACTGGGAGCAAGTGGCAGCAAAGAAATTCCCATCGGATAAGAGGGAAAACTTGTTATGGGGAGAAGAAGAGGAGCTTCAGCCTTGGAAATACTCAAACCTTGTTTGGAGCAGCCTGGAGCTGCACTGGTCTGCACCACTTGGCCCAGACCCCCTGAGGTCGTGTCTCACCTTCCTCTGCAGCTCACAGCAGCTGCTGGCAGCATCACAGATCCCCTGCTTCCAGCCTTTTCCAAGGGTGCTGAACAAATGGCACCCTGTGTTTGGCAGCTGCTGTGCCAGGTGCCTGCAGCTGCCCTCAGCCTCTGTGCAGCCCAAGGGGTTGCTGGTGCCAGGTTTTGCCCCACCTGCTGAGGCACTGAGCCTGCTGACAGCTGGATCCCTGGGCCAAGCGTGGCTGTGAGGGCCTGCTCCCCCTGGAGCTCCTCTGCTAAGGGCTGGTTCCACAGCAGCCTCTGGCATTCCCTGTGTGAGTCCCCAGCTGCTGCATGCCTGCAACACCTGGTGCTCTGGGCGTGTTCAGGCAGGGCTATCCCTGACCACACTGCTCTGTGCTGCTGGATCTGGGCACCGCATCTTCCCCAGGGAGGAGTGGAGGGAACTGCAGCCACAGCAGGAGCACTGGGGGAGGCTCCAGCGGCAGGGTGGGTACCCCTGTATGGGGCTGAGGGGTGTCCAGAAAATGAGCCAGCACCTGACTGGGAGGTGCACGTCAAAGAAACAGGTTCCAGCACACTCCTGTGTGTGGTGCTGCAGGGACTCAGTTGGGATGTGCAACCTGGGAGCCAGCACACCCCTCCTTCCGCCTCAAGGGAGCCCCCAAGCCCCACACTGCTGGCATGCTGGCACCTGCAGCTGGGGATTTGGTGGGGAAGTTGTGCCTGCACCCATCCTGTGCTGCCCCCAGGCTGAGCACCTCCTTCCAGAGTCCTGAGGAGGCTGTGGCCGTCCCCCTTGCCCCATACCCTGCCCATACAGGGACACACAGCCAGGATCGCAGGCAGCTCTCTGTTCTTAATTAAGGGGAGGGGTCTCCCAGGCGGCTCTCAGCCGTGTCCCCACCCCCTGCTTGGACCCACAGTTGCTTGGAGCTCCCAGCCACCACAGTCCCATCTCCGTGGCTCCCTCAGCCTGTCTTCTTCACGACGTGGATGAAGTAGCAGGGCACGTGTGCCTGTCCGGGTGTGTAGGGCTGGAAGTCTCCCAGGACGCTGTGCTGGCACTTTCCCTGGAAGGCACCTTTGAGCAGAGCTGTGAAGGCCTCCAGCCGGTGTGGGTAGTAGGAGAGCCGGAACTTGCTGCGGGGAGGCAGTGCTGGTGAGGCAGGGGGACAGCGGGGCACAGTGACAGCCACCCCCCGCCACCTCTGCAGCTCTCCTCACCTCAGCTCCGGGTCTGCCCCCGCCTCAGTGGGGGGCACCTGCACCGTGTAGTCCAGGGTCACCATGTGTGCCTTGTTGTTCACCAGCAGCACTGAGGTGGTGATGTCCTTGGTCAAGTCGCTCTGGGGGACCACAGGAGGACGTGTGTGTCCTGCGGGGACTCGGCGGCCCCCAGGCTGGGCACAACGCCGCTGCCTGGCCCCCCTGGGGACGTGGGGCTGGGGCAGAGGGGATGGGGATGGGGCAGGCCCTGCCAGCCACCCACCTTGTAGTAGATGTTCTTCCCGGGCGGCGCGCAGCCCGTGGCCAGGATGTGATCGTAGTTGCGGTGGTCGATGACCAGGACGCCCCCGGGCCGCACCATGCTGGCAATGTTCCTCAGGGCCAGCTTGTGCTCACTCTGGTCCCCTGGAGAGGGAACCGAGGTGTCCAGGCACTGACTGTACCCCATGGCACGGCCCGTGCGCCCTCATCTAACCCGTACACATGTACACATGCACACACAGATACCTGCCCCTACCATCTTCCCCCAAATCTCACCTTGGAGAACCCACAGCCCCACCCATGGCATGAGCTCAGGCATGTTCTCAGCCTCACTGGGGCAGAGCATGCCACGTGGGAAACCCACCACCCGACTTTGTGGCCCAAGTCTGGGTGTGCCTCCAGCCTTGCCAGACCTGTGACATTGATGCACAAACCTCCACCACGAGCATGGAACCCAGTGGGCCCACTCATGTCACTGACCGGGGCCTCAGCTCCACCCTCCTCCCTGGAGATAGGCCATGAAACAGCAGCTCCACTGCGTGTAATCCCGTCCCACTAATGCCATGAGTTAGGACACGTTCTCAGCCTGCTGGAAGACACCATGCACACATGCATAGGTGCTCCCCCTCCTCTCCCCTGCCCCAACTCACCTTTGAAGTCAGGCAGGTGAGCAAAGGAGTTCCCGAGACAGATGACTGCATCAAACCCATCCCCTGGCTTCTCCAGGTCCTTCTCCAGTGTGAGCCAGTTGGCCTCCTCAATGACTGCAGCACAGGGAAATGGATGAGGGCAGGGACACCCAACAGCCTCCCCTGTCTGCGAGGCCCCCACCCCAGCATCACCCAGCCCTCCCCAGGCCCCCGGCCGGCAGCCAGACAGGCAAGGACCATGGCTTGTCTTGGCCCAGCAGCTGTCACTGCCAGGTCTCCCCCCCGCAGCAAGGCCACCCGGATGAGTGGCCTGAGCACGCAGCGTGCTGGGGGAGAATGTCAGTGCCCGCAGGCCCCTCCCGGCCCCCACAGCCCCCGCACCCCATCGGTCGAAGGGCTCCTCCTTGCGCCGCTCCCAGCGCTCCTTCAGCGCGTACTTGAGCATCTTGTCGCTGGCATCGACGCTGGTCACCTGGAAGCCCTCCTCGAGCAGCATGATGGAGTCCACCCTGGGGACACGGCTGTCAGCGGGGCTTGGAGGGAGGGGGCACTGGGGATGGCCGGGG
>VXBN01014461.1:166165-185900 GCA_013397395.1 Sinosuthora webbiana | reverse complement strand
AGAAGCAGGGCCGGCAGTGGCGGCGGCGGCTCTGGGGAAAACGTCTTTATTTACAGTCCCGGCGGCGTGCGAGGACCCGGCGGCGGGGCAGCACTCGCGGCCTCCCGGAGCTGGAGCCCCCGGCAGGGATGCGGCAGGGCTGGGTCCGCGGCTCCGTGACACCTAATCACGGGATGGCACCCAGGCTGGCAAGGCGGGGCCAGGCGCTCCGGCCTCCCCCGGGTCACAAGTCCCTTTTCCTTTGGTACCCATAGGCACAGCGGGGTGAAACCCCGGAGCGGGCGGCCCCGGGGGCAGGGGCTGCGTGCCTACAGCTCATCAGCTGGGCTGTGGGTGAGCGGAGCCTGCTCCTGGACCCCCTCCAGGGCCTCCCCTGTGTCCGGAAGGCTGGCAGCTCCCTCACGCTCATCCTTCTGGCCCTTTTTCTTCTTCTTCCCGCTCTTTTTTTTGCTCTGCTTCTCCCCTACGCTTGCCAAATCACCCTTCTTGCCAGTCCACTTCTCTGCCAGGCAGCCTAGGGAAAAGAGGAGAAGAGAGGGGCAGAGAGGGCTCTCATGGAGAAGCAGGGCTCCCCATGCTTTAGCAAGGCTTCCCTGCCCTCCCAAGCACTCCCGCATCATTTTAGCCCCTGGCAGCAGCCAAGACTTACTTGTGTCCTTTCCTTTTAGCACGTGGTTGGCACAGAGAAACTGGGAGAGATCCTCCGTCTGGTGGTGCCTGTACCAGTCTTCGATGACATCTTCATACTCCTCTACCAGCACATCGCACTGGGGCAGAGAGGAGAGCCCAGCTCCAGACACGTGCCGGTGCATGTGGCAGGACCAGGATCAGGCTCCTGCCACAGGTCCTGCCACCATCCTGCTCCCAGCAGCGCACCCCTGGATGCTCTCCCCCTCCACTCCAGCCTACAAGGTCAGAGCAGCCCCTGAGGGGCAATCCCAGGGGCGGGGTACCTGCTTTTTGAGGTCAGCCACCTCAGCGGAGGTCTCGTTCCACAGCTCGTAGGGGATGTCCATCACCACCTTGACACCCTTGTGCACCAGATTGTGCAGGGTCTCGAATGTCTCTGACATGCCCTGTGAGGGAGGGAGCAGCACTGCCTAGTGAGGTGGTGATCCTCCTGCAGGCCTCCCACCCTCTCCTCCCGGTGTCAGCCACACAGCCCTGCCCAGCCGTGCAGGAACGTGCACGCCAGACCCTGGGGCACCAGCGTCACCCGGGGGGAGCTCAAGGGGCAGCGAGTCCCCCTCTGCAAACCGGGTCCCAAAGCCAAGGGGACAACAGCCCCTGGTTCCCTCCACGCCAGCCCACAGCCAGCACAGCCAGCACAGCCAGTACCCCACTCCTGACTGGGGGCAGCGTGGCCTCGCACGCCAGGCACTAGCAGGGCATCCAGAGGATGGGAAGAATGAACCTGGATTGTCACTCTGGCAGTGCAGGGATGGGTGAGGCACGGCCCATGAGGAGGGGGAGCAGGAACAGGAGGAACAGCCCTGACCTTTGCGAATCTGTTACTGCCGCTCCTCTCCTTGTGCAGGTTGTAATCCAACAGCCGCTTGCAGATGTTCTCTGTCACCTCAATGAGCCGGATGTCCCTGCACGGAGAGGAGGAGAGGCTCACCAGGGCACGGGGTGAGCCTCCCAGCGCCCTGGAGGCGGCCACAGCAGCAGGAGACTCCCGTCCCGCCCCCACTTACGACTGTGTGTACTTGACAGCAGAGCCCTTCCCGTCCAGGAAGCCGTACTTGGTGTCGATCACCTCCTTGGTCCTGCCCGTCTCCTCGAAGGCGGATTTCAGCTCCACGGCCACGTACTTGCACACTGTGGGAGGGAGAGAGCACACACGGCTTAGGGGTGTCACTGTTCTGGCACGCAGTGTGACAGAGCACCTGGGACAGCAGCAAGAGCCAGCCCCTGGAACTGGGCACACCAAAGCTGCTGTCAGCACAAAACACATCTTGGCCATCCAAAGAAATAACCAGGAATGGCTCAGCTCCTTCCAATGGAGAACACTTGAAGCAGGAGCACCCAAACCAATATTTCAGTGTAAACCAGCTGCTGTGCACAGCTGGGAAGTCACACAGGCTGCAGCTTTCCCTCCCAAAGCCTCCATCTCCCTGCCATAAGCTGCTCTCTTCCTTCTGGAAGAGCAAGGGGTCTTTTCACAATGCAAGTCCCAGTGTGGGCTCAGAGCATCCCACCTGGTACTGGTTCTGTGCTCTGGGGACACTGGGGCTGTGCTGGGGACTGAGCAGCTGGCAGGGCTGGGTGACAAAGGTGCTGGCTGTGAGCTCCAGCAACACAACCTCAGGCTCTGCCTGCAGCAGAGACCATACTATCGACAGATTTAGAACACAGTGCATGGTTATTTTTATAAAACTAAAAAAAGAGCTTTATTTCTTCTGTAAAAAGAGCCCAATAGAGCTATAGAAACAGACAGCAGGAGGAATATCCCAGGGCTTTACAAGTGGGAATGTGGAAGGATGGAAGCCAAGCATGGTGTGGCCATTCCTCCCCCAGAACAAGGGTCTCAGGAGGCTGGAGAAAGCTTTGTCCAGTGCTGTGGGGTCCTGTTTGTCAGGAGCCACCTCTTCTTCGAGCTCCACTTTAGGAGAAAGGGCCAAGCTCCAGCAGGAAAGGTCTGTCAGCAATGAGCCACTGTCTTCTCCCAGGCAATTATGTGAGCTGAAAGACGCCCCAGGCAGGAGGAGAGTGAGGTGGCTTCTCCAGAGCTCCCACACACGTTGAGAAGCCCTGTGCACAGCTCCTGCACAATCCTTTCTCTGCTGGCACCAGGGGCTGGGGGCGACCGTGGCCCTTTCTCAGGTGGGACGATCGTTCCTTCCTGCAGCCCCTTGGAACTCGGACCTCAAGGCTGTCCCCCTCCAAACCACTCCTGCTGCCATGTCCCCACACACGCCAGGAGTTCTCACTGCTGAGTCCAGTTATCCAGATCCTTCCTGCAGCTTTTGCTGTGCACTGACACAGGTTCCAAGCCTGGGCAGGAAGAGGAGCAGAGTGTGGTCAGTGCTTGCTCTGCTGCTTCTCTGAGCTTACACTGGTGCCACAGCAGAACCCGGACATCAGCATCTCCAGAGCTGCCTCCCGGGCAGGGAAAGCTTTGTAAAGAACTCCCGATTTTTTTTTATTTTCTCTCTGCTGTCCAGCTCCACATACGCTTGCACAGCAAAGACAGAGGAAACCGCACCAGGCAGCAAATGTCCGTCACGACCTACCCCGGATTGCCTGTGAACCAAAGGGATGCTCAGAGAGGAAGCATCACGGAGACCCAGCTGCGAGCAGCACACACGGGCAGTCCCAGCTACGAACCGACAGGCGATCAAGCGACTGCCGGGAACAGCGGTGCCCGCGGGCAGGAGGCGGGCGCAGGGGCAGCCCGCGGGGGCGCAGCCCCGCACCAGCAACCCCCGTCCCGAGCAGACCGCGGGCGGCGGCCGATCACCCCGGTCCCCGAGGCCCCGCTTACCCTCGCACTTGCTGGGCAGTCGCACCCAATCCGAGTCGTCGCCCCCCGCCAGCGCCGCCGCCGCCATCAGCAGCATCAGCACCGCTGCCCCCGCCGCCGCCGCCATGACACCGCTTCCGGGGCGCGCTCCCGCCCCGCCACGCCCGGTTACCGTGGCGACCCCGCCGCGCCGGCCAATGCCGGAGGCGCGCGTGACCCGCGCGTCCAATCCCCGCCGGCCGCCGCCAGCCAATCCCGGCGGGGCGCGGCTCCCGTGGCACCGCCCCCGGGCGGGCCCGCCCAGCGCCCACGTGGGAAAGGCGCGCACGTGGCCGCGGCCGCCCCTGGGGTCCCCACGGAGCCCAACGGGGCCCTCCTGCCCCCAAAATCCTGGAAACTTCCCGCCCCGATGGGGCCCCTTCCCACCCTCGGGTAATCCCGGGGCTCTGCCACCCACAGAAACCTGTCAGCCCCTCTCTCTCGTCTGCCCAAACCAAGATTCCAGTCCTGTACCTCCCCCAGCCAACACTGGCTCTCCTCCCTCCTCCATTTGGGGGTCCTCTCTCCAGTCTCCAGAGTATTTCCAGTGACTTCCGCACCCCTACACCAAACCAGGGGGACTTACCCTTCGGGCATGGCAGTTGCCCATGCCCTCAGCTCTTGGCAAGGAGGATGGAGGTGAGGACAGCATCAGAGAGCAAGACCTTCAGTAGCACCACACGGACAGCCATAAGCAGGGCTGCCAAGGCAGGGGCTGGTGACACTGCAATGGAATGGTGAGGTGATGCCTGCCACAGACACCCCACTGCCCCCATGTCCTCTCCAGGCCTGCCATGGGGCCACGTTTGGGCAGGCCTGGGATCCTTACGCATCCCAGAGATACGTCATGTCACCCTCATGCTGTCCCTGAGGGCAGGCTGCCTCTGATCCAGTTTCCCCATTCTTCCCACCAAGGTGAAGCTTTGCTCCCTCTTCCCCAGTCCCACAAGACTGTGGGGAAAACCCATCCCAACCACCACACAGCCCCAGCCAAGCCACTGCCAGGGCTTTCTCCCTGGCAACTGACATTCCCAGCAGGCAGGGTCCAGAGACTCACCAGCTGTGCTGCACAGCTCTGCCGCCTCCTCGTTGCCTGTGGGATGAAAGAACAGCTGGGGGGATGCTGGCAGCCCAGCACCAGGTGCACGGCAGGGCTGGCCACAAACCCCTTCCTGTGATCGGGACAGCAACGTTTGCCCCTCGGGCCTCACACCTGCGCCCTGCTGGCCCCAGAGGCCCTGCCCCTGCCCGCCTCCCTCCCCAGGGGCCACCAGCGCACCCACTGGGCTGGGCAGCGATGGCCAAGGCAGGCACGGGGTGGCAGCAGGGTCATACCCGTGATGAGGATGGGGCTGGAGCTGTGGGACGGGGAGGTCCTGTTGGCCCCCACATGGCAGGAAAGTTCTCTCTCGCGGGGGGGGTCACTGGAAAGGAGGGAGACGGAGCAGACAGTGCCACCATCCTCCTGGGAGGCCCCATAGGCAAAGGACTGCAGGATGCTACCGTTCCCACCAGAGATCCAGACAGCGTGGCCAGAGCTGGGGGCCAGGTCGCTCACCACGCACACCACCAGCTGCCGGCGCTGCCCAGCCAGCACCATGCTCAGTGGCTGGGTCAGCGTAGGCAGCGGCACAGCTGCCCTGCCAACTGCGGGAGACAAGGTTTAGGGGCACTGCTTCCCTCACATCCCACCCAGTACGGCTGCCAGCTCGGCGGAGCTCAGCCTTTGCATCCCAGCTGGATGACACCCGGCCTTTCCGCCTCCTGGGTCTGTCCCGGGGGTACTCACGGGGCAGGAGTGGGAGCAGCGCGGCAGCCAGCAGCACCCGGAGCAGCTCCATGGCAGCTGCAGCACACGGGGCTGCCGAGGGCTCAGCGCAGCCCCAGCTGCGCCNTACGGCCCCGCTCCGCCCCGCCGGGGCCGCCGCTCCTTCCCCGCCGCTCCTTCCCGGCCGCGCCGCGGGGCGAGGCCCGGCCCGGGGGGGCTGCGGACCGTGCGGGAACCGCCTCGCCCCCGGGGACACCCCCGCCCCAGCACGGCGCTGTTCTTTATACCTGAAGAATAAACTACTCGAGAACTCTGGGCCCGCTGTGCTCGGAGGACACGCTCTGCCCCGCGGTGGCCAGGGCGGGCAGAGGGGAACGGAGGACGCCCAGGACAGGGTGGGGTGGCAGCTGCTGGGGACTTAAGGGGAGATCGAGCTCCAGTCCTACAATATCCATGTGGCACATGCACGAGCCAGGCTGGAAATGGCTCAGCTTTATTCTTCTTCTGCTAAACGCACCAAAACAAACCCCAAACCGCAGCAGGGCTCAGCCTGGTGACACTGAACACTTCCAGGACGCACCTGGCAGGGCAACCTTGGTTACTTGCAGTCAAGGCTGTGGCTTCATACAGCACAACTCTGTGCCACCTTCTTTATGATTTAAGGCACATGTATTGAAATAAAGAAAAATAAAACATGTACAATAACTTTGTGTTAAAGTCATCATTAAGGCATATGTTTTTCAAAGATTTTTCTTGAAAAAAAATCAAAATTATGTATTCTTTTGTAATTTCCAGCATTCACTTCATGCTGTTTTATGACCTCTTCATACCTACAGTTTCTTTCAAAGAACCCCATCACTCTCAGCCCAGGAGCTTGGGCGGAGCAGCAATGTTGCCTGATTTTCATACACATCTCAATAGCTGGTGATCCTTTAGGAAGTCCAAACAAACCAACAGAGCCATCTTTCCTTGCCCTACAGCTTGGCAACCACCCTGTCGCAATACAAACATAAAATTCATCTTGAATTCTTCTGAAGAACCTGAGCACTGACTTAATACCTGAAACTCAGGGATAAGGACAAGACTTGGTAAGTGCCTCCTCCCTCCAACTGTGACCACGCCAAGGAGCAAGCTACTCCACATTGAGCTTTGTTTTTATGTTCATGGCTGCCAACTCAGCCACAAAGTAGCGGAAGACGTGGGGCACAGGGACAACCTCGATGGCGTCCACCTCGCTGCAGATGGAGCAGGAATACCTCCTGCTGCTGGTGAGAGAGGAGTGGGACAGTTTCTCCAGCACGGGGGACGCCATGCTGCCGCAGCTGGTGCACACGTAGGCTACGGAGCCGTCGGAGCAGTTGAAGAGGCGGTCCTGCAGCAGGAAGGACGTGCCGTGGGCCAGCAGCGCGTCCCGCTCCATCTCCCCAAAGCGGATCCCGCCTTCCACGTTCCTCCCCTGGACGGGCTGGTTGGTGACGGCGTCCCGGGGCCCCGTGGTCCTCACCTGGAACTTGTCGGAGACCATGTGGCGCAGGCGCTGGTAGTACACCACCCCCACGAAGATCTCCGCCTCCAGCTCCACCCCGCTGATGCCACTGTACATCTTCTCCGTCCCAAAGTAGTTGTAACCCGCGCTCGCTAGGGTCTCACCGAAGTACTTCAGAGCAGACTTCTTCTCGGTGAAGGTGAAGGGAGTGGCGTCGTAGGAGACCCCATGCAGGGCCGCGGACTTCCCCGCCATGCTCTCGATTAACATCCCGATGGTCATGCGGGAGGGAAAGCCGTGGGGGTTGAAGAGGATGTCGGGAACCATCCCGTTCTCTGTGAAGGGCATGTCCTCCACGGGCCAGAGCTGGCTCAGGATTCCTTTCTGTCCGTGCCGGCTGGCGAACTTGTCTCCAATAGTGGGATTTCGGGGAACCCTCACAGTGATGCAAGCTTTCTTGAACTTCCCAGTGCCACGGTCGTTGCTGCACAGCCTAACGTTGTCCACGATGCCCACTTCCTTACTCCTGTGCAGGTGGAGGAACAATCATAGCAAAGGTGTCAGCTTTGCTAGTAATTTGTAGTTTCAAAAGGAAGATGAAGCAAAAAACCTAAACCACTTATAAAATGCCTTTGGAGAGATGAGAAACACCACCATTCTTCAAAGTACTACTCAGCAGTGAAAGAACTTAAGACTATTTAAGAATTAGGGCAAGTAAGCAATAAAAAGGCATCTTCCAAGTGCCATTCAGATACCACTCCCAGGTGATCAGGTAATGTGCCACCCATGATTTAAAATAAGGATAACTTCAACCTGATTCATCTGTATCACACTTTGTACCTGATAAACTGCATCCCACTGCCATTTCCACTGTGTTAAGGCAGCAGCCCCTCTCCCTGCCACCAATAAATTCACACCATGCTGATGGGATCCCAAAATAAAGAACCCAATTCAGTTCTTCAATAGAGAGGGAAGTTCAGAGCAGAAATGGAAGGCAAAGGGTGAACTTTGACAAAATTGTCCTGTTCAGGCACTCGTTCTCCAGATGAGCCCTCAGCCTGATATTCCATGTGCCAGAGGGGTCTGCTGCAGGCTGAACTATTACCATGTCCACATACAACCAGCCAAGGCAAATCTCCAAAATAATATCCTCCTGGGATAAGCTAGCTCTGCAGCACACACTGGCTTAGAGAAAACATGTGATACGTGCCTGGGAGTCCCCAACAGCACGAACTTCATGCTCTCTGTCACACCATGGACACTGTTATGTGAGGAGAAAAGGGAATATCTGCAGGGAAAAGGCCAAGTGCTCTCCCCACGGGGTGAGCAGAGCCAGGAGCCGCAAGCTGTACTTACGGGTAGTACGCAGTGAAGGTCTCCCCCGTGTTGAGGTTCATGAAGCTGTAGAAGGGGTCCCCAGGCTGCAGGATGGACCCAACAAAAGGCAGTCCATCAGCATCCAGCTTCTCCCCAACGTTTGGATCGCTAGGCCTGATGCCAAACACTAAATTATCGCCTGCCTTGCTGGCTTTAAGGGAGAGGTCAATGCTCTCCACCTTGATAACACTTCCATAAGCAAATCCTCTCTGCCAGGAAGATTTATTTACAATCTAGAAAGGAGAAACAAAAGCCTGTTAAAGACTTGCTGGTAACTTAAAAGAAAGAAAACACTGACAAAGGTAAGCATCAGATCAAAATGGCAACATTGCCTTTTTGAAGCCTCCCAGTAAATCACCATTCCAAAAAGCTCAAGCCTCACATAACCTCCGTATTTTTCAAAGCTGGAAGGCAACTGCCTCGGACAAACAAAGCTCTGCTCTACTCCCAGCACCTCCAGCACTGCCTGCTGTAACAACACAACCTCTGTGCTGCTGAATGTGCCCAAGAAGTGTGAGGGCCAGCAGAGGCAGAAAGCAGGGTGTTCTCAGCTGAGTATCACCCCTACACCCAGTCCCCCACAGGACAGCAGGATTTTCTCCTTCTGGTGGCTTACCATTGCATCTTCCATGTCATAGCCACTGTAGGAGATGACAGCCACGATGGAGTTGGTGCCAACAGGATAGCTGTCCATCCCATAATAGTCATACATGCTGGGCCTCACCAGAGGGCTCTGGGGGGTGTGCAGGTGGTACAGCTTGTTATCGGAGCGATCCTTGTAGTTGTACACAGGGAACCCCATGGTCTGCTTTCCTGGAGGGGAACTTGGATTTATTCCTCTGTGCATCTTGTTAACAAAAAAGCTGGAAATACTTATAAATTTAGAGGGATTATAACTTTAAACCCCTTGGCATTTAATAATTGCCCTAAGCCTGGCTATAATTTTTCTATGAAGCACAATGCTCAATTCCTTTCATAACATTTCATAAGGACGACATGTAATTTTGTTTTCTTTTTGGCAGATTTCTTTTCTTTTCTTCAATTTCAAAATCCCCCCTAAGGTTGGTGTGGTGTTTCTGGTTTTGCTTACTTGGATATTATGGACTTTTTTGGTTTTATTTTGTTGATTTGGGGGGGATGTATGTGTGTCTTCCCCCCAGTGTTTCTCAGAGTGAGGCCCATGTTACATATTGCCAGGCCAAAAAGCATTTGCTTCTGCAGCATCAATATCCTGGCAAGGGAATCGAATTTTGAACAGTCATATTGTTACTTGCAGAAAAGTATGAGAAAGAGGTAGTGTTTTAAGGACATCTTTCTGATAATACTGTCAGAAATTCAACATACTAGAGGTGTTAATCCCCTTGCCCAGGGTCTTGCAGCACTGGGGACTACAGCACTTACCCATCTGGCACTGGTACATGTTCCGTGGACTTTGGTTGTGGTCGGAGAAGGGAATGAGATTGGCCACCACGCTCAAAATGCTGTGAGGGAAGAGCTCCTGGTGGGTGGTCACCCCAGGCACCACCTCTGACTCCAGTGTGGCCACGTTCATGAAGATCTGCAAATGTCAAATTGGATAATGCTTGCTCACTTCCCTCTTTTAAAGGGAAGGGAACAAAACAAAGCTGTCTCCAATGGCTTTCTGTCTGTTTCTGTTCTGATCTCAAAAAGATCTCTACAGTCCAGCTGCAACATTTACCAGAAATCAATTTGCAGGAGCAAAAAAAAACCTTCTATCACCTATTCTAGCTCTTCAACACAAGCCTCATCCTCAGCTCTTTTCACAAATATTTTTGAAACCCATTTTTGATGCCAGGTACCTCTGTCACATGGGAATATGCAAACCCCACCTGTTCCAGAGTCCCAATCCATTCATTCTTTCCATAGGACAGGTTCCTGACGGGCCGCACCATCCGGCAAGGGCTGGTGAAAATGAACAGCCCAGGATACAGGCTGGGTTTTCCTGTCATTGGGACAAGGACCACTTCTGCCCGGGCAGGAAACCTCTTCTCTTGTGTTATCTGTTGGTGCAAATAAAAAACAATCTAGAAACACAAACCAAGTTTAACTGCACTGCATCCACCTGGTCACACAACGAAAATGTCAACCACAGGTGTAGCCACTAATAAAAAGCTACGGAGAAGAGTTCTTGGAAATACTCCTACAAAAACCTCCACTAAAAAAGCAAGACAGAATATGTCTTATATTACCTTTTCCAAGAAAATGTTCTTTCGAAAATTGTAACAGATAAAACATACGGATTAAAAAAAAAAAAGTAACAGAAAAGCACACTCCAATACTAATATACAGCCAAAGATAACTTATTGGGTCAGATTAAAAAAAAAAGAAGAAAAGAAAGAAATGGAAGCTAAGAGTTCCAAACATTCCTATATCTGACCATTGCACGTTGAAGATGTTAGCTAAGAAACATTCCAAACAAGACAACAAACCTTGAACCGGCGCAGGGTTTGTGCAATCTCAGGAGCCAGTTCCTGCTCCACCCAGCCCACCATGGAGCCATCCAGCACAACTCTGTAGCACTCTGAGTAAGGCTGGCTGGGGGCTGCATCAATGGGGGTGACACCTGTGGGAACAGGGGTTGATGGAAGGAACAGCCAAAAAAAAGCAAACAAAACACTGAAGTTATTTCTGCACTTCTCAGTTCACACCAAGGAACTTTCTGAGACATCAAAAAATTCTTGGCAAAGCCGCAGACAGGTTGAATGGAAAATAAAAACCATTTATAACTTAGAATGTCATTTCCCTCCCCATTTTTCTGACTGAAATAAGGATTCTCATTTTTGTGGTAATCACAATTGAACTGCAGTTCAATTCAATTAATTACAAAGTTACTGCTTAGTCTAGTTTCTCAGAGCTGTGAGAACTTCCTTGTGCTTCAGTGAACATCCTCACACCACGGCACACAGCTGAGAGAGACTGACACTGAATTGCACAGGCTGATGTGCCTGTGCACGCAATGTGTTATTCACCACTGAGCAGCAGCCCGGTAAGCACAGGTCAGACTTGGTTTCACCTTCTCAGCTGAGCAGTGTGCTGTGGTGCTGCGTGCAGAACCTGTCCCGGGCACAGGGCTGCAGGGCAGGGAGGCAAGACGGGCCAACACCCCACCGAACCACGGGGCCGGTGACACGTACCCAGGGAACACAACAAAGGCGGGATGTCCGTCACGGGCACCATCTCGGTGACGATCTCACAGAGGGCTGTCATGTGGTTCATGAGCCCACAGGGCTCCCCGTCAGGCGTGTCCACAGGGCACAGGAAGCCCCAGGACTCGGGCAGCAGCTTGCGGACGGTCGTGGTCCTCATCTGCGAGAAGGCGGCCCCGCGGTGGATGCAGCGGAAGTGGGACAGGTAGCGGATGAAGTTCAGCTTGTCCCCCACCACGCACAGGCCGCTGTCCTGCAGCATGCCCAGCCCTAGGGAACACGGGGGATTCGGGTCAGGACCTCGTCCAGCCTCAAACAAATACGGCATGATGTTACAAGGCAGCTTCTTAGTTTTCACTGAGAACGCCTAAAGATGCTCACACTGGATCCCAACAAGGGAGGTGCATGTGCACAGGCAACTCAGTGACCTGCAGAGACTTTAAGTTCTAAGTTATTCCTTAAAATCTAGATGCTTTTACAAATATGTGGAAGTAACTGCCAGTGAAGTGAGTAGGAATTTGCAGCTGGTATGTTTTACCAAAATCCGGCAGGTTTTTAATCTAATTTCATTTTCTAGTGGGCACTCCATTACAACAGTCACACTGGACACTTCTGGGAAGCATCAGCTAAATCTGAATACACATCAGCAAACCAGTTTCTCTCCATTTAAGCTCACATGACTAATGGGGCAGTTCTGATTAAACAATGCCCCTCCTCTGTCTTACACTGCACCTTCTAAGAAGAAATAATCTTTGGGAAAGCAAATCAAATTATGGCCACTGTTTTGGACAATGCTAAATTTCATTTCAACTACTCATCTGGGTAGAGGCTTTGCTTTCATAACTAACCTGTTCTATACCATGCACAATGCCTATGCCTGTGCACAAATCTTGCTTTTTTCTTCAACAATCCCTTTCTTCAAACCCCTTTTGGGAATTCCGTTACAATGTACAATGTCTGCCTCCAAGCAGTTGTTTCAAGTTAAGAGCTCAATTTTACACTGTTCCTCATTCTGTTTTACAGGAAAAAAAGAAAGAAAGGCATCTTAAGCCTGCAGATTTACCTGTTTTAGACCGCAGGTTGCCAGTTGCAAGCAGATACTCAAATGGCTTGGTGAAGTCTGGAGCCAGGCTGAATGCCTTCACCAGGCTGTCTGTATTCAGGCTGATATCTGCCTTTTCTGCTCTTTTCTCCAAAACAAACCTAACAGACTGCAGCCAGGTGTCAAGCCTCTCCTATGGTTTAAAAGGGAGAGATTTAAAATTAAAACAGGACAGGAAAGGCTCGAATTAGAACATCAGTTCTCATCTAGCACATCAGCTGCACATGCTACAGAACTCCTCTGATATTAGCAAGATGGACAACTTTTAAGGAACTGACAGTTTTCCAGACTTATTGCCAACACTGACTTCATTCTAACAAGATACTAATGGGACACGTAAACACAGAACTAAAAGGAAAACAGCCACCCAACAGCTTGGCAGTCAGTTCCACCCACAATGGTGATGAGTCTGGCAAATGAAGTACAATAACAGGATTTCATAAAGCACAGACAAAACCCAAAGCAGAAACTGTACCTATAATCTGACCACAAGGATAACTCTGTATACAGTGTACAACACTGTGTCTACTGTATGCTTTAGACTATTTAGGATCTTAGGATTCAAAAGAAAGGGGCTGTTAAATCATTCCCCTGCTGATCTGGCAGCAAGGGCTAGGCAGGAAAGCAACTTTTTCTGGGTCCTGGTAGCTGTTCTGTATAGCACTAAAATGCTTCCTCAAGTTTGTTTTCAAACCACTCAAGTACTACAGAGTTTTTTTTTACAGTCTTTCAACAAAACAATGCTAAATAAAATTCTGGCTAAAGGGGAAAAGAAAGATTAAAGAATTATGTAATAACTCAGGGAAGTATCTTGTTTGGGGTTGAGAACTACTATTCCACAGTGAATTTCGTGGGACAGTCAAACTTCTGAACACGACTACTCTCCTCCCAGCATCCTAAAGTGAGGTATCCCTACAAACTGAATTGGAATAGATCAGTAGTAAGTTACCTGTTTAAGTCAGAAGCATGTAACCAACTTTCCGATCCGTGAAGAAATTTAAAGATGTGGGAGCCATGACCTTACCTTTAAGAACATAAGGAAAAGCTGTCCTGGGGTAAGCACCTCATGATTCATGAGACTGTCTGGATTATCCTCCATGCACTCCCCTTTGGCAAAAGCATAGAGCTTCTGGGTCATCATACAGAGCAGGTAGAACTTTTCAGTTCTGTTGGTCAGGTGAATGCAGATGCAATTGCTGAAGGAAGAGAAAGGAGGAGGACAACCACCATGATATCTTCATGCCAACTTCACATCCTTCAAGTTTCTTCTAAATAATTGGAAATCATTATTTTAAATAAAAAGCCTAACAAGGAGAGCAGACATAAACTACAGAATATTTCTGTTAGAACTATGAGTGTCCAGCCACAGAAAACTCCAAATCTCCACTGCTACCAAGCCATGTATGGAAAACTGTGGGCTGAGTAACAGTCTAGCACAAACAAAAAAGGAAAACCCCACCTAATTCCTAAAGATGGAGGAAGAGCAAACACCTACTTTACCAGAAAAATGAATTTTTTAGTTGAATGCCACCACACTGACAGCCTCAAAGCCAATTCTTCCACTGCTAACTTGTTTCATGAAAGAAGATTTTAAAGCATCTCTTTTCTGCTATTTTAAAAGATAAAAATTACTCAGACTTGACAGAGATTGTGTGAAAGTGATAATAAACTGCAGTATTTCTGTTCAACACATGGATCCTCAATCAGTCACAGAGCTAGCTTTAACCTTCTCTTCCTCAACCTTTGTGTTTTTCATCAATGACACCACAAAAATCCCATCTAACTAAAAACTGTCACCCTCTTGTGAAACTGTTTTGGGAGCACTTGTGTCAACCCATTAAAATACAGATCATCACAATATTCTCACATCTGCCTATAAATTCAACACAGGGGCACTGGATGACACCCAGAGACAGACCTCAGGATGAAATCTGCAGCCTGTTCATTGCTGTACCACTCAGGCAGGTTGAGTTTGACCCTGAAGCTCTTTCCCAGGTAATCCAGGACGTTCTGCTGTGTCAAACAGCCGGCATCCACCACTGCTCTCATCATCTCAGTAACACAGTTCACATAGAAGGTGTCATCTTCCCTTCCTTTCACCAGCTCTTCAAAAATCTGGTAGTCTGGGAAATTAACTAATGCCTGAGAGACAGAAGTTTAGCAGGTCAGAAAAATAAGGTCATAACAACATCTGTCTACAAAATACAGGTAAAGAACTAAGGCGCCCCCTGATTTAGGTTTTCAGTGCTCTAGAAATGCCCTTCCACAATGAAAACTGCAAAATGCTGTGGGGTTGAGATGCTTAGAGAGTAATGCAGGGGATATTCATACACCAGTAATGATCTCTATCCAGACCATTCCTCAGAAAAACCCCACAAAACCATGAGTGTGACTCTCCCCTCATCTCTTGTCCCTGCAGTCACTTCCTTTGCTGCAGACTGAGTGATTAGTGATACACAGTTTGGATGACCCTTCTCCAGCCAGAGTAGGAAGGCTGACTGAAAATACTCCAAGTGGAATTAGCTTCTTCTCATTACTTAAAACAAAAATGCTTCACAAAACTTCTGTATTTATTCAACATAGAAACACAAGCATTCATTGCTTACCTTCAGAGCAAATCCCAAGGGGAGGAAGAACAGCTCTTTTCGAAAAATGAAATTCACCATGACACAGCCATTCTCCAAGTAGTGAAGGTTCATATTTATTGCAGTATGCTCATCCTTGACACAGTGCATCAACAGCCCTGCAAAATCACAACACCAGCATGAGCTGCACAGAGCCAAGTGGCTGCACTGCTGTGTCACGTCCAGGGAGGTGTGAGACAATCCATGAGAGAAGCTGTGGTACCTGATGGCTGAGAACATGAGGCTGATCCCTCACTTCAGGGTCAGTGCGCCACCTCAAATAAACACACCAGCTCAACTCAGCTCTCAGATAAAGACAGCTGTGTGTCAGCACAGCCAGCACATTTGCTGAGAGGCTTGGAAGATGCAGAAAGTTTTTTAAGAAAGACCCAGGCCTCAACTATCCTGTTTGTAACCTTTGGTTGCAGGACAGAGTAACACACAAGTACTGTTCCTAACTGCACTCTTATCTCTGTTTGGGTGGCACTGCTGCAGCAGTGTTTCCTGCCCCACACTATCCACTGCAGGACAAAGAAAAATAAAACTAAAAAGGACCATCTAATCTGGCACTGCCTTGAAACAGTGTGGAACTACAGTGGGTGCTCATGGTCCAGTCAAATCAGCAACTGGAACACCTGAGTTTAAAATGCTATTTAACATCTTCCAGCTTAATTCAATTTTAAACTGGCTTTGCTGAGTATACATGACAAAGAGAAGGTGCAGCCATGAACCTAGTTTACTCTGCCTCATGGACATTAAATCTGCCACCATGAAATATGGACAAAATCAGTGAAATGAGCTCAGTAGATTACAGGTGGGGTTTTAGTCACACCTTCCACAGAACAAAAGGTGACAACTACTGCAAAGCCTGGAATAAAACCTCCTGGCTCCCCATGGATGGCTCAGACATCTCCCACAAGGCAAGTTCCTGCTTCTTGCTTGTACCCTCATGGTGGTGTGTTTACCCTTTATTCTTATGTGCAGCAAAAACCATTAACACTGCACAAGAACTGTAACAAAACAAACTACCAGAATTCAGCTACAGATGGTCACTCCTGTTTGAGGACTGTCCTCAAGCAGTTGTCAGCAGGATGCTGCAGGAAACTGCTGAGCTTACCATACTCTGTGAAACCAGGGCCTCTGTTTTTCCACTTGTGTCTTGTCACAGCAAGGGGGAAATTTCGTCTGGGCATAATCAGCATCCTGATTACTTTTTCTAAGCCATTGATTATAAAGTAGCCTCCCATTTCCTGGCAGGAGAAGAAAAATCATTTTAGTATACTTAGAAACCTAGAATTGGTATTGTGAGTAAAAGAAAAAAATGCCTGTACTATACACGAAAGCCAAACATTTAATGAGAAATTTCAAGACATGATTCAGCACTGCTTTTGGAAAGGGTGCACTCCTTAGCAGGGACTTAGGAAGTCTAAATGTAGCAGACTGCAAGGCAAAGGATATATATTCCAGAACTTAGAGGAAGAAAAAACCTTTGTGATCAGTGAAACATCCCTGAATGATGTTTCAGAGGTCTGACATCTCTGTCACATCTCTGAAGAGCTGACATTAACTTTCTACAGTAAGTGCTCTCAAGTTCTCATTTTGAGTTTATAAACCAGAGGGATTTTCAGAGCAGAAGATCTCTCTCTGGTCACATACAGGCTTACTTTTCTGATTTTCTTTTGTAGTTTGCTCTCTCTTTTTTTTCTGAGTTCAATATGCAGCACTAAATAATTCTGTATTGAATTACAGACAGCTCACATGCTACTGGGGAGACAGGGAAAGAACTGCAGAAGACAACTGGGAATGGAAACGTCTCTTCCAATGCCTGTTCTCCGAATCCTTCTCTCTGCAGAGTCCCCTCCACAGCACCCTCAGTTGCTGTGTAGCAGCTGAGAGGTTCTACACCAACACTGCAGGTATTGACAGCAAACAGATCCCTCTGTTCAAGAACAGCCATGGCTGTTCTTCTCAAGCTGCTTCATCGAGCCCCCATAAACAATCAAGAGAAAATGGGAAGTCAAACTTGAGACAAAATATAAATGTTCAAGCCCTGCAAAGAGAAGGTGACCTGACAGACTGCTCAGGTAAAACACAGACTTCCCTGACCCTCAAAATCCCCGTTACCTCTTCCTCCTCATGGTGCTGCATAAGGTCTTGTGGGGAAAAACCACAGAGGTTGCACAGTTTGGACCTCACCATGATTGGAACATACCCCAGGGGCTGTTTGATAGTCCCTTGTGGCATGTCATTCACTGACCAGCTGATGTCGGCCTAAAACGACACAACACCAACAGAAAGCAAGTTAAGTTGCCCTTTCAATATTTCCTGCTACATTAACTGTACCTTTCATACAACCACAAGCAGTTGAACAGACATGTAGCACCGTA
This sequence comes from Sinosuthora webbiana, assembly GCA_013397395.1. NCBI lineage: Eukaryota > Metazoa > Chordata > Aves > Passeriformes > Sylviidae > Sinosuthora > Sinosuthora webbiana. The sequence continues at coordinate 168,484 of VXBN01014461.1, read as the reverse complement.
AAATGGTAATAATAATAATTATAATAAAAGAGGCAGTAGATACATGCATAAAGATTACACTCTGGGGAACAGCCAACGTGGGTTTACAGAAGAAAATCACACAAGTCTAGAGTCAGGTAAAGAAGCTGCTGGGTGAGGGAACAAGGTTGGTCTGGCCTCCTTTGCCTTTCAGATCCTTCCACAGAGCAGCCTAAATAAAAAAGGTCACAGGATAGGAATGGAAACCTCAGAGGGTAACAGTTAGAAGAAGAGAGCAAGTGTCCACTGAACAGACATCCACACTACAGGCCTGACAAAATCTTTCCTTTCTTCACTTAGCATGTCCATGAGTGATCTGAAAAGCAAGAAAAGCATGCAGGAAAGAAAATTTATTGACAAATTCTGGCAGTGGGTGTGCAGGAAGACTGTGGGAGCAAAGAATCCTAACTTTACACACAGAATGATGGGCTTTGAAAGAGCCACCATCACGCAGGAAAGAAACATGGGCACTGCAGTACAAGAACATGGGTTCAACACCTGGGAGCAGCTAAAATGAGCAAACTGAGTCCCAGAAATTACTGGGAAAGGGAAATGCTACTGTGCCCCCTTTAGATCCACGGGGTAGCCTTACACAGAGACTGCTGCAGTCTGGTCTACACCTTTAGTGATGGCTAAGGGTGCACAGCTGCTGAGCAGAGCAGGGCTCACATCTTACCCTGGGGCAGTGGGCACTGACGGAGGGATCTGGAGCTGAAGCAGCACGGTGGAAACAGGGAATGATCACTGACTGTTTTCTGCTGTGCATGGGCAGGGAAGGGGAGAGGTTAACCTGTGATAGCACAAGGCAATGCGTTCTCACACAGCAAACTGTTCTAACTGCTCCAAGCATTCAAAAATAAGTAAACAGATAGACAATGGGAAATAATTCAGATAAGAAAAATAAAATCAGCTCTAGCTCAGGAAAATCTAAGATCTACAGGAATGCAGCTGTGAACAATCTGCACTGCCCCACTTCCATTTTTAGAAAAAGTACTGCACTTAAAGTGGCTTTTATCATGGTAAGGTGTACACATTCAAAGAAATAAAACAACAACAAAAAAGAAAATAAGCAAAAAACGGAAATTCCAAGCAAGCATTCCCTTGCACCAGGTGCCTCACAGAGGCAATCAGCTCAGACACAACTAAACCACTTTAACAGAAAACAGCAATGTGCAATCCCTTTACACTACAGAGGAAAATATTTGCTGGGGATGCTTCCTCTCTAGGCAAATTTCAAAAGCACTTCAGGAAAACCATGAACCTGTGAACAAGAGAGATTTATAGCTCTGGACTTCTGTATAGGAGCAACGCTGCTTTTGAAACCTGGATTCCTGCGGAAACAAGACCTGGATGATGCTGCTCCCTGGGACGACACGGGTCTCCATCCAAGGTCTTCAAGCTGGCTGGCTGCTTGCAGGGAGAAACGGGACAAGGGGAAGGAGGGCAGCCGGGCCGGGACCACGACAAGCCTGATGTGCGGGGAAAACAGCGAGGCCGCACATCATCCACACCCCAGGGCCCAGGCGGGGCAGCGCTCCCGGAACACCCCGGGAGGCCGGGGAGTGGGGAAGGGCCTTTAAACACAGCACAGGGCCGGCCGGGACAGGGACACGCGTGTGCGGGGCTGAGCCACCACACAGGACAGGGACACGGCTGTGCGGGGCTGAGTCACCACACAGGACAGGGACACGCGTGTGCGGGGCTGAGCCGGCCCCCCAGGATAGGGACACGGGTGTGCGGGGCTGAGCCACCCCACAGGACAGGGACACGGGTGTGCGGGGCTGAGTCACCCCACAGGGCGGGACACGCGTGTGCGGGGCTGAGCCGGCCCCACAGAGCAGGACACGGGTGTGCGGGCCCGGGGCACACGTGTGCGGGCACTTACAGTGATCCTGCCGCGGTAGGTGCTGCGGAGCCCGCGGCACTCGGCCGGGAACACCCTCCTCTCCTGGCACACCGTCCCGGCCGGCACGGCGGGAGGGGCGATGGACACGCCGACCAGCGCCAGCGCCAGCCGGGTGTCCTTCAGCGCGAACTCCACCGGGGGCACATCCTGCAATGGCACCGGGTCAGCGCGGCGGCGGCGGGGACGGGCCCGCGCCCCTCGCCCCGCGGCCCCCGCACCTGCACGGCGCGATAGACGCCCTCGCTGACGGCGTAGTTGAAGGACTCGATGTGGGCGCTGGTGAGGTCGCGCTGTGTCGCGGCGCGCCGCGGCGGCCGCAGGCGGTGCGGGTCCGCTCGCGGGTCCGGGCGCGGCTCCGTGCCGGTGCCCGCCATGGCGCGCGCGGCTCCTCACGG
>VXBN01014461.1:37861-166111 GCA_013397395.1 Sinosuthora webbiana | reverse complement strand
CCATCCCCATCCTCATCCCCATCCCTGCGGCCGCTCCTGTCCCCGCCCCACGCCCACCGCGTAGTTCTGTCCCCCCGAGCTGCGCTCCTCCCGCCAGGCTCCCCCAGCTCCCGGTCGCCCCGTGCATCCGTGTCACCCATGTCGCTCCCCCCGCCCAGCCACGGGCGCCCCAGAAACAGGAGCCTGGACATTCCCCCATCCCCGTCACTCTCTGCCAGTTCCGCACGCCTGGAATCACGAACAACCCCGCTATTCCCCAGCTCCCACCGCTGCCGGGACAGCCCGGGGACATCACTCCCAGTTTCCGAGGTCCTGGGACTTGTCACCCAAGGAAACACCACAGGCTGTGGGGTTTGCATGTTTTAATGATGGTTTAGGAGATGTGGATAGATGTGAGCTCACCGGAGAGCCGGGAGCTCGGGCATTCGCCAGCCCCACATGCACATGCTGGCCTGAGAGCAGCCGGGCACACGACCCCGAGCCAGGTGTGTGTGCCCCACATCCTCCCAGCTCCAGGGCTTCCCAAGGGCTGCGGGAGCAGACACTCTCATGGAGCACGATTATGAACGGCACAGCGCTGCTCTCCTGGGAGAGAGCTGCTCGTGGAGAACAAGAAATGCTGGGAGCAGGGACATGCAAGCAGTCCTGGAGGGCACTGGTCACAGTCACCCGGATGGAATCAGCGTTCGAGCCTTTCTCAGACTCCTCCGGCCTTCTCCACGGACTGTGGGCAGCCACCAGATTTCAGCAGAAGCACAACATGACTAACTCGTATGGAACAAGCCACATGGGAGTTACCTGAAACCCAGAGTCCAGTGGGACCAGACCCTGCTGGACAACGCAGCCAGAACACCTGGGCCAGAAATTCTTCATGGATGACATGAAGGGATTACAACTAAGACTAGAGACATTCTGCAGGATGGTAGGTGTCATCTGGAAATCCAGCAGTATCCTGGGTGAAAGCTCAGGAAAGAGAGTAAGACCTTTTCTATTGACCTTTTTAGCTGAAATAAACTAGAAAACATTTATTGTTGTATATTCCTAAAAAAAGAAACGAACAAAAGTCTCACAGGGGTTTGTGAGCATCACTTGCAAGGTGCACCCATGGCTGCAATGCCCAGGCCTCAGCCACACACACATCCTCTACTCCACCTCGTAGCTAGTATTTTGGGCAAAACTGTAGGCACTGTGCTCTCTGTTCCTTTATCATTTACCTTCTGTGCTTTACTTTGGGGGGCACTTTGAGAGAAGGTGGAAAATACACGTTTTACTCCACAGGATGTTGCTTATTCCTGAAAAACTCAGCAGAAAGAGGATTCAAGTGTCCCTGAAACACCACCTCCCCCAAGCCCAGCTGGAAAGGCAGGGGATGAATAGCTGCATCATCTGTAGCTGTGGCTCTACCACCAAGCATTATCTAAATTTCCCTTTTGAGGAGAAGGATGGGTCTAGCACCCCAGAAAATGAGCATTTCTTGGTTCATCGTGATGGGGAAAACTTCCTGTTCTCGTCTGCCCTAGAGTTTATGAGAGCTCAGCTGTCACCTCAGGCACACCCTGCATGACAGCAATTGCTGTGAGGTCTTCCCACTGCTGGGCAAAAAACGTGCAGGTTTTAAGCTGAGCTAAGCTAACATGAAAATGCCAATGGAGACGGACTGCAGTGAAATTCTGACACCTCTGTGCTATCAGAAGGTTAGAAAACCCAACCAATCCTTCCCCCACTCCCTGCTTATCACCCAGCCTCTTCCCATCACGATTGTCTGCTGCATGAAGAACTCTGAAATCTCCATCACAAGCAGAGATGAGTACACCAAAATGCTAGGTTCTTCTGAGGAAGGCAGAAATTCCATTGCTTGATTCACTTCCCATTACACACAGGCAGCTCGTAATCTCCACAATGTCTTCTTGTTTGTTTGTCATTTGGAACAGGAACCAGTTTCTTTCCATGACCCTCTCTCCCTGCCAGAGGGATGTGCTGGGCTCACGCTGCAAATTCAGATACACTCCTCAAGGTGGGAAACATGACAGGGATCTAGGTTATGCTTGAGGCAGATGTTAGCTCTGAAATTCAGACATCTCAAGGCATTTAACCTCTCCTTCCCCCCAAAGCACCTGATTTCCCAGATGTGTGGCAGACAGGAATCTGTCTCCTGGTCTACAAAACCTCACCCACCTTCCCCCTAGCTAAGATCAAGCTGTGGACTGAGACTGCAGTATTTGTCAAATGGAGGAGAATAAAACTGGCTGGATCAAATGGGATTTGGGTAGAAAGGTTTCAGGTTCAAGCCTCAATTAATCATGAAGGTGAAATCTTGAGAGAAGAGCCTAAATTCACTGCAGTGCCTCACAAGAATCTGGATCAGGTTTCTGCTACTTGAAACACTCAGCACAGAAGTGATGCTAGAAATCCTACAGCCTGCTGGTGAGCTCCGAGGGGGTCTCTCTACCTCTTTTAAGGAGAATCCAACTGCCTCAGACTGGGACAGACACTGATTCAAATCTCAATAGGGAAAGGGATAGCTATAAATAAAGAAAATCGCCTTTCTTGCTTGGGTTAGTTCACCGCCTGCAGTCCAGCACCCTTTTGCCAGCCATTGCCTGGGTGTTCAGCCAACCAGCCTGGAAAATGACCTAAGGAAGCTGACTTCCTGGTGGTCCTGGTTGTAGGCACCAGGAGAGCTTGCTCCTTTCTATGTAACAGAGCAGGAACAAAGGAAAGGAGTCACCTATTTGGAGCCGAGCTAAGGCACTAATGATGCAGTAGGTGAGGAAAGAATAAACACAGCAGGAGGAGGACAACTCCATCGTTCTCTTCACTCACTTCCCTTAAAAAACCCAATGTTATCTCTATAGAAAAGGAGGAGCTAATACAGCATTACAGTATCCCTGCTGGGGTTTCATTTTAAGGTTTTGTTCTGTTGTACTCCCAGAGAGATTTGTTTCAGGTATCAAAGTCACAGGAGCTGTTTCTAAAGTGGATTTTGGTGAATGCAGGCAGAGTTATCTGAGCAGCTCTGGCTCATCACAGCTCTGTGAGGATGCCTGTTTGGTTGTTTTTCCCTGTGGTCTCCCAGAAAATATGAAGCCTGTCTCTATGACTTTTTGGCATGTTACTGAGATAAGCCACCCAACTGTGCTGACCCGAGGGGTGCAGTCTCTCCCTGTTCACAGCAGTGGCAGTTGTGTTGTCATCACAGCTTGATGAAGATCGATGAGGACTGGCTCATCTTCTGCCCGGTGTCGTTGAGGGGGAAAACGCTGGAGATGGCTACATCCACAATTCCTTGGCAGAGCTCTGCATACAGCTTCCTAAGAGACGAGGGAGAGAGAGACTCAGACACCCAGGCAGGACAAACCAGCAGAACCCTGGCCAATTTTTATATAGAAAGGTGTTTTCCCTGCCAGATCTACAAGATCCATGACAAGGAGCTTCAGGGTGGCAAACAGGAGGAGAGCAGTATCTCTTCCACCTCCTCCCTGTTTACACCAACAAATATCTTCTTTTTCCATGGTGTAATTCCCAATATTGCTCCCTTTCAAAAAGGACCACAAACCCCATTATCTACGTTTACAGTCAGGTCAGGCTTCTGAGCAGAGGCTCCAGACTCTCAGATTTGAGTCTCCACAAGGTGCAAAGGGGCAGAAAACATCTCAGGGCTCCCCGCACCAGCCTTCCAGCTCAGGGAGCTGGGATTTACCACACCAGACCCTGTTCACACGGGAATGTGCCCCAGAGGGGCTGCTCTGACGCACTCCTGGTTTGATAAATGCTGTGCTGGGGTACACACCAGCTGGTGACCAGGCACAGGGGCCTCACAGGACCCTCAGGTGTGTGGGATGGGTTTCACCATGGCACAGCTCAGGTACAGCAGGACTGGGGAGAAGAGAGACAACGTGTTTGAGATGAGTTAACAACAGCTTCATCTTCTGCTGGAGGAACTGCACGTGTAACCTCCTTGAATGTGCTGGCATCTGGGACATATTTAGTACCACAGCTGTTTTTCCCAGGATTAACAATGTCTTTTGCTCCATGCCACTGGGGCTATGTGACAGTAAGTGTTTTTGCAGCTCCTGGGAATGTTCTTGCTTACAGCAGCATGTTTTGTTGTTTTTTTTTCCTCTTTAAATGGGAGCTGTGTGATATGAGTGCTATAAATAAGAATAACCCTGAACAGGAGAAGTCACAAATAGCCAAAACCTACCTTACCTGCTTTCAATTTTCCAAGTGCCCAACAAAGCCCTGGCTCTTCCAAGAGGCACAAGACAAACAGGGCACTGGTGCAATCCAAACCCACCCAGCAACAGCCAAATTCCAGCCATGCAGCAAGACAAGGAGGTGCAGGGCAGTAATTGCACCATGATGTACGCTGTGGACAGGCCATCCTGGACACAGAAAGCTCCCCGAGCTCTAGCCCTGGGAGGGCTGCTGAACAGGCTGCCTGGTAGGTCTGACCTGCATTTTTTGTCTACTGTTAGTGATGATCTAACCTAATTTCATCATCATCTAATCTGATCAAGTTCTAATGCAGTGATGTACAGCCTGTTCTGTTTTGCTGTTTTGTTTTGTTAATACGATACAGATGCTCACTTAGCAAAACAATTCTGGTCTCCTGCAGCTGTCTCAGTCACGTAATGCAGCACCACCTGCTGTGCCCACACAGAGATGTTCATGGCCAGAACGGTTTGGCTGCTCCAGCCTCCCTGTGGCTGCTGGAAGAAGCTAAAATCCAATCTCTGTGACACCAAAAGATCAATTAATTCAATTTTTACTGTGCCTGTGAACTTTTAGCAGAGAAACAAGGCATGCAAAACCTGCTTTCCCAGCAAGGATGGCTGGAAGGTAAGAAGACATGTGGCTCAGGAATGCAGGCACAGAAAACAAGGACTCAATCTGGGAATCTGGGGATGGGTTTTTGGTAATGGGCAAATTGTAACATGCATGTAGTGACTGCATAGAAGCAAGACAGTTGTAAAATCACATGGGCACACAAGGTCAGGAGTTATCCCCTGTGTGACCTGAATAAATGATGCTCTTCTTAACACTAAATTGGTGGTAAGAATTTGGTAACAGAGATCTGGTAACATCTGCAGCATCCACAGTGTGCTCTGCGGTCCTGCTGCAAATTTAGTCCCTCACTTCCAGCTGCTGCCCTTAATGCTACTCACTTAACATGTGTTCATACAAAGAGCAGCCACCAGTGGCTTCACAAGAGACTGAGAAGCAATCTGACTCCCAAAGCGTTAAATCTGCCAACACAACTTCAGCCCAAGGGTAATAAAAATGACCCAAGTTACACTCACACCCATTTGTTCAAAAACCCAGGTTAGTGCCCCATCTCACATGGGAAAGAAGCTGGGGGATACCAAACACAGAGACAAGAGTAATGAACCCAAACTGGCTGGCACTGAGAGCAGTGTCCAGTGTTTTTAGGTGAAAAACTCCCTTGCCATTCATTCACTTTCTTTCACCTTTTTCACTTGGAGCTGGGACATGAGCCACGTTTTGGGTGGGGCACAAGGATGGTGGCATCACCAGGGTATTACAGGAACTGATTTACTCACTGGGCACATGCTGGGGCCCCGTTGACTTCTATTAGCCAGACCTTCAGCTCCTCATCCACCATGAAGTCAAAGCCAAAGAGCTGGAAGCTCTGGTAGTGAAGATGCTTTGTGCTGATTGCAGGCTCTATACACATAAGGCAGCTTCTGTGAGGGGAGAAACAGAAACTCGAGGCTGAGGCTGCTGTGGACACGTGCACTGCACAGTTAAGTGAGGGGGGGGCCTGGAACTGCCCCATATCACAAGTTATGGCCAACACACGCCTTGGTCACCAGGTCCCTGTAAGTGAGATCTGTGACCATGAAAATCCATGTGGGGACACCCCTGAGTTAACTCACAAGGAGCTGGAGAGCAGCACCCTCCCTCACCACTGGGCCAGGCAGGCTGAAAAACATGATGTGCAATGCCACAAAGAGCTGCAGCAGGTCCCCAGGGAACTGCCACTGGATGCTCATTTGCTTCAATTCCTCAAAGATTATGCCACGTCTTTTTAGTGCAATCAACAGCAATGGGGCACTGGCAAAGCAAACCCCTTCATGAAGGACTGCTCTGCCAAGACCTGGATCCTCTGCAGCACTGAGCTCTCTCTCCAGGCACCTTCTGTGCCCAGGAAGGAACTGGCTCTTGTGGCCTGAGTAAGATGACCCAGGCAAAAGCCATGAGCTGCTGCTGGCTGATGGTGGGGCAAGCATCCAGAGTCTGCACACCTGAGTCCAGCTTCACTCCCCCTCTATCATCTCCATGCCTTTTTTAATCTCAGCCTCTCCCAGCACTGTCTTTTGACCTGCATTCCTCCCTTTCCACTCCATCTTTCTCCAGCCACAGCTGGCAGAGACATGGACACATACAATGGGATCAGCAGCACCCATGGAGGTGCCTTTTCACTGACATGGGGGTATTTATAGCCTTATCTTGAATTTATGCCATTGAAACCCTTCCCTTGCTGCTCTGTCTGCTTCCCCAGCTGTGTCCATACACAGCCCCTGTCCCTGCAGGGTTATGCCCTCCTAGGCAGCTGCCCACCTTATGATGTGTTTGATTTGCAGTAAGATGCTGTTCTCAAGCGTTGTGTTCAGGGCATCCATCAGGTACTGGTTGAACTCCTCGAAGAACATTTCGTTCCCTTCCTCATACCGCCCGTAGTTTTTGGAATATTCCTTCTGAATGCAGTGATTGGTCAAGTGGCAGGTTTTGTCCTGGAAATTAGCACTGTTGTATGGTTCGGAAGAGGTCCGCAGGACACCCTCTCTGTAGAGGTAGATATTATATTGATGATCCACGAGAACCCAGCTCCTGGGGGACAGGAGAACAAACTCTAGTCTCAGTGGCTCAGAGAGAAGCAGCACGAACAAGAAAACTGGCGTTACAAAGGCAGAGAAGGTTACCTGATGTCAAACTTGCGATGCCCTGGCTCTAAAAGCAGAGGGTTCTCCAGGTATTTCTGAATCACGTGCACTTGTCCCTGCTCATCGATGAAGTCCAGGAGCTCTGCAGCCTCTGAAGAAATCAGGATCCCTTCCCCTGGCACAGAAAGTTGAAGACAAAATTAGGTAGAGGATCCTTCTACCTCTCTTGGAGCTTTTCCAGGCCCTGAGTGGACCGTGGCTCATCAGCCCAGGAGGTGACATGCAAGCTTCTGTTAGACCTGTCCCAAGACAGGGGCTGTGCCTGAGCTGTATCTTTCTTGGTAATTAGCATGAACATGCTTTCTTCTTCATCAGAAGTAATCCCCAGGTGTATAAAACTCCCCTCTAGAAGATTATAATGAGATTCTGCTTTCCACTTTAATTTGCAGCAGCACAGTGATGAATGCAAAAGGCTACTCTGCTTTAGTGCAGAAAAGATGGGATCACACTTGCATAAAGCAGCTGAAGAGTCTGAACCTGCTCAGCCAGCAGCAGACCACAGCAACTGCCTTTTCAAATGCCCAGATGGATTTTTTTTGCCAGGTTACCCACACAGAAACACACTGTCACAACAAAAGGACTCATCTCCCCTTCGTTCCTGATGAAAATAAGGAAACTCTTCCAATGCTTCTTGGTGACACAGCCAAGAGAGCAGAACAGAGAGGGAAGCCAGCGTGAAGGACAGTTTTATCATGCAGCCTCCCTGCAGCCAGCTCTGGCTTTCACATTCTCTTTTTGCAAGGCTGCATCCAAAGTGACTCTGCAAATATGAGTAATCCATGTGGGCTTGTCCTCTCTGAAAAGACCAGGTCCTTCCTCAGGCTGGGCCCTGCTGCACACATGGCAAGGTAAGTTTTTAAATGCAGCCATTCCATTAATGTGCCCATGACAACACCGTAACTGAGAGAGCACAGTTATCAAAGCACTGCATTTACAGCTGTCCAGATACCTCATAGCTCGTTATTTCTGTAGAGTGAGTGATGGAATGACCCTGGAACACGGAAGGACACATTATCACTTGGGTATCTATTGTCTTACTCAGATTAAATGGACAGACAGACAGACACTGAATTGCTTGTCTTTGCTCTGGTACCATCCCCTGAGGCTTGGGTGCAATTTCAACATACTGGGCTCGTGGCTGCTCAGCCAGTCGCTCACGGGCAGGCCACTGGCACCAGGCATCTGAGTCTGGTAAGACAGGCAGGATTTCCACCCCGGAGAAGGCAAGTTAAGCTGCAGCATGAGGAGCTGGGCTCCTTGCCCTTGAAGGCTGCAGTGCTGCCTGCCTCCCTGTATGCCGCTGTGCTCCCTCTAACCTGCTCTCAAGACTGAGCGAGGAACGAGGAGAAACAGCTCCTGGGGGTGGTGGGGACGAACCTTTGGCGCCGGCCGAGGACTTGGCGATCCAGACGTTGCCCTCGCCGCCCTCCCGGCGCCGGTGGAAGGCGGCCAGGAACACTTCCCGCTCGTCCGTCCGCGAGTTGTTGATCAGGTGCCGAATCCCGTTCTGGGCCGGGGCCACGGGCGTCTTCAGGTTCGTGGGGTAGATCACGTACGACTCAGGGAACCACGTGCAGGACTCCGAGAGCTCAGGGCTCGTCTTGATCAGCCTGGGTGAGGAGAGACAGGCTGTTAACCCCGGGAGTGCCCCCGCCTGCATGGGGATCATTAAATGAGCAAAAATCATCATTAACTGGGCTCTTCTGCTTGGTGATGAGTGGCAGCTCACAGGTAGTCTGTGCTATATAACCCTATTTTCCTTAGACCCTTGAAATTTCCTAAAGATATCAGGGCAACCCCAGCCCACAGCAAAGCACTGCTCTATGAACCAAAACCTGCACACTGCATTGAACATTTTATTGACACCGTGGATATCATGTAACTAACAGCTGAGAAGTTCCCACCCAACTAAAGCTTGCGGGGCACTCCCTGCATCATCTCTGCACAAGGGAACTGAGGAGGTGTTTTTGCTGACACAGCTCGGGGCAGGAAGGATGCTGTGATCACAGCTGGAAAAAGGGAAGTCAGAGCAGTAATGCACTCTGTGCTGGCGCTTAGTCCTCGATCCCTTTCCCACTGAGACCACAGCAGGTGTCCCAGCTGTGTGGGAAGATCACTGGGAAGCCACAGAAGGCAAGGACACAGTTACACGTTTCACATCCCAAGGTGTCTGGGATCCCTGGGCACATCCCTCCTACCAGTGATGTCTGGAGACAGCAGCAAATTCCTGTTAGCAGAGCTCAGGCCTGTTTTCTTTCAAAGTCGAGGGAGCTGCCTGCCTCTCCAAATGCCTGTGCTTTACTTAAGGCCAGAAGCAGAGCTCACGAGGTGCTGACTCTCTCTGTGCCTTTGTGCCTCTCTGATGGCAGTGAGTCAGTGGCACTTTGGGAGCCCTGAGGAATGTCATTTGTTGTCCTTTGGGTTCCTGAGTAGCTTGATGCATGATTGACCCCACAGTTAAAAAGGTCAGCCAAGCTGCAGGATATAAAAACAGGTGTGCAAGTGCTTTTAGCACGCTAGGTAACAGTCTAAAGAGAAATCCATCTGAGGAGTGCTGTAAGTGCTTGTTTAAAAATATCTTCCACTTTCTGACAAACACCATCAGCACTGCCAGGAAAGGAACTGGGAAGAGGCTCTTTGCAGAGGAAGGAGAGGCCTTGGATCAGCACACACAGTCTGCAGGACTGCATCAGTGAGAGGCAGCACAGACTGCGATGGGCAATCAGATTGCTGAAGGAGACCAAGAGCTCTGACATAAAGATACTCAAGTGGGAGCAGAGTTTGCACAGGGCCGAGGGTTATCTACAATGAAAGTTCATCCACATTTCCCCAGGAGACCCTGGCATGGCAGGTCATGCAGAAATAACTCCCAGAGCTCTTCCTGGAGATGTCTCCAAGCATTTGTTTGGCCAACAAATCTGATTAGCTAAAGGCACATTAGTGTCTCTTCTCTGTATGAAACAGAGACTAAAAGGAGAAGGTTTTAATTAAATGTCTGCAAGGAAAAAGAGCAAATACGTTTGGGTTTCTTCTTCCTTTTGATTTGGCTCTAATCTGATTCAATACACTCTGTGGTTTCAAGTAGATACAGCTCAGTGGAAATGGCATTTCCCCCCGAGGTTACAGAGAGGCCTTTGTGCACACAAACAGCTCCAGAGACAGCCCAGGAGCCTGAAGACAGCACATGCTGGGACACTCCAGGGCAGCTGTTCTGTGGGACACCCTCCAAACAGGTTCAACACCCAGCAAGGGTTAGAAGGGAAGCTTCTGCCAGGCCCATGGAACATTTCAGTGAATTTCTTACTTCACCAGAGACGCTTTGCGGCACAGCTTGTCTGCTCCCCTGTAGTAATTCACCAGCTGCACAAGTCCAGGTTCGTGGCCTAAGGAGGGGAAACAGAGGTCAGAGAACTCCACAATGAATAAAGGCAAAACAGCTGCTTGGTGCAAAGGGCCTGTGCAGTAGGGGAAAAAATGGAGGCTGTTTCCTTGCCCTGCATTACAGAAACAGGTGGTGAACTGGTTCTGGTTCCTCTGGTTTCTTTCATTTAGTTACAAAAAAAACATATATAGTTATCCACTTGTTTTTAATCTGACACATCCATTCTGCAAAGGGAAGTAATTTTTTTCCTAATTCACACTGGTAACTGGCAGCACTACTCAAAAGTGTTCTCCATCTGCTGGTGTAAGTTTTTAAGAACCAAGATTTCAGTCACTCTTAAAGACAGGTGGAAGATGCAGGGAAACACACCATGACACAAAGATCACAGCTTACCAAAGGGCCTTTTTTCTTTGTCAGGTACAAAAGGACTCCCTGTTGGGCCTGACACCACAAAAAACTGGGAAACATTGAAAGATTTGGAGCCTTGCTTCTTTCTAGCCATTTGCAGCAAGAACTGTTGGATACCTGGGGTGGGAAGGAACCTCTGGGAGTCTCTGCTCCAACCTCATGTTCAAAGTCTGAGCATCTCTACAGACAGATACTGACTTCTCTAAGTCCTTGTCCCAGTGCTTGGCTGCCAACCCGTGTCCCCTTGACTACACTGGTGGCCCCTCCCCTGGTAACTCCAGGATGTTTGAGCCTTTCTTGCACTGGGAAGTCCCAAACTGGCCCCAGCATCCAGGCCTGGCCTCAGCAGTGACAAACAGATGGGTACCTCCCTACCAACACTGGGCCTGACACCACAGCCTGCCTGCCTCCACCTTTTCACACTGCAGAAACACTCGTGCTGGAAGCTCTCTGGGAGCCACCAGAATCCTAAAAAAGGATTCAGAGTTTTACTTATCCTCCTCGGTGTTTGCCTGGGAAAAAAGGCCTGGAGCAAACATTACCTGAAACACCAGGCAGCTGCAAGATCACAGGGACTTAATATCTATTTTCAGCCTGAAAAGTCACCTCCCTGACCTGGGTCACTTTTATTCACAAAGCTTTAAATACAAGATAGCTGAAAACCATCCTGCAGAAAAGATCTGTAACTTCAGGCACTCCAGTGTGCAGGTAGCACATTTTTTTACTGAAAAGAAAATAATAAAACCCCTCAAATTTTCTTCTGTTTCCAGTTCATCCTGGGGAGACACACCCTCCCTGGGCTCCTGAGCATTGCCATGGAGCAGCAGGCTGCAACGCAGAGTTGGGTGGCCACCAAAGAGGGAGAACAAGGCAGGAGAGGAAACTTCTGGGGCACATTGTGAGGTCTGCAGCATGTGTTTTTATGGGATTAAAAAGCTGCCAAGGCACTGACCAAAGCAGCAATCCTCTCCTGGCCAGCATCCCCTCTGCAGCCTCTTCCTCCTTTCCATCCCCTCAGCACAAACTGCTTTTCTGCTAGATGTGGACACAGCTTAAGGGTACAATCCCCCAGGAATCAGGTTATCAGGGAGAGCTACAGAGGCCCCTGCAGCTGGGCAGAAGAGTGGTGCATGCTGACAGTCCCCACTTCTCTCCATGATCCAGCTTAGGCTCTGAGTAATGCAAATCCCTACAGCTCCCCGAATTAACGTCTGCTTCCACCGAGCAGAGCCCTCAGGAAAACCAAGCCAGCTTTGATGCAACAGTTGCTCAGGAAGGCGAACCAAAGAAGATAGAGCTTTTTGGAAAATGCACCAAAATAACCGTGTTATTTTTGGTCTGAATCTACTGATTTCAGGCAACCAGTTCCTGCTACAGGAGGATGGTTTAAAGAAGCCAGTGCCAAAGTGTGGCCCCTGTAGACAGGTCCTGGCTGTGAGAAATGGTTTGAGGTTTTGGGCATTCCATGGCAACACATGCTGAAGGGCTCAGGGAAGCCCTTCCATCACCCCAGGACACTTCTGGAGGATGGAGGGGGTTAGTTAGAGGTGGCCACAAGCCCACCGTGGCTGGGTGTGCTGTGCATGCCCACTCTCATCAAAGATCTGCACTCGTTCTGCCATGAGGCCTGATGCTCACAGGCCTCCACGCTGGGCAAGTCAAAGCACAGGTCTGCCTGCTGTGCCTGCTGCCAGCACGTGTGAGCATCCTCACTGCCTGAGCCTCTCCTGGTGTTTCCCTGCCTGCTGCAGACACTCTGACACCGGGAGGTGACCAGATGGCACTGCCATGTGACGGGGACTTTCCACTCACAAACGTGGAGATGAGGGAGAGGTGCTGGAGCTGGTGACTTGCACATTGGGAAGAGCAGTCAGAGGTGGGTCTCTGCTGCAGGGAAGGGGCTGCAAAGCCACGCTGCACCAGAGCTGCTGGTGCTCTGAGGGGGCTCTGCCTGTTCTGATGTTCCTGCAGCCAGAAGCAGTGCTGCAGAATCACCCCAGAAAGAAAGAAACCAGAGCCAAGATGACAGTGCATCCCCGCTCCCTGCCACGCCCTGCAACACTGCCAGGGCCTGGCTTGGCTCTCCCTGCTTGTGGGCACTCTCCCTCCCTGCTCCTGGGCTCTGCACCATCCCGCGGGGCACAGGGCCAGGGTGGCTGTGCCATGGGACAGGAGCATGGCAGGCAGGGGACAAGCCTGCACAGGGCAGCTCCCACAGCCCTGTGTGCTGGCGGGGTGACAGCGGGGCTCAGGCAGCAGGGGAAAAGGTGGTGGGGCAGGGGGTGTAGGGGCCCCTACACACACGGGGCCTCTGGAATTACCCACCCCCTGCTCCGGGCACGGACTAGAGCCATCACCCTCGCCGAGCCCTGCAGAGGCACACCCACACCAGCCTCGGCTCTGGAGTGAAGGTATGAACAGGCTTAGACCTGCTCTGCCTCCCGTGTCACGGAGCAGGAACAGCCCCATGACCCCGCAGCCCCGCGCCAGGCAGGGGATGGGGATGACACTGGAAGCACCGCGACCCCACAGGCGCAGGGCGCTTGTCCGAACCCCCGCAGCGGTGCCGACAGCCCCAAGGGCAGCGCTGCAGGGCCAGGAAGGCGGTCCGGGAGCCAGGGATGCTCCGGAGGGCGAGCCGGGACCCGGAGGTCTGCCACATGTCACAGGGGGGCTCCGGGTGACCCTTGTGTCCCCCCGGCCCTCCCACTGCCCCACCACGGCACAGGCCACAGCCTGGGCGGGGTGCTCGGGGGAGCACCGGGAAATCACTCTCCGGGAGCTTGGGCAGGGGATCCTCCGAGCCAGCAGGGCCCGCAGGGAGCCGCCCGGGGATCGGCTGCCCAGAGACCCCGCGGTGCCCGAGCTTTGTGCCGGGGGGACAGGGAGCCGCGGGGACAGCGACAGGGCGGGCGGCGGGGCCGGGAGGCTGCGGCGACCGGCGGGGACGCTGCCCTGCGGCGGGGGACACCGGGGAAGGGAGGGCACAGCCAGGGACCGGAGGGGAGCAGGGAGCGGCCGGGC
Source organism: Sinosuthora webbiana (assembly GCA_013397395.1). Lineage (NCBI taxonomy): Eukaryota > Metazoa > Chordata > Aves > Passeriformes > Sylviidae > Sinosuthora > Sinosuthora webbiana. Next base: position 152,329 of record VXBN01014461.1, on the reverse strand, counting down.
CGCGCTGCCGGCGGCGGCGGGAGGAGCCTTACCCAGCCTGCCGAAGGGGAGCCGGTTCCTCTCGCCCAGCATCAGGTTGAAGCGGGGGTTGTCCCTGCGGAGGCGCCGCCACTGCCCGCTGGCCAGCAGCAGCCGGCTCACCTCGGTGTACACGCTGCTGCCCTCGTCCCGCACCACGAAGGTGTACATGGCTCCGGGGCGGGGGAAGGCGCTCCCCGCCCTACCCCCGGCGGCTCATGGGGCCCCGCCGCAGCCCAGGCAGNTCCGCATGGCCGGGGCCGCCCCCGCCCACCGCCCAGAGCTGCCCGGGCGGGGACTGACCCGGAACCAGAACCGCCCCCCGATCCGGAGATCCTGAGCCGGCTCCCGCTCCTGCTCCTCCCCGCCCCGTTACGCCGTGCGGCCGCCGGGGCGGGGCCGGGCGCTCCCGGGGTGACACGGGCGGGGATCTGTCCCCGGCCCTGCCGCTCCCGGGGTGACACGGGCGGGGATCTGTCACCGGCCCTGCCGCTCCCGGTGTGATGCCGGCCCGGGTCTGTCACCGGCGGGGATCTGTCACCAGCCCGGATCTGTCACCAGCCGGGATCTGTGTGTGTCTCCGGGCGGGAGTCCCCGGTCACCCAGCACAGGCTTGGTGCCAGAGCTGCAAGCCCCGGTCCCCTCGGTGCTCCAGGCCCCCGGGGATGCTCACCCTCCCTCCCCGCGGGGCCGCTGCTGGGCTCGGACGCCCAGCCCTGGGTGCCGGTGCCGTGCACTGCGGTCCCGAGGCTGCAGCTCGGCTCTGAGCCGGTAGATCTCCTCCTTCCTAACCCATTTGACTCTTCAACTCACTTCTTATCGTCTCCTACATTACTGCCTAATTTGGTTTTTCTGGTCATGGAAACCATCACTTGTTTGTAACCATCACTGCTGTCTCCCTCACAAACAAACATGCAGCAGACCAAAGATAACTCAGAAATTCAAAACCTGAAAGTCACAATTCCTCCCCACCACAAATAAGGTTTGTCTTTACAAACCTATCAATAATGAAATTCTGAGGGTTTGGGGTGGTTAATGTCCTGTTTTTCCTACAGACACTGTATGAGTAATAACATCAGCATTGCATACTCTATGTGGTTGCTATAAATCATGATATATTTCCAAGAAATAAAGAACATTTTGCTGAAGGAAACACAGATTGGTCATGACCTGCACATTGCCTTTCCTTTTTTTGACAGCACAAGGTAAGTTGCTAAGTGATTCATGGATGGAAAAAAAAAATTAATTTAAAAAATAGCTGCTGTCTTATAGCAGCTAAAAAAAAAATCTCCAGGCAGCTTATTTCTACTAGGAGGTGCTCTTGGACCTGGGATTGGATGTGCCTCTGCATCTGTCTTCAGATGCATCCTCAGTGTGTTTTCTCCTCACAGTGTTGTGCGTGGTTTAGCTTAAAACACCTCACAGCCCAGGGAATCACAGAGCACCTGGGACTCAGATCCTGAAGCCATTCCCTCTTCCCAGTTTGGGTACATAGTGTTTAACAGGATTCCAAGTTTATAGGTAATTCCAACTGATAGATAATTTGGTGGCTCCTCTCTGTTTGCATAATTAAGTGCAAGAGACAAAGATATTCCATGAAGTTAAGATCAATTTTAAGTCCAGTAATGAACTACTCAATATTTCATGCAAAGTTTCCTGTTGCAAGGTGGATTTTGTGTTTTGTGTTTGGGTTTGGTGGGTTTTTTTCCCCCTCTAACTTAAAGTATAATTCTCGCATACACACTAGATTTAAATGCAAAAGCTTTTTCCTTCTTTGTGTATGTAGGGAGAATGCTTGCAGTTAACCCATTCTCACTGGGATTCCTGCATGTGCTTTTTGCTGGCTTTGAGCCTCAGTGTGAAAACTGTCCAGACCTTTTCTAAACACAAGAAATATTTGTAGCTACAGTTTATGGTTTCAAATAAACCATAAATTTCCACCCAGCGGGATTTATTAGAGCTTATTTGGGTTTGCATGGTTCACACTCAGTATTTTCCTTGCTGCATTGTTTCTCGAGGCATATAAACCAATGGACTGTAGTTTCTGGAAGGCCGTGCATGGGTCTGACAGCTCAAAGTCCAAGCAGGCCAAAGACTGGCAGAGCTTAGCACAAGGTGCCTTTATTTGCACACTCTGTTAGAGCTCTGCATCCTCGCTGCTGGCCACAGTGCAGAGCGGGTTATCTGCTGCCGGCTGGTGTCCCGATCTGCCTCCTTCCTGCAGCGTCCTCAGTCCCGCTCCCGCGGGGCTGGGCTGGGCGGGCGGTAAAGGCTGCTCCCCGGGCAGATCAGAGCACGGCTCGGTTGAGCAGTCCTGCACGGCGGCTCTCCTCACTCCGGGAGAGCCTGCAGTGGCACGGCCTCGGCAGCACTGGCTTCTGGTGGCACTTTTACTCTGGAAGACAAAAAATCACGTTAGGGCTGATGGACAGAAAAGCGAATTGCAGGCAGCAGAGAGGGATGTCCCCTCTCCGGGTCCGAGCCCCCGGGCAGGGCAGGGCAGGGCAGGGCAGGGCAGGGCAGGGCAGGGCAGGGCAGGGCAGGGCAGGGCGGAGGTGACTCACGGTGGCTTCTCGACGTCCTCGATGCCCTCGGGCAGGCGCGCGTGGAGCGTCTCCGGCAGCAGGAACGCCGCGGCCCCGCTGCACACCGCCACCCCGCAGTATGTCACCTCGGGCAGGGACCGCCACACCTCGTCCAGCAGGAACATCAGCGGGGCCAGGGCCCCCCCGAGGCGGGCCATGAAGGAGGTGTAGCCCATCCCATTCTGCCTGGAAAGGTGCAGACCACCATGGGAAAGAGAGGGCTGCTTGTGTCATGCCAGACCTCTGCCTTTTCCCCCGCAATTTTCTCTGAGTGCTGAGGGTTTTCCCCCCTGGCTTTTTTCCTCTGCCATTTTTTTTCCTTTCTTTCTTCACGTCTTCCTAAAATCATCATATTTCCCAGAGATCAACTGTAGCTGCTGCGAGAAATAGATTTATGTCTATTATGAGAAAGAAGCTGCGGTTCCACACTAAGAATACCTGCTCTAAAGCAGTTTCCACTTTGAATGTCTAAAACCCTGAGAGCATTTTCTAATAGTAAGACTAGTGGATCTTCCAGCCTGCTTAGAGCTAATCCAAATGCCTCCTTCTCCCAAGTGCTTCTAGGCAGGTGGCAGACACTTGAGATGCCTGTGAGCACTTTTGGTCCAAGGAAGGAGACCAGAAATAAGACCTAATTGTGAGGGGACGGGTGGCATTTCACACTGATGACAAGGATCCCAGGGCCTGCTTGTGCATATACAGGACAAGTACTGCAGAAGGAGCCAACAGTTTTGTCTTTGTCAATGTCTTTGAGCATGAAAGATACAAAGTGATCCCGGTAAAAAGTAGCAGACCGGTGTGGCCGCTTTGGTTTAAATGTGAATGGTTCCCTGCATGCAAAAGACCATTGAAAGCCAAAGGATTAAATGGCAGAGGAGAGTACTCTGTGCAGGAAGGGACAGAAGTGGTTAGCCACAGAGCCTGCTGTGATTTGTGAGGGATTTTTCAGACTTGCACGAAGAAATCAGTGAGGTGATTCCCTCCACCAGACTTGGCTATATCCCAACCTATGCAAATGCTAATCTGGTGTTATGTTACCATTACCCAGGTATGTCAAATAGGCTCTGTTTTTCCTCCTGAAAGGCTGGTTAATCCCTGCTTTATTATCACCCAGTGCCTAAAAGACTCTCAAATATGTGGTAGTATGTGTCCCTTGTAAAACATGGTATTTCAAGTTATTATTTTTAGGTTCTTTTAACAGTTCCTGACAGATTATCACAGGGAACAAAGACTTTACTAAGCTCAGGTGCTTTATGGAGTGCAAAGATCTTCCCACACAGAACACTCCTCACCTTTCCACGCATCTTCCTGCCAGCACAACCGAACCACCCACAACCCAGGTGAAGAAAGGGGTGGCTTTCTGCCTCTGTCTCGTGAGTATATGAAAGCCCTAGAACCTGCTGGCTCCAGAGGCAAGGGGCCACACACCCTGCTGTGCTGATGGCCAAGGCCTGAGGGCAGCACCCCAGCCAGGCCCTGGGGCTGCGCTCAGGTGGGCAGCATCTCTCACCTCACAACGGTGGGGTAGAGCTCCGAGGTGTACAAGAAGACGGTGGTGAAGGCAGCTTCTGAGAAACCCTTGCCCATGATGGCCACTACTGAACGCAGGGAGGCGAAGGCTGGGGGAAAGAAAAGGCATTTATGACACTGAGCTGGCCCCAGGAAGAACCTTCCAGGGATAAGAAGGGAGAAGGTTCAGTGCTCCCACACACTAAACAGGGAGCTTCACAGCCCTGGAGCTGCTGTCTCCAAAGGCTGGATCTGTAGGTTCAGTAAGTACTAGCCCAAGTGGGAGCTGAACTGATGACAGGATAGGTCCCCACAGTTCCCATTGGACAAAGTCCATAATTTAGATAGGCACTGTGCCTTGCCATTGCTGGACCCTTTGGCAGCCACTTGACAGTGGCTGGATGGAAATCATCTGCTGTGCCCAGATATTAGGGTTAGCCCTCCTTAGTGACCTCGTCTCACAGACACCCTTCAGGTGCAGGACTTCTCTACACAGAATTGCCTGTGGACAAATCCCTGGCTGCCCTTCTCCAGCACTGCCCAGAATGGACCCCTGCCCCTGTATCCAGTGCTGTGTGGAGCAGAGATGGTCTCACCCGTGGGGATGAGGATGTTGGCCCCGATGCAGAGCCCGGTCAGGATGAGCGTCCACGCCTGGCTCTGCCGCCGGCCCACCCGGTTCACCAGCACGTACATGACCATCTTGGCCGGGATCTCAATGGCCCCAAAGACAAACTGGGACAGGTAGATGCTGAGCCCAAAGCCCGTCAGGTTCATGCTCATGCCATAATAGGAGAAGGCAACACCAAACCTGCAAGGAGAGCGTGGAGGTGGGACCGAGGGAAATCCCTCTGGGAACTGCAGGATGAATTCCCCCCAGGAGGTGACACTGCTCACCACACAACGCCAGAACACAGAGAGATCCTCCTCAGGACTGGGGTCCTGAACAAGCTGATGTAGGAGTAATTCCCTCCCATGGTTTTGTCTGTTGCCATCCTTGTGAGGGCCTGGCAGAGATGGAAAGAAAGAAATAACTCAGCTGCTGTGCTGGCAGGATGCAGACAGGAAACCCGAGCCAGGCTGGGGACTTTGCCCTTCCCAGCATCAGATCCACACACTGGATTTTCCATACATTCCTTTTGCAGAACCATTCTCTGAGCACACATTCTCAGAGGCACATCTTCCTATAACTTTACAGATTGCCTGCTATTTTAGACCTCTTTTTTTTTTCTCAGGGCTCCCTCTTCCCTCTCACCTACACGCCCCTTGTAGCACAGAGGTCTGTAGAGAAATGGCAGATGGAAAAGTCAGTGTTGGCCAGTTCCACCCCCTTCCCCATGTGGCTGCCTGCTGTTGTGTGAAGAGCTAACACTGAGCTTCATGCTATGCTCTTAGGAGTGCATTCATTTGCAGAGTAATTATTTATCCATCTACTTGTATAAATTCAGAGTACATAAAAAGTCAGGCACTGAGAAAGGAGCCCTGCCTGTGAAGAAGAAGATAATGCTTGTCCAAAAAGCCTTGTGGCAACTGATTGAGAGGTAAGCACCAGCAGAGTTAGTAAGTTCTACTCACTGTGTATTTACTCCAGTATCCAGTCTGCTGAGGCATCTTGCTGTGGCAAAAAGGACCAGAAAGACACTCCACCTACTGGACAGGATTTCTGGCCTTATGGGAGCTGAGCTGGTGCTTTATCTTGAGGAGTGAATTTCTGCCTTCTAGAGCAAAATGCCCCACAGACCAGACTGCAGGCTAAGCATTGCTCCAGGTACCAAACAGAAGTGAAATACAGAGAGACAAAGTGGGAAAAGAAGAACATGTGTCTGGATCTCCAGTTCCTTACCTCTGGTGAGACAGCAAAGTCTTTCCTTCCGTTCATTCTTGCACATCTGAGCAGGTGCCTGTGGGCTTGCTTCACTCTGCCCTTGGCTATGAGCCACCGGGCAGACTCGGGGACCCACCTGCAGGTGCAAGGAGAAGAGACCCCTCCTATTGGAGCTGCCTGTTCTCCACCCCACACACACGGCTCTGGCATCTTCTCCCGGAGCCTTCAGCTCAATGTAACAACTGTGGTGCGTGGGAAGAGCTGTGGGGCACCCTTCTGACATCTTCATGCTCTTCTGCCCCCAAAGGCTGAGCTGGCTGAACTTTCAAACTCTTATCAATTAAAACTGGCCCCAGGGAAGTTTTATTTACATGTTTGTGCTTTCTGGGACTCTTTAAACTTTGAAATTGTCAGATATTTAAAACCACAATGTGGAAAGGATTCAGTGAGCTCTAAACATACTTTGTTAGTTGCTAAAATGATCAGGTTTTCACAATAACCAAAGCCTTCTGCACACGGGAGTCTCCCACTAGAATGGTCTGAGACCAGATCCCTACAACCCAATGTTTGTGATTCATGTGCCCTAAATCAGATTGCAGTAAAACTAATGAACAGCTGTTGTCACTATTCAAGCAGGAATTGAAAATGATGTGTAGAGCAAAAAATGTTTGGAGAATTGGTCTTGTTGAAAGTTTTCATCTCCTTCCCACAAGCTTACAACCTTGGGAAATATAAAGAAGGAAAGTGGCATTTTGCACTCATTGCCGCTGTCTCTAGAGAGTAATACCATGTCTTTTGGCTGTCTAATGTCTCCACTGAGTTCTGACATTGTGTCAATAATATCTACAGAGTTCCAAATTAGATTTTAATTCCATACTTCAGAGACTTTCAATTTTCTGCAATCACTGACCTTATGGGTGCTTGAAGACTAGAGTATAATTTGTTGGAGAACTAATCTCCATAAAAGATAGTAACATAAGAAGAAAAATCAAGCAGTAATGATGAAAAGGGGTGGGTCCAAATGCATCTGTGAATTTCAGCACTTCCAAGGACTGTTTCTTATGGCTGGTTGTCCTAGAAAGAGAGCAAAACAACTCAAACTAAAAAAGTCAGCAGAACGTGTATTCTAGTTGTGTTGGACTTGATCAGTGAAATACCAGAAGTTACTCTTTACACTGTCAATGAATCAACTCCGTATTCTAGTTTGTATTAGGGTTAAAAAAAAGGAAAAAAAAAAAGAAAAAAAAAAAAAAAAGAAGGAAAAAAAGTCAAAGTTTCTTTGATTAAATGAACCATCTACCATTTGAAGGCTTAAGGAGATGTCAGGTATTTCTTATATAAGGCTACAGGGGGGGAATTGGCCCATCAGGATGGTTGAGTACCTGAGAAAAGCCTTGGGAAGTGCAGAGATAAATGAACCTGACCTAGCCTGAAGGTGCCAGTGGCTTTCATGGAAAATGTGGTGGCAAAAGTATCCCCCCCAGTGAGGTGGGGACAGAGAATGGGTAAAATTTTTATCTTGGGCTTATTAATGATTAAAGCCTGGATCTGGTTGTGTCTTCCTTTACTGGAATCTCTTTTCTTTACTCTGAGCCACGTCTGACAGAGCTGGCAGCACCAAATCCTGCTCCTACCTGTCCTCCAGGTGCCTCAGCCCCAGCCCTGCCTCCTCCTTGTCCCCAGAACTGTGCCATAACCCTGTCTCCTGGCCTTGCCAGGACAAAACCCAGGCCACCCCGGTTTCCCAGAGCTGCCAGGCCGGGGCAGTCCAGGTCCAGGGCACAGATGAGTCCTGCTGTGCTGAGGGGGCAAAGGCCAGCGGGCTCCTGCCTGGGGGCCGCACTCACCACACGCAGACGATGCTGAGCAGACACGGTCCTGTCACGGCCACCAGCAGCCAGGGCCACTCCCGCACCAGGTAGGCTGCCAGGGCCAGCAGCATGTTCCCCACGCTCCAGAAGATGCTGCTCAGGATCCCGGTGAAGGTGCGGTGCTGGACATCCACCCACTCCATCCCTGGAACAGGGGGCGGATTTCAGCCGGGGCTTCTGCAGGAAGGCAGGGCCTGCAGGGATTTTTAACCAGGGCAAAGCAAGGGACATCCCTGCTCTTCTCCTTCACATAGTCCCACTGTTGGGCCCATATTTGGAACATTTCAAGTGTTCAGCCATGGCACTTAGGCTCTTGCAAAGGTGTAAGCCACTAAAATAAAACTTTAAGAAAAGAAATACTGGGCATGTGTTAAGAAAGAGTGCTGAAACCTCTCTTGGTGATAGAGATTTTTTTTAAAATCCCTTTCAATAGCATTCAATTGGTCTTCTTCATCAACCAGCTTTTTTTTTCCCTAACCATCTTGCCTGCACAGTTTCCCATTTCTCTGTCCACTCATTATTCCTCAAAGAAACATATTGAGAAAAATTGTCATTCACATGGAGTCCACCCAGAGCAGAGAGAAGCACAGGTGTGAAGCCAGGTGGGGTCTCCCTGTCTGTGTGTGTGAACTAAAAGCCAGTTTTCCTCCAAAGCTTTGCACATCTTGCTACAACCTGTAACAATCAGAAATGTCCCTCCCAAGCTCTACTATGACTTGCAGGAATCGACCTTTATAACAATAAACAAACACAGCAGGCCCTGGGATTTGTCAGGTCTTGTGTGGGCTTTTCCAGTACTGGAGCAATTTTAGCTTGATTTTGGCTAGGTCTGCAAAAATCCTGGAAATTTCTTCTGCAACCGTTACTTGTTCTTGGGCACAACATTTTTTGCCCAGTATGTCCCAACTGTACCTACAAAGTTATCCAGTGGTTTACTGGATATCCTGAAATTTGGAGCTTGTTTTTATTATGTAACTACCTAAATTCTTCAGCTTCAGTGTTGCCTAGATCTGTGTGATTTTAAAAAATAATTTTTGGTAGTTTTTCTCATTGTAAAATACAGATTGGCAGCTTAGGAAAACTGTGAGCAAACTGGAAACCGTGGAAGTACAAACACCCTGTAAATGACACACCATCCTCTCGTGCTGAGGACAGGGCAATGCTGCTGGATTGTCCTGACAGTGTGTGCCTGAAAGGTGAGAACTTTGTATGCCTGGAAAGGGGCAGAGACTTTGGAATTGGGCATTTATTGTGTTAATGATGCTGCTTGACAGGAACTGGGTAGGCATGTTGCAACAGAAGTAGCCACAAGTGGCTGTTGCATTTTGAGCAGACTGTTAAATATTAATTAGACTAACAGCAACTTGGAATTCTTGGATCCTTGCAAGAGGGATGTTCTGTAATGGAACTGCACACGCAGCAGGTTCCTGACCCCCGTTCCTCCCCAGCCGGGCAGACAAGTCCCTTCTCCCCTCGCAGCCGCTGCCCGCCCCGCACTCACCCAAGGGCAGGACGATGAGGGAGAGCCCGCTCAGGGCCGCCCCGGTCAGGGTCCGTGTGACGGCCAGCATGGTGTAGGACACGGAGGCGGCGCTCAGCATCCCGAGGGCCACGGAGCACAGCAGGGACAGCTGGAGCATGGCCTTCCGTCCGAACCTGCCGGGGGCACGGCGGGGTTAGAGCGCCTGCCAGCCTGTCGCGGGAGCGGGGCTTGAACCCGGCAAGCCGGAGATTTTAGAGGAAGATTAAAGGATGCAGCACCCTGGAGAGGAGGAAATGGCTCTGGATCGAGGTGGTGCCGCAGTGGGGCAATCCCAGGCCCCATAAACATCGGGACTCTGCCGTGGAAAGACCAGCACCGCCCAGAACAACAACGCTGGCTCTGCTGGCCGGCACCGCCACCAGGAGCGGTGATGCCAGCTGGAAATCCCGTGTCACACACACCCCGCTCCCTCCAGTGTCAATGTCCTGCTCCCGCGGCTCTCTCAGGACTGGCCACTGCCACCACTCAAGGGGGAGACAGAGCCGCGACGCTCTCCCCCTGCTCCTTGGGAGGAAAACAAAGGAATCCAATTGTCACCGCAGTGTGCAAATAGCCCTGGAATCCTTCGGGGTTTCTGAGCAATCTGCCAGGATGTTGTGCCCCCGGGGTTTCCTTACACCATTGTCCGGAGCCCTCTGTGGAGAGTGTGGAGAAATACAAAACATCAAAGGCACACAAATTCACGTGTGTATAAACACGCACACACTCTCACAGACAGAGAAATGTGTCTGCACGTATTTCTACACAAACCACGAAAATCTAAAAATCAAACCGGAGCACAGGGTGTCGGTCTCCTGATGACCATCAGCACTGCATGTTAGGAAAGCTGAGGCTCAAGCTGCCATAGCAGAGTAAGCCTGCCAGCTGGTGATGTTCAGCCCACAAGGACCAAGATCCTGCTCTGATCCCGGCATTAGGGGCTCTCCCAGTGGCCACCTGAGAAGGATGGTGGCAGGAACGATTGCTCCAGGGAAAAAAAAAATGGCATGTCAGGACGTAATGCCTCAGTAACATTCCCAAAAACAATCAAAAATCACTTCATTCAGCAGCTGATAAATTAATCTACTGGCAAACCCCCCCAGCTTGTGGCTTGGCTACAGGGAGTTTGCCAGATCTGCTTTGAAATTTAAGGAGAGACAGTTTGCAAAAGACACCGAGATGCCCCTGGGTCAGAACAAAAAACCCACCAGAGCTGGATCCAGTTTCCAGTGGGTAACTGCCCAAGAAAGAAGATGCATTTTTAAAATGAAGAATTTCCTTGAAAATACAGTACGGCGGATATAAAACCATAATATTCCCTGCAGGAGCCAAGGCAGCTATTTAGGGAGCCATTACTAGACTCTGAGCAGATGCACACTACCTGCTAGGAACACCAGGAGTGAGCTGGCAGGATTGAATTGCAGGATACAGGGAGGCTGCTAGAAATAATGCCATTAAAATTGTCTTCAAAAAGAGTGGTAGGAAAGCACAACCTCTGAAAGATTGCAGAAAATACAAGAAAAGGAGCAGACTGCACAGGCACAAAATTAATAAAAAAGCCATTTTCATTTAAAGAAAAACCCAATCTGGAAGTCTGCCAGAACATCACTGAACCAATTCAGTACAAGGACAAGGTACAAAATGAGTCTTTGGAGAAGAGCAGACAATAGCACAAACAATATATATGTATTTTTGCATACATTTGTTCACTGTGAAGGTTTTTGGAGGGTTTACCTGGGTAAAGTTTGTCAGTAGAGTAGTTCTCAAACCCAAATGTCTGTAAGGGCTTAGAAGAAAACCTGAACCTGAACAGCAGCAAAATGCCAGATGATTTTCCCTCTGGAGCACCAGAGATGAAATCTCTGCCTCACTGTTAGCACAAAGAAGAGGGATCTCATCTCTGTCAGAGAAAAAGAAGGTTGCTAATGGGAGGTCGACTTTAAAGAGATGATAGGGGAGATGTGGGGGGTGACTTTTGAGGTTTAACCTAATGGTTCTTAATTTTCCTTGTTTCCCTAGCCACTACTCATTGCTGTGTGGATGTTTGCCTAGAGCAGAACTGTGTTTATCTGTCATAATGCCAAAATCTTCCTCCTGAGTAGCTGTGGTCAGCTCAGAATCTCCATTTTAAATGAGAAGTTTAAATTGTGTCCCTATTTTAGATTAATCTGCCCTGAAATTCTATCTTCTGATTCTCTTGTCCAGTCACAGAGTCCTTTAGCTCCTTCTGCAAAGTCTCCACGCTCAGAGCCCATCTCTGCCAGACTCAGCATCCCCTCCCCACTTGCTCCCTTCCCAGATTATTTATATGTGTACTGAAAAGCACAGAAATCCAAGCACAGGCCTCTCCCTTGTCATAATGGAGCACCTGCACCTCCTCTCTTCTTCCTGGCTTTTAATTATTTAGTCATGCTGAGACCTTCCTTCTAACCCTAGGGCAGCTGAGTTTCTTAAGGAGTGTTTGATAAGGAGACTGAGATGGTGTCCCTTTACTGGCACGCCTGATGATCGATGCAAAGAAATCCTGTACAATTGTAAGGCTTGGATCTTTTGGAAAAACCTGGCTGAATCTTCACTGGTGTGTTCTGGCTCCACCTTTCAGAGGAGTTTCTGCCAATTTGTCTGGTGCAGGCAGAGGTCAGGCTGCCTGGCACCCCCGAGATCTTATGTGGAAACATTTTAAAGCTTTTCTAGCCCCAGGATGCTGCAGGGCTGCAGGACAACATCTCCCTGCTCCTGGCATTTAACTGGCCTTCCTCTGGTGTACTTCTCTCTGCTTTCTTCTGTCAGCTTATTTCAAAGCTTCAGCCCCAACACCTGCCTCTACACATTCTCCCACTGTGAGCACAGACTCATTTATGTCTCACACTACAGTTTTTTTTATTTCCAGATGCTCCTGTTATGCCTTGATCCTCTGCTGGCTCTTCCCCCTCACAATCCATTTGTGAAACAGATTACTTTTCATTTTGTGCCACCTTGTGATACCTTATTTTCTGCCATATTTTGTCCTGTTCCTTTTCTTGATTCTGAATTTCTCTCCCTCCAGCTGTGCTATAAAACCATTGGAGATACGAAGCCAAGGCACAGTTTGAAAATCAGCCAGGTGTCTTGGGTCCTTGTGAAAACATACCCATATAGCCTTGGGTAAAGGTATGGATGTAAAAATTCCCTTCTGCAGCACTGAAGTCTCTGGGTCCTTCACACTTCAGGTTCCCCTCTGCAGTGATTTTGCAGCTTGCTGTAAAATTCTCTGATTTCTCCCAGAGGAAGGAAATCAGGAAGCAGTTTCCCCATAATGAACAGTGTAGAGGGAATAGCACACCCCAACTGCCTGGACTCTCTGTCCTCTGATGGGTTTCCTGGCTTTGCTGTCTGCAAAAATATTTAGTTTCTTAACTGATGTCCTTTCTAGCTTATTACTTGGATTTCTTTTTTTCCAGGTTTATATTGTCACATCCCAACATTTAACCAGAGACAGAAGATTTATCCCTGTTTTCTTCATTGCTTCAGCTCTTCCTTGAGGAATAAATACCTCCCTGCTTGTAAAGAATCTCCTTTACCCTGATTCTCTGGGAATGACAGATTTTGGTTGCTGGAGACTCTTTTGAGCTCTGGCAAGCATTTGCTCCGAGCCCCTCACTGGGGTGTCATTAGCCAATTTGTGTAGAATTTGCAAGGAGTTAAAACTCTTTTAGCCTTTTTGTTCAGCTTTGTATCAATTAGCTTTCTTCATTTTTCGGACAGTTTTTTTCCCCCTGAAACTGGTCTTGCAGAGTGGATTTGTTTGTTTAGTTTTTTATTGTTCCTGCAGCAATTCTGACCCCAGCCAGCAGCACCTCTGGCTGCTAACCGAGGCCAGAGCTGCTCCTCCGATCCGGGCAGCATCTCCTGGCTCACGGATCCGGGGAGCCTTTACTCCCTGCGTTGCTTCCCGGCATGGTGTGAAGCCGATTTCCCGGCGAGAGGCTGATCCTGCCGTGGCAATTCCCTTTTCCCCTTTCCCCGCCCCTCTGGTTGCCTGTGGAACGTCACCCCCGTGTGGAATTCTCTCCGCGGGGCGGAGGAGCGGCCCGGGAGGGGTCACACCTGTCGGAGAGGTACCCGAACACCACGGCCCCCATGGTGACGCCGATGAAGAAGAAGGTCGCTGTCGCCTGGTTCAGCCCGCGCCGCTCGCACACGAGGTCCCACTGAAACAGACAAACACCAAAACCTCACTCAGTGCCCGGCTCGGCTCTGCTGCCTCCTCCCGCCCCTTCACCCTGGCGATCAGACATTGCATCTTGGGTTTGTATCTGCCCAGTCTGGGAGGGCTGGAATCCTGCACTAAACTGCACGTCAGACAGTGCCAGAGTCCCGGAGTCCGTGCTCCCACCGAGACAACCAGCACTGTCTTTCTAATCCAACTGTGCCCCTTTTGCCTGACCGGATTTTCCCTTCCCCGAGGCCTCGTGTGGTTTGTACTGTTTTCCAAGGACAGTAAAGCATTAACACCCAGAGGTATCACTTTTGGCCCTGGAAAAGTGTTTCAGAAGGCAGGTGGTTAATATTTGATGGGCAGGGACCTTTTGCAGGCTCAAGGTTATGGCTGGTTATGAGCTCCATCTCAGTGGAAGACCCTCAGAGAGAACATTTGATTTGGCAGAGATATTGGTGGTAAGAGAAGAGAGGCAGCACAATCCTGAGGAGAAGAGGAGGAAGGTGAAGATCAGTGAGGAGGGATGGCCAAGGGATTAGAAGCTATAAAATGTTTGGAAAACCAAGAGAGGAAATTGAGAGCTCATATGAAACCCTGACAGGATGCAATCCTGTGCAAATGCCATGTGGCCCACACAGAGAAAATCCTACATCTATGTCTTTCCCCTGCCACCTCACTCCCTCCTAAATCTCCCAATCATCTGGAGAAATTAAGATGCTTTTAATGAGAAATGTTGGCATCAATCTAGGCAGGATGAGATGCTCTCTCATTTATTATACAAAAATAATATTAATAAATGTTAGCTCCTAATGCTGAGCTTCAGAGAGCTTCCCCCTCCCAGGACATCTTCTCTGAGCAGGTCACGTCCACTGGTTACAACACACAGATTCCCCTCTCATTCTGTGCACTCAGCAAACACCTCTCCATCTTCTCCTCAAAGCACTGAGCTAATCTCAATTTTGGCTGGATCACAGGCCAGGAATTACCTGGGTGGAGATGGTGGAGGTGAACTGCGAGTGGTCATAGACCCATCCATGCTGGCAGTGCTGGATGATGGATTTGTTTTCTGGTTGCAGAGAGGAGTTGAGCAGCAGGTGAAACTGAGGCTGTGAGAACATCTCACAGGAGCTGAAAGTGCCATCGGGCTTCCGAGGGATGCTGATGAGCAGAACTTCCTCCACGGTGAGGTTCACAAATGCCTCTTGGTGTGGAATTGCACAGTGATGAGAGGGGGTAGCAGCAAGAAAATTGTGCAGCAGGAAATGCATGGGGAGGTTAATTCTTGGGAGGCAGAGGACAGCCAAAATCAAAATCTGGAATCTGCCAAAGCCCCCAATTTCCAGCAAGAGATCCTCGAATTTCATCTTTCCTATGGAGTTTGCTCATTCAGAGCAGCTATGTACCAAGGAGCAGCAACATGAGCTTGAGAAGCAGCCTCTGTTCTTGGAGCTCACCTTCCCATGGCTTTTCATACAGCCACCTCTTTGGACTTTGAGACCTTGCTGAAATGTGTCAAAAGTCATAGTGGAACTCTCACTTAGGGTGTAGCCAAAGAAATTATCCTGTGTGCCCACAACACATCCCTTTCAAGCAGCCCCAGCGCAGGGCACCTGCTCTTTTTGGAGTCCTTTCCTCCTGCTGTGGTTTTGGAGAGGGACACCTGCATTAGGAAGGGAGGCTGTGGGGAGAGCACTCTCTCATGTGAAGGTCCTGCGGCAAACTCTGCCTGGAGTGAGCTGGTCACCAGCCCAGACCTGCTGGACCATGACAGAGGCCTCTGGAAGAGTGGGGGTGTCCCACTGTGTCAGGGCATCCCAGGACACCAAGCTTGGCTGCTGAGCACCAGCCAAGTGTGTTTTGGTGTGCTTTGTGTCAAGCCCTTGGAGCAGGGAGTGTAGAGAGGCTGAGAGGCTGCCTGGGAGGGAGATGTCCCAGGATGGATGCAAGCAGGCAGGTGTGTCCTTTGGGGTGAAAAGGTGGGTGAGGGCCACCTGCTCACCTGTGCCCTGCAAAGAATGGAAAAAGTGAAAATGTTTCCCCACAAAGTCCTTTTCCCACCTGGAAAGGCGTTTTCCCAGGACAAAGGCAAGGAGCTGATGAGAGCTGCAGTGCTGGCAGGCAGAGAGGCTGTGCCTGTCACACTGGGGGCCATGACACACTCTGCAGGGTCCAGCCCTGTGCTGGGGTGCTCTGGGGACCGATGTGACAACCAAAGGAGGGGATGTGCAACACCTGACGGGGCCAGAGGTGCTGCTGCCTGTGCTGCACAGGCTGGGGATGACATGGGGGCAGTTAAATACAAAGCGGGGCGAGAAGGGGCTGGCTCTGCCTGGGGTCCCTGCAGGACCTTCTCCTGCAAGTCCCTCCACACCCTCCTCACACCTGGGGACAAGACGTGAGCCCATGGGGATGACACATCCCAGAAGGTCGTGTCCTCAGCTCAGGGGGCAGAGCCTCACACAGCAAGCAGGAGCAGCACCCTGCGAAGGCTACGACTGGAGTGGAGCTGCTGAGAGCCTGCTCGAAGTTATCTCCCACGGCATTGTCACCTGTGCCCTCCCTCCTCCAGCAGCCCTGCGTCCTGAGCGTTGGTAGGTGCCGATAGATCATCTCCAGCCTTTCTCCAAGCTGTTGGCCCGGGACGTGCTCTGCTTTAAAGGGCATTCACCATGGAAACAGGCTCGTTTGTGGCTGGGATGCGGGCACAGCAGGAGTCTGGGCTCGGGGAATGCTGGAAGTGGTGCCGGTGCCAGGTGCTGCCGGGAGCTGCCTCTGCACGGCCTTGCCCGGCAGCCAAGGGCTGTAGAGCAGCAGGAGGGACGAGGAGATCCAAAAAGGCTTTTCACAGGGCTCCTGCTGTGGCCCATGGCCCAGACCCGGTGTCGCCCAGACGTTGAGTGCTGCGAGGGCACAGAGCACAGCAACACCACGATCTGTGACCTTAAGGGACCTTTTCCCTTTACAGCAGCATACCTGGCCACCCATGTTTCACTAATGGGCTGCCCCAGTGCTTGGTATGAGGCATTTCAGCGCTCACCCCGGGCCAGGCACGAAGGAAGCACACAGGAGTGAAGTAGGGACACCTGACACCGCCGTGCCTCCAGGGTTACAGTTTAAGCTGAAGTTGGACTAAAGGACAAATCATTTTTTTCATCACCCGTCTTCTAAGAGCAAGGGAGACAAACTGTAATTGATGTGCTGCTTCTCCCCCGACAAAGGCAGAGGCTGAATCCAGTGCCTTGCTCCTGACAAACCTGCCTTCCAGAGAAACTCTCATTTTGCCATCCAGGGGTGGTGAGGAAGCCCCTCTGGCAAACCCCCTCCTGGCAGCTGATCCATGCACTTCTGAAATACTTCTCGATTTCCCAGTTTATGGTGCTCAGCTTTAGTTTTCATCTGCCTCTTCCTGACATAGACTTTTAGGAGCTTTTATGTCCCAGTGTTTATGATTTTGGATTCTGCTCTGGAGTCAAATGTGATTTCTTTTGGCTATAGGAGAAATAAAATCTGTCACCACAGGAATATCTTTCCAAGGGAGCAGGTTTTTTATTCTTTTCTGTTCCCTCTTCCACCACCCCTTCCTAAAGCTGGGTACTAATCTGTGACTACATACCCCTGGATGTGGTCTGCACACCATAGGCATGAGGTAACTCGAGCATGATAGAAGGAATTTTGTAAAAACTGTTCTCAGCTTAAACATCAGATGGTCAGAGAGTATTAAAAGTCAAACCATGCCAAGTTACTGGTTTGCTTTTGCTCAGCTTCTCACATATTAATGTGTAGGTCCAACATGTCTACAAATGTGGCATCATAACCGTGGCATCTAGACTTTGCAAAGCCTATTTTTTAATTTTGTTGTTGTGGTGGTTAAAAAAGCAGGCTTTTCTCTCTGACAAGTGCTGTTTTGGGAGTGGATGGCTGCTGCCTGCAGTGTGGTTGTAAAAAGGTTTATGGTGAGGGAAAATGTCTTGCAACACTAATAAACGGGAGAAAACACCAATGAAAAGGTAGACAGGCATTTAATGGCATGATCCAGAATCCCCTTTTAATAACAAACCTAATGACAACTGTATCTGATATGAAGAAGAAATGGCATAATTGTTTATTTTTTTTTGAGATGTGATCTGAAATTAAGACAAATGCCAGGTGGGTCTGTACACAGACAGGGCTTCTGTGATGCATGCCAGATTTTATGGCCAAGAAACTTGCCATGCAGTTGAACCAGATTGTGGTTCCTCAGTCGGAGTCCTACATTCTGTTTGCAGTGTGTAAACATTCTCCAGCTGCTTTCCTAAAGAATGCAAAGAAGATATGTAGAGAGGCTTAGCCTTGGGATTCAGTCACATTTCCAGGCAGGCAGTACCACGGAGCAGAAGTCCTGTCTCCAGAGTGTGCCAGAGGCGAAGGAAAACATCGGTGCGCCAGGTACAACGTCCGAGTGTAGAGTCACATGCTGTCGTGTTAAAAGGAGATATATAAAATTATCTGTGTTTCCAGCTCCAATTCCTGTCTGGAGAAGAAGCAGCAGGTCCCATAGCACAGCAGTCCTGCCCACACTGGCTTCACACACAGGGTACCCCCAGGTCCTGCAGAGCTCATCCCACCCTCCGCAGGGGGGGTCCCAAGTCTGTGCATTCCCGAGGAAACAGCAGCCCCGGCCTCCTCCAGGGAACCTGTGCCAGAGCTCCCTGTGCTCCAGGCAGGGCAACGTGAGCCAAGCCAGAGGCAGAGTGGCCACTGAGGAGCACCATGCTGACACCAGTCCGGCAGTATCTTTGCCAAGGCGGAGCTCTCACCCCTGAGGCCCCTCTGGTTCAGGAGCTAAGAGCAGGAGGAATTATTATCTTGGTCCCTACCAGGAACCCAGCTCTGGATTTGCTTTGGTAGCTCCCTTCCTCCTTTCAGCACAGAGGGCACCAGCGTTTACTTTAAACCTGCTTTCCAGCCATTGGCAGCTCCAGAAATAAAAGGGACACTGTTCCTCCTAGTGAGCCTGCACGGGGCAGGGCTGCTGCACAGGCTGATGGCCAAGTCTGCCCCAGGCTCTGCAGGACCCAGGCAGAAAGGGACTGACCTGGAGGGAACACACAGTGACTTTGAAGACAAGATTTGCTGGAGGAGCTACACTAGGAATGAAGTGACAGGAGGGTGACGGTGTCACTGTCATTTCACGGGATTCTGGCTGTACCTGGGATCACAGCTCACCTCAGCCTGAGCTATTCCCTGGCCTTGCAGAGCTACCAACCCCAATGCTCATGGAGGTCTTAACATCAGCTGGCTCTGCTGCCACTGCCAGCACAGTCCCAGCCCCTGGAATGCAGCACCTGCTGCTGCTGCTGCTGAGGAGCACAGCCTGCAGAGGACCTCGGGGCCAGCACACAGCGAGCCCACAGGCTCCCACCCAGCAGCCCGGTTACAGGCACACACCACATGAGGAAAGGGCCTCAACAGCAGCCCAAGCTCTCTGCCTCGTGTGGAGGGGCAGGAGTAGCTGGCAGACAGGTGGAAGTGCTTGCAGACTCTCAGGTGGTCCCCGTGGGCTTTGTCAAGATGGCCTAGCACTGCTGGAGCACAGGCATGTTCCAGTTCAGCCAGAAGAAACCCATTTGATACCAAACTCATTATGTCCACAATGGGCCTTTTACTGTGTTCACAGGATTAATTTAAGTGCAGGTGACTGATGTGTGGGGCAAGGCCTCAGGTGGGCATTGGTGTCTGTGGAATAGTGGTGGGGTCAATAAACTATACAGAGAAGAAAGAAGTGTGCTGAGGGATCACTGAGCTGCTACTGGAGCTGCCCAGGCTATCAGTGATCGTCCTCTTACACAGGACCTACAGCAAGAAAACACCTCTGTGAAAACACCTCTGTGAAAGGAGAAATGTGAAAGATTTTCTTGCCCCAACACAACCTGCTTTGGATCAAAACTTTCACCACCGAAATCTCAGTGCTTGTGTTAGCCAGGGGCAGCCATGTGAACAGCAATGCTCCAGGTCCTGATCCACGCTCCACAGAGCTGTGTGTCAGTCCAGCAGCTGTTGCAGGTCTGGTGGCAAGCAGGACAGCTGTCAGCCACCCAGGCTGGCGTGTTTTGGCCCTGGTTTGTGCTCAGGCAGGTGGAGCCTCACAGCTGACATGCACTTTGGTAGAGTGGTACCCTGTTCCCCCATCCACATTCACTGCACGCAGCAGTCAGCCCTGCACACATCTGAAGTCACAGATGAGACTTCTCTGAAGGTAGCAGGATCCTTTTTAACCTTTAGTCGCTATATATAATGGTCACTACTTATATTGTTATAATTATATATATATATTATAATATTCTTTACTTAAAAAAGGGCAAGCAAAGTCTCCTGCCTCTCACTGATTCCAAGCACAAGTGACCCAGAGATATTTACTACTGAAACACCTTTTGCACCAAGGCAAGCAGAAGTGCCTGTGCTGCCAACCAGAAATATTAGTAAGCAGCTCCATCCACCCATGTGTTTGAGCCTCTCCACAGTGTCAGTCTGACTGGTGCCATCTGTCCTTTTCCTCCCTCTGCTCACATAACCCATTGCCACACTGGCTCAGCGCTGAGCGCTGCCGTTCAGGCTCCCCACCTGGCACATCCCTCCTGTATCCATGTTTCTTTGCAGGCAGCCCCTGGGCAGCCAGCAGCCATTGGCTCCTCTTCACCAGCCAGGGTGCCACCTCGGCTGGTGGGCAAGGCCCCTGAGAGTGAGGGCTCAGCATGACACCAGGCAGTCCCAAAGACTCTTGGAGTCCCAACACAGATGAACAAGACCTGCCTCTCTCTCTCTTCCCATGCAGATGAACGCACAGATGAAGGAACAATGGTGGCCTGTCCCAGGAGTTCCCTCAAAACACACACAGGCACAATCGCCTGCAGGGACAGAGCCACACACCCCCAGCAGTGCTTGAGCAGACCCATGTGCCCTCAAGGCCTGACAGAGCTTGCACAAGACTCACCGCAGAGAACAGCCTCTCCACCTTTCTGGGATGTGACAGCCCACCATGCCCTGTGATGCCAGACGAGATCCTCAGGCATTCTTCAATCACCTAACTTCTCCCTAACATCACAGGCCTCATCCCCTCTTGTCCCCAGACACGTTCTTTGTTTGCTCCACCTGTGCCAGGTGTCCTTTCAACTTTCCTGCAGGACAGCAGAAGAAGAGAGGACCCAGAGGAAATTCCGTGTGTGCTGCTTCCCCAGACGAGAGCACCTCCATCCAGGAGGGCCTGACCTGGGGCACACCGTGCTGTTGATGCACCCTCCTCCTGCCCTCCATGCCAGGGAGAGCTGGGAAGCAGGGCTGTGCAGGAGCAGGGAGTCTGGTAGCACAACCACGAGGAGAGTTGACTCATGCTGGTCTCAGACCCCTACGGACCCAGCTGCACCCTCAGCCCAGCCCTGTCAAACAACGCTGTGAACAGCTGTTATTTTCTGTGCTGGCCATCTTTCCCTTGCTTTCTGAAACCCGTGGGACCTCTCGGGCAGCTCTCCAGTATATACCAGCTTTGGCATGCATCCCAGTGGGACCAGGAATCTACTGCACCACAGAGAGAGACAATACCTTGGTGTCACCAGAATCCTGCCTGCTTCCTTTGGTTGGGTCATGGTGGATAGACCTCTTAGAAGATAGCTCAGTTTCACAGAAACCTTTTAATAAGAAAAAAGTCCCCGTGGTCCTGTGAAAGATTTCACTGGATGGTTCCTTCACGATTACAACCCTGCCTGACTTGTTCATCTGCTGTTCTCGGCTGCTCTGACTTCCCTGCTCTCATGTGCCAGAGGAAGACCACAGAACCACAGAACCACAGAATGGTTTGTGTTGGAAGGGACATTAAAGATCATCCAGTTTCAGCCCCTCTGCCATGGGCAGGGACACCTTCCACTACACCAGGATGCTCAGGGCCCTGTCCAGCCTTGTCTCTGCCCTGGAGCTTCCTTCCTGACACAGGGTCACAGAAAACTGTCCTTTAAACTTTTTCCTGAACAAATACACTGATTGTGCTTTATTGGCTTCCCACGATGAGGCAGGTTTGCTAACCCTGTTAACAGTCCTGTAGTCCTCTTTCAAAGCTCTTTCAATGTGATTTTTGGCATGTGCATTAAGACCTGGGTGGATCATCTGGTAAAGGCTTCACAACCAAATCTCTTACCATCTGAGCACTCTAAAGTTAATAGACCTCCAATAAATTAACAGGAGTCCCATTATTATTTATATTTCTGGGAAGAATCTGTCTTTGAGTTTGTTTTCTAGTTTCTAAACCTGCAGTGCATACTTAGGTTCTAGTACAACCCATATTTCAAACTCAGAGAAAGTTAGAGTGCCACCAGAAGAAGTGGTCACAGTCTCCTTGTGTCCTTCTGTTGTGTGACCAAATGCTGAACCAGAGTGATGCAATGAAGGAGATAAAAACCAAACTGGAGAACCAGAGCAGTTCGTGTCGTGCTGGATCAGCATTTCCAGCCACGTTATCANCCCTGTCAAACAACGCTGTGAACAGCTGTTATTTTCTGTGCTGGCCATCTTTCCCTTGCTTTCTGAAACCCGTGGGACCTCTCGGGCAGCTCTCCAGTATATACCAGCTTTGGCATGCATCCCAGTGGGACCAGGAATCTACTGCACCACAGAGAGAGACAATACCTTGGTGTCACCAGAATCCTGCCTGCTTCCTTTGGTTGGGTCATGGTGGATAGACCTCTTAGAAGATAGCTCAGTTTCACAGAAACCTTTTAATAAGAAAAAAGTCCCCGTGGTCCTGTGAAAGATTTCACTGGATGGTTCCTTCACGATTACAACCCTGCCTGACTTGTTCATCTGCTGTTCTCGGCTGCTCTGACTTCCCTGCTCTCATGTGCCAGAGGAAGACCACAGAACCACAGAACCACAGAATGGTTTGTGTTGGAAGGGACATTAAAGATCATCCAGTTTCAGCCCCTCTGCCATGGGCAGGGACACCTTCCACTACACCAGGATGCTCAGGGCCCTGTCCAGCCTTGTCTCTGCCCTGGAGCTTCCTTCCTGACACAGGGTCACAGAAAACTGTCCTTTAAACTTTTTCCTGAACAAATACACTGATTGTGCTTTATTGGCTTCCCACGATGAGGCAGGTTTGCTAACCCTGTTAACAGTCCTGTAGTCCTCTTTCAAAGCTCTTTCAATGTGATTTTTGGCATGTGCATTAAGACCTGGGTGGATCATCTGGTAAAGGCTTCACAACCAAATCTCTTACCATCTGAGCACTCTAAAGTTAATAGACCTCCAATAAATTAACAGGAGTCCCATTATTATTTATATTTCTGGGAAGAATCTGTCTTTGAGTTTGTTTTCTAGTTTCTAAACCTGCAGTGCATACTTAGGTTCTAGTACAACCCATATTTCAAACTCAGAGAAAGTTAGAGTGCCACCAGAAGAAGTGGTCACAGTCTCCTTGTGTCCTTCTGTTGTGTGACCAAATGCTGAACCAGAGTGATGCAATGAAGGAGATAAAAACCAAACTGGAGAACCAGAGCAGTTCGTGTCGTGCTGGATCAGCATTTCCAGCCACGTTATCAGAGAGCTGCTGCAGAGTAAATGTGGTAGGACTGTGCAATGAAGCAGCTGGAACTTGGAGGGCTGTTGCTTTTGATGGCAACCCCAGCTCAGTCCAGCAGAGCACAGCCTGAGTTCCCTCTGAGTTCCCAGTCCTGCTCTGCAAAGATGAGGGCACGTTTTCAGACTAAGCTGTGCTGCTTACTTGACTAGGGTGAACCACATCAATGAAAAACACTTGGAGCTGGGTGAAATAAATTCTTAGTGTTGGCAACACTGAGACTGTCATATTAAGAGGTAATTCCTGTCTCCTGTTTCTACACATTTCCCTGTTGAGGTGTGCAAGGAGTACCCTCCTCTCCCAGCCACCCTTTCACAGCTCTCATACTCCTTTCCAGGACTCCTGGAGATATGAGCAGCTTCAGGATTCCTTGAACTCAATGGCCATCATTGTGACTGCATTCATGTTCAAATGAATCAAGGTCATTACTGTTCAGATTGCTCTGTCAAGCTTTGTTGTCTGCAAACAGTAAATATTTGCAGATAGTTGCAACTGCAGGCATGGGTGTACAGAGCAGCTGTATTTTTGTTCTGCCTCATGCAAAGCCTCTTTTAGGCATGACAGTGATGTGAAAGCACAAAGTATCTGGGTCTGGAGTGTTTTCTCCTATAAGGTGTGGGGAGAATTTTGTCCACTTCAAGATCTCATCAAGATCAGACAGGTATCAGTCCTCCTTGCTTTCACTTTCAAGCTTTCCTAATTAGTCTGGGGGCTAAACAGTTAGTTGATTGAGTTCTAGCTGAGTGTTAAGCTTCTGCTCAGATAATATTACTTGAAGAGCACAGCCCTTGCTTTTACATTCACATCGTTTGTCCTCAACACGTGGCAGAGGTGAGCACCAAGGAAAAGACATAAACCCCACCTCTGCCACTCAACCCACTGTCCCCTCAGACAGAAATGCACGTGGCCGTGGCCTGCCAGCAAACCTCTCACTGCAAAGCAGCAGGTTTTGGGTACACTACAGGATAATAATTTCCCACCCTGCCATGTAGGGGAGCTTTCAACCACAGTGCCAAAATTCACAAACACCAAGAGTGTGACAATAAACCACAAGGAATTCAGGTGCAAGGGTCACCCAGGCTAAAGGCATCCAGTGACTATTCACATCTTCACGACGGAGCTGTGTCTGTGGACTACAGGTCTGTGGCACCAACCACACTCAGGCTGAGAGGAACCACCCTTGGGGGGGATGCAGTGCCCACAGATCACAGCCTGCTATTTGTGACAGAAGTGGCTGCAGTGTGATCCCTTCTACATTAATTAGCAAGAGCTTTGATTTCCCAGCAAGCTGCCAACACATCCCTACTTCCACCCACCACACAGGCCTCTGCTGAAACAGCAGCAGTGTTTGAGCAGCACTGCTAGACAGCCTCCTCTGTGGGACATACTGGAGCAGGTAGGAGCATCCAGCAAGACCTGCCTGTCTCCTAATTCCCACCTGTAGAGGCATCTCTGGAAAGGAGAGAAGAACCCTCTCCTCCTTACCCCTTCTCTTAGCACACAACGATGCATCCATCCCTCTTGAATAAGCTAGTGACAATCCCTTGCTAACACAGGTGGTGGGAGGTGAGCCAACACTCAGGGAGATGGTGGCGACCAAGGCTGGTGTTTTCCCAGCAAGGAGAAAAGAAGGAGCTGCCCGAAGGACAGGAGCCTTCCTCTTTAGCAGGCCTTGCTCTTGTCACCTCTGCTCCTCTTTCCAAGCTGGAGTGGGTGTTGAGGAGAGGTATTGCTAACAGAGAGGGGAACCCCTGTGGAGGGAGGCAGGTCAGGCACTGGGCAGGCTGCCTGGGTCACAGTTTGGTGCTGTGCGTGAGCGAGCGTGAGCTGCGGGCTGGGTGTCTCCCTTGGAAAGGCTCCGTGGCTCCGAGGCTGCCAGGCCCCTGGGAGCTGATTGCGGTGTGGGGTGAGAGTGAGTGAAGCATTCAAGTACAGCTACTGCCATACACTCGTGGGTCCAGCATGGAGGGCTGTGCTGCAGCATCTCAAGTGTATACTATATGCAGAAGTTGCCCAGTCCGCTGGGCTCGCAGAAGAAGATCATTATCTGGCAGCTGCCTTACTTTCCAGGGACACCTGCTTTCCTTTGGTTGCTGGACTTTGAGTCTGGGTTTTTCCTCTTTGTCGTTTTTTGGCCATGCCAGGAGATGGCAGGGAATCTCCTGTAGGCCCCGGGGCCTGAGCTGAGGGCTGAGGTCGGGGGGAAGGAGGAACTCGCTGAGGAGCAGTCCCTGGTTTATGCTGTCGGCAGGGAGAAGGACTTTCCCTCCGAGGCAGCAGCTGGCTTCTGGGGGAAGTACTGGGGTTCCTGGAAGGAAGGACAGGGCTCCGAGGGGATGCACCGCTGGACCTCTGTGAGCTGCTCCGTGGAGGAAGAGAAGTGGAACTCAGTGACGAAGGAAGCCGACTTTGTACCTGTGTTGTTCGGCCCTCATTTGGGACACTTCCAGCTGGTCTCTGTGTCTGAAGCCTGCAGAGGAAGAAAAGAGGGAGGATGAAGAGGGATTTTGCAAGGGACTCTTGGGCTCCTGGCAGGATTGGCAATTGTAATTGGCAATTACAAGAGCCTCTGGCACCAGGATGGCAGAGCCTACGCCGTGAACCAGGTGGGGCACCAGTTTGAACACCATCCTGTAACTCAATGCAGTTAACTGCTAAGTGTTTGCCTTAATCCTCCAGCACTCTGTGAGTCAACACGCAGGCATGGTATGTGGGACTCTTCTTAACATGCAGAATGGATGCAGCAACCTCTTCCAAGGCAGGAGATACAATTTGGGGATGTGGCATGAGTTGGATTACACCAGTTGGCCTCTGATGGTAACTGTGATGGAAGAGAAACCAACTGAGGCAATCCCAGCTGGCAGCCTCGCTGCCCTTGCAGCTCTAATTGCAATAGTCAGGCCAGGAGGCCAGGTCTCCCTGCAGAGTCATGGCTGTGCTGCAAAACCAAGGGCTCAATGCTGGGGGCATCTGCTATTATCAGACCAAGTGAAAGGGCTTGTAAAAGGAAGGGTCTCAAACCAGGGCAAGTGAACAGAGGCTAAAAAAAAGAAGAGAGGTGAGTATTTCACCCACCTGCAGGCTGAAATGACTGTAGGAAACAAGGATGGACAATGCATTCAAGCTGAGTAAAGGATGAAGCCATGGGAGCAAAGCCCTGGCTGTGTGTCCTCAACAAGCCCTGTTCTCTGCATTTCCCACCATTCTGGTCTTACCTGCAGGCAGCAGCTGCATCCTGTGGGGAGCTGCACAGCCCTGCCACTGCAGTGGCCACAGAGCTCTCCGACCTCCCCGCCTCCAGCGGGGTTTTCACTGGCACGACAGGACGAGGAATTCTGCTCCTCGTGCTTACGGCTCTCTCCTCTCTCCCCAGCAGCGCAGCCTTCTTCTCTCCCTTCCGTGGGATGGAGTCATCAGAGTCGTGGGTGTCCTCCTCAGAGCCGGTGGCCGACAGGGTTTCGGAGGCTCGCCGCCGCTCGTCGCTGGAGGAGGCCGAGGAGGAGGCACCAGAGGCCAGCCGGAGGAGGCGGCTCTGTCTCTTCTCCATCACCAGGCGAGCCAGGTCGGGTTGCTTTGCCCTCTTATAAAGCCTTTCTTTGGCTGAGAGTGAGGTTGAAAGGTCCGAGCCAGTGTCCTCCTCAGAGAACAAAATGGGTATCCGGCTTCTATACCTGGAGCCCAGCGGCCTCCTGGGGCCCTGCTGCGGCGTCTCGAGGACGGTCTCTGCTCGCTTCAGGTGTTCTGTCGCCGACGCCGCCTTCTCGAGGCCAGGCTCCCTCGCAGCCCCCTTGTCGGGCTCTTCCAAACGCAGCAAGAGCCCCGCTTTGCCGGAGAGCTCCGGCTGGTCCTGGGGAGGCTTTGGCGCGCCGTTGGGAAGCGCCGGCTGCTCCCCCACGGTCTCCGAGGCGGTCTCGACGTGGTTGGCCGAAAGCGCGCAGCTCTCCGTCTCTGCCCCTTCCAGCCCGGAATGAATGCTTCCGTTCTCCGCCAGCACCAGGTTGTCCTCCAGCTCCTCCTCGACGATGACCTCCTCGAACTGCCCCGGGGGGCAGTACTCCTCGTGCCGCATCAGCTGCCCGCTGGAAGACATCACATTGAGGTGGGTCTTCTCGGCAATGTGAACAAATGTGCGCTCCACCTTGGTGAACGGGGAGGACGCTGTAGCCACTGCCACGGGAGGCTTTGGTTCAGATTTAAGGACTGAGGACAGGGTCCCTGGCTCAGACACATCCAGCTGGCTCCCCATGGGCTGCGGCCGCTCGCTCTGAGGCGTCAGTGCAGCAAGAGTGCCCAGATCGACTTCTGGAGGCAAGTCTGCGGCCACCGGAGACTTTTTCAGATCACCTGGTGAAAACAGCACTAATGTTTTTGAGCCTTCCTCCAGCTCCAGGTCCCCATCAGCAGTGGAGGCTCGACCCTTGGAGCCTTTCTGGTCATCAGCCAGGAGCGTGGACGGTGCGCACTCCTGGCTGCGCTCCGTGCTCTTCTGACTCAGGTCGCTGCTGGAATCACTGTGCATGTCAATCTCATTGCCCTCCTCCTCCTCCTCCCCCTCATCCTGCTCATCTTCCTCCTCCTCATAGTCTTCCTCCTCTTCTTCCTCCTCCTCCTCCTCTTTTCCATTCATTTCCAGATAAGGTTCCAGGGGTTTGCAAGGAGCAGTCAAGACAATATTTGAGAAATCAACTTTCTTTATCCGCTGGGATAACTTAGGCTTTTCCCAGAAGTTGCACATGTCTTTTCTGAAGTCTTGGTAAGGCAAACTTAAAGGGACTGCCTTGGGCAGGCCATTCATTTCAAACGACTTCAGCATGTATGCCTGCAGGAAGACAAACGTGACAGGAGAGGAGAGTGAGTTAGCATTCAGACACAGCATCGACAGAGAAGACATCAGGACCAACAGCAGCAGGAAGAATCCATGGAAAGCATCTCATCCATCATGCTTCCAAAATACATGCCTGAGCATTCATAACTCCATCATTTGATTCGTACAAACCTTAGAAAAGAGAGATTCACAGGTACTTATCAATGAAGGAAAAAATGTGTGCCAAAGAAGTTCCTTTGTTAGCAGTCTGTAACCTGGACCTAACAGAACCATTTTCAAGCAATTCCTCAAGATTTTTTCACATTTCTCAATCTTCTTCAGTACTTACATATTTATTACAGTATTTATATATTTACATAATCACTTCTTCCTTACTGGAACCACTGGAGCAACTCTTTTATGCCCAGGCCACAGTGAACTCAAGGGGCACCTCTGGGCCAGATACGTTTCCTGATCACTTTCCATTGTCCCTGGGGCAGTAACATTTGTAGTGCTACTGTGTTCTCCTGGTGCACCATCCATCTCCCCTTCTGCTCCCACATCCCTGTAGCCTGTCTCCTACAGGCTTCTGCTTCCACTACAATCGTCAGCAAGTCATGAAAGCAGGCACATAAAGTGTCATTATCAGACCCTGGGTGTCCACCCAGGAGAAGTGAAGGGCAGACAGGACAGGTGGTGGGGGCACTGTTTCTCTGGCAGCAGCCTGTGGTAGTAGCAGGCTGTGAAAAGATTGCAAATGATCCTACAGAAAAACAGTAGCTCACACACACATGCACACACTTGACCAAACAAGGCCAAAATAAATAGGAAATGCCTGTCAAGCGTGGTCTAATTAACAATCAGTTGCGAATGAAAATCACATCAGCACCACTCTGCAGAATGGATTGAAAACCAAATCATTTACAGCACACTTTTGTTAGGGCCTCTTCTTGTAACCTCTCCATAAAATCCACCGGTCAATAATGCATCACATGTTACCCTTGAAAAGTCCTAATCATGAACAGCAGGACTCCAAACATCTGCATTTTCCAGTGGCATTTGACAGCACCAGAGGATATGTAGGCTACAGAACTAAACATGCACCCACTTAACCATGTGAACTCCAGAGCTGTTAACAGCTACCACATTCACCCGCCCATGGGAACGGATCTTTTTGTCTTTACTGGGGAGAAAAAGCCCTCAGTGGCTTTTCAGTCCAATTAAAAATGGTGCTGAAAATCTGCACGTACTGAGCCTGAAAAACGTAATATTTTTATGCTCCTGTATGACAGAGACATTTCAGATAGGTTAGTGGGCAGCATCAAACTATTCTGCGTGGTGGTAAGTTGTTATCCAGTTAATATTTCTTTTTATATCTTATAAACTAAAACACAGGCTTTGGCAATACCTCTGGAATCCAAAGCTGCTTCTCTTCTTTCATTAAAGCTGAAGCCTGGCCCTGAGGATGGCCCTATATTAGCCTGGTCTGGGCTTTCACTGACCCACTCTGCCTTTTGTATCAGGATGGCAGATGTGGACCTTGCATTGGTAAGAGGCACTTGCCACCCTTTGCAAAGGAAATTACCCACACGGCTTCTTCCTTCAGGCATTTCTTGAAATTAGTTCATTCAATAGCCTAGGATTGGATTATGCATGTTGGCTGGGTTTGTTTTTCCCAAGAAATACACCCACAGTGCTCTCCTGGAATCCTAAACAAACAGAAGCACTTCCCCAGTGGGAATGGACCTGACCAACATCTTGCCTTGTACTGAGCCTCCCATTGGAAAGGGTTCCACAACCCCAACAACAGTTCCTCTGCTGCTCTACCTCACACCATTTTCTAGAAGCTGTGTTTGATGATGCAGATGGACAATTGCTGTTTTTCTTTGCACAGTGAAATATGTACCTGTGTAGACCTTCAAATCTCTTCCAGCCCTTGGCTTGTGTCATCTCTTCTGCTTTGTGGTCAAAGTGAGCTGAATCCAGCCCTGCAGAGCATATCCTGTATAGGCCAGAGATATGGTTTCTGTGCCCTGCAGTCTGGCCCACCAGCAGCCCTGTCTCCAGCAAACCCCCTTTCCTCAAGAGCTTTTCCCTTGCAAGACATGGAAAGTTTTTCTGAGATGAGGTTGCCCTAAGCACTAATGTATGACACAGAGCTGTACAGCAGGATGTTGCTGTAAGAAAACCAGTAGTTCTTTGTTTCTTGTGCTCTGGTGTCCCTCTGCTACCACTGAGTCACGCTGCAGATAACTTTCTAACCCCCATGTACTTCCAGCTCCACAAATTCCTTGCAGTATTTAGTAAATGGACTGCCTTTCTGTCTGTCATTTCAATTTCTCCCTGTATGTTCTACTTCCCTGTATGGACCCTGCACCCTAAGCACAACAGTGACTGCTTTGCTTCTACCTTTGGGGGACTTGGACTGCTTAACTTGCTGCATGCAGTACCCCAAAACTGCCAGAGCACATTCCTTAAAGCAGCCCCAGACAGTTGCTGCTTTGCCACCCTAAATGCAGCACGGAGAAAGTCCAAAGAACACAAATACCCAGCTACAAGAAATTCTGCTGAACAAGGTGTTCCCAGTTTGAATCCCTCATTAGAGAAACTTGGGTCCTGTCTTGACTGTCTTTTGTACTACACCACGCTCAGCTGCTCTAGGACTATTCCCCAAAGGTCAGAGAAGAACTTTTCTGCTCTGCTGTACTAATGGGGAGGAACTGAGGGAAGATGTCAGAAGATCAGAAGTGGAGAGGCTTAGCCTGTATATTAAAACTGTAGAGTCAAAAAGACATAAGGAATCTCCGAAGGTCTCTGCTCCAACCACCCCTCAAAGCAGGACCAACTTAGGGCTGCCTGTGCTGGGCCACATCCAGCTGAGATTTTAGTACCCCAAGGACGAGAATCTCACAACCTCTTTGGGACCCTCTCCTAGAGTCTGAGGCTCTTCATGGTGAAAAATGTGGGGGGTTTAGGATCTAATTCCTATATCTAATTTTCCTTTCATGCAACCTTTGTCCATAACATCTCATCCTTTCACTGTGCACCTCTGAGAAGAGTATGGCATCTCCCTCCATCAGGCAGTTCCAGACAGAAAAAGGATGCCACAACCAATCCTGTTTTTAAGGCAGGACAAACCCAGATCTCTCAGCCTCTCCTCATGTCAGATGTGTCTAGTTCCTGGTCATCCTGGCAGCCCTCTGGCAGGTTCACTCTCCTGTGAGCAGAACTATGCCATGAGCTAAGGCAGACACATTTTCCTGCCTGTTTAGCCTCAGATCTCACTCCTGACTCTCTCTTGGCTTGTCAGTCACTTGTCCAGGAATGCCTGTGGTATTACATGTGTCTGAGCATGTGTTCCCCACAAGGTGTGCACATTTCGCCTCTTTAACATTCTGTTTCTTAATAAAACTTGTCTTGGATTATTAACTAAGGCTGAAGTGCTTGTGAGTGCTGGCCAAACAAACATTTTAGGACTTTACCTACTTTATGGTCAAATCTAGAAACTCCCAGATGGAACTCTGGAGTTTTGCAACAGAAGGCAACTGGGTTGCCAGAGATAGAAATAAAATCTGAAAGAATGTGGGACAGCTCAGGGTCTCAAGATGGTCTGACCATGGGGTCTGGTCATACCTGGATGACTGCCCTAGATGTGAAGGACATGCTTTCCATAATTCCCCTTCTTGACCATGTTTTCTTTTCATTATTGCTTGGTCTCTTTATGGACTACTGAGGAAAGGAAAATCATGGCAATGATGTAACTGCACATGAATGTATTAGAATTGTTAATAAGTGAAGTGAGATTGTTCCAACGACTCTCCATCCCACAGACCCAACTGACCTAATTCACACAGCATGGGGATTCAGTGGGCATGGGTCTCATTGTAACCTCTGGCAAAAGGGGCCAGAACGGGTGGAGGCACCACTGGAGTTTAGCTCCCACTCTTACAGTGATAGCAAAATGAGGTGCTCCAATCTCAACAAGGGTTGGTCTCCCTGTGAAACAGGCAGAAGGCATAAAGGGAGGATAGAGTGTTACCAATGAGGGAACCTTCCCACCTCCCGGATATAGTTCACAAGGGTACAGTGTCACCTGCAGGCACTGCTCAGGAACCCACAGGGATCTGTCTATCTGGGACACCTCAGTGGAATTGTGAAAGAATACTTCTGCACGTTGCCCCTCCCATGGGAAATTCATGGCTCAGGTTTCACAGCCATGATGGTTCAAGACTGGTCTGAAGGGGAAGAAATCTGATGGATATTTCACATTCCATAACATCCCCAAGCTAATGGTTCTGTCAAATGCTTCAAGGGTTTAAGTTACTAGATGGAAGTTCAGGTCTCGCTTCAAATCTTATGCTGCAGTTAATCCAAGCTTTTGGATGGACACACAGTATGACTCAAAGAACTGTGTGTTCATCTCCCTCAGTCTCGCAGCTCACCAGTTCTTGGGAAATATTAACTATAGATTTGACCAAAACTTGGGAGATCATGTGAAAAAAACCACACAAATCTGACTTGGGGAACTAAGGAAAATATATTTTGGAGTGGCACAAGAGCAATACACCCACACGGAACTGCAACATCCCTGAGCCACCATGAATATTTGTGACTAATAGGGAATCCTGGGGATTTACCATCATCCCCAGGACATGTGTACTAATATATCACGAGGAATTCATATTCCAAGGGTGTGGGGACTGTCACAATGTGGGGTCTGGTCTTTTTTGACTAACAATGACACCAGGCCTGACACGATTTGTTTGGAGCTAAGCAAACCCTTCTGGGGCACAGCAAGTGGCTCAGCAGTGATAGAACAAACATGGTCTGCTGAGGGATGCCAACACACACTGGGATTACATATTATATGTCACATAAATGCAGGAAATCATGCACTTCTGTGCAGTGTTCAGTTTCAGACCATGCTCTGAACCATGGCATCACTGATCCTCCTGCAGAGCCTGACAGATGTGCACATCTGCCACACACCCGCAGCCTCTCAGGGCCAAACTAAAACACACTCTGAAGCATGGGGAAGATAAGCTTTGGACCTTGCTAAAGGCAGATGCAGAAAAATGCTGCCTGACACTCCACAGAATTCTCAGGAGAAAAGGGGATGCACAGACTGTAGAACCCTCTGAGACCACAGCCTTATCCAGGCTCTTCCTCCCAGACCGTCACCTGCCTGCACAAACTGCTCTCTGCCTTTGAGGGGCTGGAGTCTTGTAGCTCTTCTGCATGAGGGAGATTTCCACCACCCTCTCCACAGGAACCAGAGCCTTCACGGCCCTTGAACTGAAATCACAGGGTGGCCTCCCAAAGTACATAAAACACATCGCTAACAGTCACATAACTTTGTTTCTATTCCCAGATGTGTCTTGACTGCAAGTTTTTACTGATCACATGCATAAGCAATAATGGAACTCTCACTGTTCCACCAGATCTCCTTCAACTCCCTGTGCAGTGCTCCCACATACCCAAGGATGAGCAGGGGACACCTTCCCAGAGCAAAGGAAGTAGAAAAACAAAGAAAGAAAGCAAATAAAAAAAACCCAGCCATCAACAAGATGCTGCCTTTGATTCTTTAATAAGGTTTTGGTAGTATACAAGCTTTTTTTTGTTTGTTCATTTTTTTTTTTTTTTTTTTTTTTTTCCCGATTGTCTGGATTAACATACATGGATTTAAAAAAGGCACAAAATCCATTGCACAGCTTCTATTTCATTTGTTTTTGATGACATTGCCTGTTCATTGTGGTTTCAAGTGTAGGATTTTACAGTACTCTGCAGCATTTACAGCATGATCTACATACAGGTAATCAATGCATGCTTTTATACAGGAGACAGAATTCAAATTCTCTCTCAGTATTTCTATATACACAATAATACAGTCTTTTTCTTCTGAAAAAAAAAAAAAAAAAAAAAGCTTTAAATTGGTCTTGCATGCTTGGTATACCAGAAGAATTAGTGCAAGCATATATTACAGTGTTATTGCAGTACAAAAAGGGGTTGACCTTAGGCTCTAAAGGGATTAGATAAGGAAGAATAAAAAGACTCGAGGAAAACAAGCTTTGGATCCCTTTAGTCAACGACGTCCTTCCAAACGGATCCCTACACAGTACTGCCTTTAAAGCTACAGCAGGCTGTGTCCCCTCCATCTCCCTGCTGCCTTCCCCCTGAGACGAACTTCCACAGCTTCTGCAAACCTTCTGTCCCTGGCAGTCCATGGGGACTCCTGGCAGCCCGAGGAATCCCTTCTGCTGGGCCTCTCAATACTGGAGACCTGCTTGGAGGGGACTGCACTGAGATCCCCTGCTTCAAGCAAACTCAAGTCCCAGCAGATGGAGCTTCTCAAGTGAACCAGGAAGCACAACAGGTTCCCTACAGCTTTTGTCTCCCCTCAGTAGCAATGACCACAGAAACCCACATTCACCTCCTACTCAAGTAGCAGGTGGTTAAATATGGTTTGGACTCTCCTGCTTAGCAGCAACAGAAGTCTAACAGGTGACACAAAGGTAATGCAAAGGAAGGATATGCTGGTCCCTGAGATTCTTCATGGGAGCTGAAAAGTCTGAGAAGCAGAAATCAAGTTCTCAACACGATGTTAATTTTTCCACTGGGAATGGGAAGAGGCCTTAGTCCTGAGAGATGCAGATGGCACACAGACAGCAAGAGCTGTAGTCCAGTCTTCCCTGTAACAGCTTTTATTTGGATACTATCAGGACCTTAGCATATCCTGGAAGTGACATTATCCTCTGCCAACATAGACTAAGCTTGATTGGGACTGGGAGGTCTGGCAGGATTGACAAGTGTGTGGAAAAAGCCTAGAATCTGAGTTTCTGAGGCAGCTCTTTCTTCAAACCAGCATCAGATGAGGTAAAAGTAGCAGGGGTCTTAGAGCTGCCACGCTTACTTGCAGGATCACTGTGTTCTGAGAATCAGCACCATAAATGTTAGAGATGTTCTTCTATCCAGCATCTTACCATCAATGCTCCACAGCCTTTTTCTTCATTCTTTTTACCAACGTGGATAGGACAATCCAGTCCTGTGCTGGGTAAGTGCTCTGCTCCTCCCTGTTTGTGCTTTCAGAGGTTAGGTTTGTGCCAGTTTTCCTAGCGTCTCGGATGGAAGCAAAAGCTCTGTAAAGGTGGGATGCCTGCCACTCAGCTTCCCAACTCTGTACCCACCAGTGTCTCCAGGGAGAGCCAAGGCAGAGCTCCCTGTCTGAGCGGACACAGGGACCACCTCATTTCTGTCACTCACTGGGGACTCAGGAAATAGTGAGCCAAGTGCAAGGAAATGATATCCAAAAATTCCTCTAGTCCCTAACTGTAAAGGCAACTTAATAGCAGCAAGAAAGAAGAAGAATATTCTGAAAGCTAAACATCTTCCTAAGTCATAAAAATAATCAGAAATCAGCAGTGCTGAATAAGAACCTGATCTGGTAGGGGTTTTCTAGGAAGGACCAAGCTGAAGGGGCAAGAGGCCCACGGAAATCCTCCTCATCTGACTTGTTCAGAGGAAATTTGCCATTACTGTGTTTCATGTTGCCAGATAATTAATTGCACTCATAATTAAACTGAGAAACTTGTTGGAGTTGTTGGAGGAAACCCTGGGGATTTTTACGAGGCAAGTGCACTAGATGAGGTAACTCATTGAACCACTTTGCATATGAAAAAATAAAACCTCCAAACATAGAGCAATTTTCTTTTTTGAACACTAAAAGACATGCAAGTGAATGTAAAATGGGGATTGCTTCCAATCCCCAGGTTACATGGTTAGCAGCTTGTTCAAAATGTACATTCATCGTAACATCATTTTTTTCAATGGCAGGTGTGATATAAAGAAGTTGCAATACAGCAAATAACACTTAGAAACATTTCCCAGAAATTAATCTTTGCACTGTCCCCTGGAACTGCCAATGCAGGTGTTATAGTGAACCAAACACAAAACACGTGGCATTGAAACGCAACAAAAAGCAAGGTAGTGCCACAATGATCAGCCTTTATGTGTTTTATTTCACGTTTTAATGTTACCCAAAATAGATGTTTGCATACTATAAATTATGTCCCAAGTGCCAGCACTGTTCCCAACACCAGAACACTCTGCCACCGGCTGACAGCAAAAGGAGAGACACGTATTTATGTCACAACATACTGAATGAAGAGACCTGGGCAGGGCCAGGTTGCCGAAATCAGACCTGCAGCATGCAGAGGAGGCCGGTGTGCCACCTGAACCAGACGCCATGAAGATACTTTCTCTAAGTGGCTGAGATTTGTTCTTTGCAACAGCCTTTTCAGCAGTTGGGGGTGTGCAAAGTGGCCCACTGCTGGCACAGAAACTCTTCTGTAAGACAGGACCACGCATGACCACGGGTGGGTCATGCACAGACATAAACATACAGACAATCAGAAACGGAAGCTCCAGCACAAAGCATCCCAACACCATCCTGGGGACGACAATGAAGTCAGGAAGCACATCTGGCTTACTTTGGTCAGCCTCTCCAGAAATTATTTGCTCTTCCAGTCACTCTGGGGAGAGCTGGCAACTACAGGGAAACAGATCACAAAAAAGGTACCCCATGTTCTCCAGCTGAGAAATAACTGAGGCAATCTTTTCACAATAAACACTAACAGGATTTTAGGGGTTTGCAAATTATCCATGATTTTAAAGGCTTCAGACCTTGTCTGCTAGGAAATGCAATCTTGTTTTTTTTTCAGCTAGCCTCTTGCAGCCCATCTGTTACTGCCAAGCAGAGCTAGACAAATATACGATAGCTATCTCCAAATTGTTCTTTCCCATTTTTACCAAAGGGAAACAAGAAAAGCAAAAATAAAAAGAAAATATTCTCTTTTGAATATTGGGATAAAAGAGCCCTTTCTTATTCAATGTGAAAGTAGCAAAATGGTCTCAGCTTCAGGTAAAGTTCCGAGAGTGTCATGAATAAATCTCTAATGACAGCCATTAATAAAACGTGTCATTCATATAACCCAGCAGTCGAAAATATAAATAAATTCAGTCATTGACGCAGAACTGCGTCAGTTGCTATGTGGCTGTAATACAAATGTAACCGGATTCCACAGAGACTCCATGTAGCCTAAGGAAGAGATGCCAAACCCACTGGACAAACACGGTTGGTATTTGTCACCAATCCCCCCAGATAAGCAGTAGAAAATATTCTATTTTCAAGAATAATCTTGTGCTGCTGTCAAGCTCCTAAAGTTCCACACATACGTATCCTGGAAGATCGGTGGCGGTGTGAGAGAGAAGGACACTGGAAAACAGGAAAAGGACTGAACACCTCTTTTTATGCTTTCTGACCTTCAATCTCACAGTGCATCCTACTGTTGAGCTACTTTACAAGAGAGGAGTGAACAAGCAATGGTTGGATTTTCTTGCCTTATTTATTTACAAAGGATCACAGCACCAGATTCAAATAGTGCATTTTTCCATGAGAGAGCAAGGGAAGTTCCTGCTGATTTGCAGTCAAAGAAATGCCTCAGTGATATTTGTTGTATTTGGTATATAGATCCCACCCACTCTCCTGACAATTTACAGATTATGAAAAAATATGCAGGCCCCTGAAATTCCCTTTGTGCAAACAAACATCTGGCTTCATCCTGACATGTTCTGAAAAGGCTTTTTTGCTGCTGACTCCCCCATGTCAAACAGCAGGGAAGTGACTCATGGAACGATAAAGCACTTGGGGATCTTTAGAGTTTAAGAGCCCATAGGAAGGTCTGAATACCACAAGTGTTATTTCTGAATAAACTCTGGAAAGGCTAAACTGAGGTGTTTGCTCTGGTTTCCTAGACTGCAGAAGGGTCTTTCTGACTGCAGAAGGCTTCTACTACAAAACAAATCACCAAGACTCTCCAAAGAGGCTGCACAGGTTGGGGCAAAGTAGTCAGTGGCAAAGATGGTACCAAAGCCTGGCAATGCTACTGAAACAAAAGACAAATGAGGTAGATAAACACTCCAAAGTGAAGTCTTTGGAAAAAATGTTTGAAGCACAGAGCAGTGTCCCAAATGACACTTGTTTTGTTTCTCATCTCAAATGCTCACAGCCTAGCTGAGCTAGAAGAGGTGTGTGTTCACTGGCTTTAGAGCCACTTTTGGAAAAGAAGCAGCCCAGCTACTGAAAAGCCACTCAACCTCTGTGCCCGTGAATGGGCTGGGGAAGGTGCTGAAAACACCTTTGCTTGTTATGGCTGATCAGTTCAAGCAACAGGCCTCTTTCCAGAGGTCCTGCATCTAAAAAATATAGCAAAAAGGAAAAAGGATTGTTAACTGGTTCTCAAAGGCATGCCGCCTTCTCGTGTAACACCTGGGTCTGGCTGCTCCAGAAGCAGCTGGCGGGAGCTGGGTGTCAGATGGAATCGCAGAAGAAACAAAGAGCTTGTTTGAAACAACAAGACACTTTGGTGGCCTAATGGCTATGGCACAGGCTTGGTCAGGGAAGAACAGTCCTTATAGGTGGCAAAGTAAAGAACACCAATCCCCAACAAAGAATCCACCAGTCTGTGACACCTCCAGTTTAAGACAGGCAATAGGAGGAAACACTGGTGTGTTAAAGTTTACAGTTAATGAAGAGTGTCAGCTCTGTTGCACTTGTAATTGCCCTCTCTGGCCGCTTGAAATACCCCTATTTGATTTGAAACCTCCCCACTCTCCCAGCTCCTAGGCTGGAGAATGGGGACAGTCAATTTGCCAGCCCAGAAAACATCCATTTGGAAGAACTTGAAGAGTCTGCAACTGGAGTTGTGACATTTTCTCACTCACAGAGACCAGGCACTGATTTAAGAGGAGCTTAGAGACATGCTCACAACAACAGAAGTGGTGTTCAGCCAGCTATTTACGTGGTTTGCAAACGCAGATGGTACCTGTGTCTTATGGGAAAGAGCATTGCCAGCTGCCTAAATTTAGCTGCTGAGGCAGACTGGGGGCAGCTGGCTAAGTCCTACGGATTCCAGGACTTGAAACTCATGCAACTGCCCTGAAAATGGAAGGCATCTCCCACTCCCGTTTTTGAAATCAAGCTGCCTTTAAACTGTGTGATCCTCACACAGATTCCATGTAGAGCTGAGACTGCTCCCGTTGCCAAAATGTGCCATTTCTTTTCCAATTTCCTCCAAGGAAGTCAGAGGGAGGGAAGGCCCCCTGGCTGCTCACAGTGCTGTAGGGATTGTATGGGCCACCATGAGCTGGGCAATGCTTAAGAAACGGGTGCAGGAGACATGCTCTGCGAGTTCCTGGGAATGGCAAAGGCAGAAGGCAGTGCAGGTATCCAGGGATGCAACAGGGACACGGGGGATGAGATTGCATTATTGGCAATGGAGGCAAACCACGGCGTTTACCAACGTGTGGAGTGGGACACACACAGGCAACCAAGGTAGAGCAAAAAGATTTTGTCATATGGGGAAGAGATGGGAGAGGCAAATTGGAACAAAGAGGCAAACAGATGTAAGAGAACCTCTCAGTGAGGTGAAGGTGAGGGGGTTCTGCATGTGGAGTCTACCAGCAGCTTGGGGCTATAGCTAACTGCTGCTGTTCTTGCACCCAGACTCAGATCTCAACAGAAGCTGGGTGGCAGCTGCTGAGCAATGCCTCTGCTTACAGAGCAATGACGAGATCCCGGAGGAGAACAGCAGCTGCCTTTTCTCAGCCTAACCTGGAGGCCACTGTCCAAGTCCAGTTTCTCCATCCTGGGCAGGGGGTGTGTCAGCTGCCATTCAGCCCAACAAACACAAGTTCTGAACAAGCTTGTCCCTTTCAGAACACCACTCCTGCAGCAGCCTTGACCACCACAGTGCCCAGGTCAGACATACAACAAAGAGAAGGAGTGGCAGGACAGGAGCGACTTCATCATGAAGAGGTAGCGTAAGGATGGGGCTGTATCACCCATATGGCTGTTTCACAGGGCATCTCTATCTCACTTTCTGGCATCACTGCAACAAAAGAGACTTAAATAGCGAAAGAGGACGCACCGTAACTCTTTCACATGCCTGCCCCCCGACTGCACTAAAAAAGAATGGGAATGACAGACAAGGTCCTGCTCACAGCAGGGACCATGTCATCATGGGGGGATCAAGAGGACACTCCTAATGAAAACTGGCGTCTGCAGAACTGCACCTGTGTCAGTGCAACCTATTTTCAGTCAACCCCCTCCCACCAGAACTGTCTCCCCTGAAAGTGAATGAGTGATGGCATAACCACATTTACCCAGTGCTAGCTTAACCCAAGCATTTACAGTAACATTTTCACAGAAATCAGATCTCATTAGCTCCTTCCGGAGGGAAGGAGGCTGAGGAGAGAGCAATAAATTGGAAACATCTCTCGTTCTGCATAGAAGGAAAGTGAAAGGAGCCAAGAGGCCGAGATATAAAAAGATGGCTTTTGTATGTATATACAAGTGATGAAACATTTGCTCACTGAAGTAGATCACGAGATCCCAGCAACAGCTTCCTGTCCTGATGGCAATGATCTCTGTGAGGGAGCGGCAAATGCTCATTTCCAGTTTGGATTCTGAGGAGAACAAGGGCTATGTACAATGGGAAGCAAAAGAAGAGTATCTCCCTAAGGATGCAAATCCCGTTCTTGGACCCTTCTGATGAACACAATTTGCCCAAGAGTCTGATGCTGAAAGGGAATTTTACTTCACTAGTGTTGATTCCCACTGGCTTATTCCATCTGAAGAACTAAAAACACCCTACCAAACATAAAAGGACAAATAACTAGGGCAACTAACTTTTCAGCCCACAGCCCCACGATCAACTTTTCACATCAACAGCCTTCCATCAGTTGGGGTTTTTTTGCCAATGATTTTGGACATATTTACATTTATAATTGCAGTCATTATAAATTAAACACAATAAATAAATGCAATATAAATGTAATCTACATAAGGTTTTTTTATAATTGCACTGCAACTAGTTTCAATATTAATTTATTACATTTCCATATATATATAAAAAAGACCTCTTTTCACATTTCTTTAATTTGCCAACTGTTCCTCAACAATATGTAGATTCCATAGTCATTAATACAGCATTAGATGAAGATGTTTAAAAAACCCTTTAAATTGACTATTTTTAATATTTTTGCATAATACTTTACCATCAGGATTCCAGCCATTAGCACCAATTAATTTGTTCAGAATTAAATTGTAAAAGCCATATTGATCATGAAATAAGATTTCCCATAAAATCCAGGTGACAGCAACATGTCCAATTATTCCGCTCTAGAGCCCAAATTTGATGGTTTAACAGGATTGGTTTAGAAACTAATATCCCACCTTACAGAGACTGAACAGCAAAGAATTCAGTGTCTTTAAATAATGTATTTCAGTGTTTACCACACACTTATGTCTTTAAAATGACCATCTTTGCTACTTTATCTTCCAGCACTTAGACTCATATCTTTGCCTGGCAGGTTAAAACCCCTCTTGCCCTATTCAGGCAGAGACAGCTAACAGCAATCATGTCACTTTTTAGTTTTGTATTTAATGACAGACTGCATTTTTTCCAGCTTATTCTACAAGGCAGGTTTTACAGAAGCATTCTTGTATCACTTCTTCTCTTTCAGGTTTTGAAAATCTTTTACAAAAATTTCCAGACAAGACTTGGATGTGTCTGGTAGTGATCTCACCAGGACAAAAGATTTCCCTCTGCTCATATCTTCCATTTTCCTGCTGATACACTGAAGAAGAATGTATTTAATCTTTTTCTTTTTTTTTCTGCAGCAGCATAGTGAGAACTTAGATGCAGCTAATTACTTCACCTAATTGCCACCTCATTTTGGGAGACAGCACCTCCCAGGGCACAGTTTCTCTCATTCTGTATGTGTCACTTACATCTTCCATACTCCAAACATGACCCTGTCCCTGCGTGGATGCAATCATTACTTTGAACACAAGCAATTTATCAAGCAATTCAGATCCTTCTGCAGAGCTGGTCTGTCAGTTAGTGTTTTATCATCCACCCACCTTCTGTCACTGCAAACCTTCTCCTCAGTGATTTCTTTGTTCTTCTTGACAGCCACTAAAGGCATGGAATAGTGCTGAGTTAAGGGCAGGAGGTCAGGAGTCCTAATGAGAAACAGCCCCTCTTGTAAGAGATAGCAACATATAAACATACTTTGTTTGTCTAGTTGGCTTTCAATTTATTAATAACTTTAACTGGAAGAATTTTTACTGAAGTCTATATAAATCAACCATCTTTATAAATCAGATTTTTGAACTTAGAAGAGCAGTACCAAGTTGATGTGAGTAGCATTATGATGAGTAGCATTAGACAGATTACTGATGTTTGAAAATTATGTATGGAGCTACCTACTGGCTAGTCACTGGTTTTGTCTGAACAAAAGGCTTAGAGTTTATAAATACCCACTTATCTAGTTTGTTCCTTTTCTGACTGGCAAAACTAAAAATAGTTTGATTTTTCTTTAAAAATAGAACAAGAGTAATTTTAATTCCTACAACTGACCTTGAAAAGTGAACATCAGTGTTTTGGATGCTATGAACAAAAATTATTAAGAGTTACTGATTTAAGTCTAGTGCTTTCACAAATCCCATTTTTTCTGGAATCTGTTCTTCCATTAAAGTCTCTATTGAAGATGGAAAAAAGTTACATCAGAGCAGAGTCTACTTAAGGAAATCATACCTTCTCATGTCACTTTGAGAAGAGCAAAGCCTTGCTCTTCCTGGTATCTGTGCTTGACAAGGGAACCACCGAATGGGATTTGACTAGTGGCTAATTCAACCCAAGTATTTTTGGCAATGCCCAGTACCTTTTTAAAAAATAAAGCTCATGAAAAGATTGCAGGTAAAAATTTTGTCTGAACAGTAAACTGTCCTGTTCACACGTGTTCCTGGGGCAAATCAGAAGACATTGGTGTCACTGAATTCAGGAATGACCGTGGGAAGAGTCTGGTCATACCTGTCTGAATCTTCCCAAGGAGGGTGTGTTGCCCCCCCCTCCCTGCACCCCCAGGATGCTCTGTCAGCCTGTCAGCCCATGTCCTGCAGCATGCAGACACACTGGGCCAGGCCCTAGGAACTTCAGAAAGCACCACCCGCCCTGTCTGGGGCTGCACTGTCTGGTCTTGCTCACGGGAGGGTGAATCTAATAGTAAGGGAGCCTCAGGTAGGGCAGATGTACCTACAGAAAGCACTGCTTGGGAGGAGTTGTTCCTTGTAA
Source organism: Sinosuthora webbiana (assembly GCA_013397395.1). NCBI lineage: Eukaryota > Metazoa > Chordata > Aves > Passeriformes > Sylviidae > Sinosuthora > Sinosuthora webbiana. The sequence goes on along the minus strand of VXBN01014461.1, from coordinate 109,202 downwards.
GCCCACTGGAAACACCCTACCTATGCAGATACCTCCATGTCACAGCTTCCTTCCAACATCCACACCTACTCCAACCCATTTTCACATCTGTCTGAGCTTTCTGCATGTTTTCTTGCGTGTATCCTATGCTTGTATATTTTCTGCACAGTATTTTACTTTGGACTTGCACTTCCCTAGAGCCCTGAGCACCAGCAATGACCCCTCCTTCCTTCACCTCAATGTCTGTACTGCCTGTTCTCCCGGAAGATGAGACCAAAGGCTCACGGCAGGAGAAGACAGTTACTACATTCACTTAACCACAGAAAGTCTTCATGCTGTCTGGTGTTTTACAGTGCAACTCTACTGAGAAGGGCAATATATTTCTGCAAACACAGGTAATAAGGATACTTAAGACAATTTAAATTAAATTTCATCTCCCTTTTCTTTTGAGATTCACAGTTTTAGCAAAGGGCTTCATGGGCTCTGTATACCAGGAGCTGAGGCCACTTTATTTCTCAAATGAGATCTGTTATCACAGGCATTTCCAAGCAAGGCCAAGAAGCAGGACTGCTCTGCCATTGAAAAGCTGCAGTTGCCTAAAATTTCTGGAATTTAAAAACAGCATAATATACAGCTGGATCAGTAAGAAAATCTTTGCTATCCAACTCGACAGTCAGTGCCTTTTGGGGGCAAGTAGGAAAATTTGGAGCAGCTTAGGAGTGGAGAGCAGACAAACAGTCCCACTGTCATGTAACAGAGGCACAGCCAGAGAGACAAGAAACGTGTGGTCACTGTATGGAAACCAAACCGCAACAAAAGCAAGGGGATTTCCAAAGCCAAAGCAACAAAGAGATACATGATTGTAACTCCACAAGAGGGACAAACCTGAGGTCCTGCCTCAGGTGAGCTTTGAGTGGGAGTCTGCCTATATCTAGATGGAGTAAAACTGCCTACAGAGTGGGCCCAGTGTAAGACACCGACAGAGATGCTTGAATCCATTTGCTGAGGAAGGTAACGCTCGCTGATACCTCCACAGTCTCTCCATTCCAGTCATAACTTGACAATATCTGTTGCTCGATTTCACGTGCTCAGCGAGGCGGCCCTGCAGCTCCTACCCCGAGGCTGCAGGACGCGCGAGCGGGTTTTTCAGATGGGCCCTGGCATCCGCCTCTTTCACACACCACACCTTCACCATCTGCGTTCTCATCTTCAGCCTCGCTGCCGCCCCTCGCTCAGGCTGCTGGGAGGTTTAGAAAGGCAGATGTTTTCGGTCTCTGTGGGGTCTGGTTGCAGGGGCTTTGGAAGTTACAGTACCTTAGGCCAGTGTTGTCTGGGATTCAATATTGCATTAAGTGGTGACACACTGTGGGCGGGTGGGATCTATTATTGCATTATGGAGGCCGCTGCTTCCCTGAACAGGCTATGTTTTGTGTGTGAAGCGGGCCCACACCTGCTGCAGCTGGGACCTGGAAATGCGGAGGACGGAAGGCATGAGTCTGTGGTTTCCTGCCGTGAGGGGCATGTGCCTGCGGTGGGGCATGCGCACGGGGCTGCTCTCCGCCGAACGGCTGCGCTGTATGAAAGTGCCACCAACGTGAGGGTAGTGTTCTGTCTCCAGGGTTGAGGAGGAGAAAACGGAGGACGCCAGTCTTCTCAGGGGGCTGTACCTCGGGAGGGAGTGCTGAGAAGGCCTGTCCTCCTCCAACTGAAAAAGACCAAGAAGAGTGGAGGAAAAGGTGTCAGGCAAAGACTTGACTCGCCCCTGGTTTGTGATGCGCATGCTGCGGACATCTTCGCTGGCGGATGAAAAATGCCTTTGCTCTACACAGGCCTTACTTACTGCTCTCTACGGCTATCGGTTCCCAGGGATGCTACGGGCACCAGGGAAGCCTGTCTTTACAGGGGGCCTGCCACGCTCTCCCCAGCCACAGGTGGACCACCGTGACACCAGCAGTGCCAGGCTCTGCTACTCTGTCCCCTCCTCTGGCTCTTCAGGCCACACGCCTCACCCCTCTGTTCCACTGGCACTGCTCGTCTTGGCATGTCACTAGGCTTTTCATACATCTTGCACATAGGTAAGAGTCAAACTCTGAACACACTGGGAAACCACATGAACGATAAAAGGTGAAACAGTGCTAAAATGATTATGTGTATTTGAAAGTGAGAGATTCTCAGGGGCTCTTTCAATGGCTCTTATTAAAACTCACTCCAGGGATTTGAAAAAGCAAGTTTGGGGGTTGTTAGTAGATTTTTCTCACATTTACACTGCTGGCCTCCTGATACATTTTTATACTGAGTACCTGCAGGGGGAGTGTTAATGCTTCCAGTTTTGGTAAGCAGTGGATAGACAGCAGCTGGACAGGCAGGCAGAGTATAATTCTCCTTTCAGTGAGAAATTCAAAACACAGGACCATAGGAGAACATGAAGAGAAGATGCACTCTTAGGTTTCTTTTCTGCTTCTGTGACCCTGGGATAGCCAGGAGAGGGAGGAAGTACACCCCCTGAGGACAGTTTTTGTCAGGATGAGATTGCAGTCCCTACATTCCCTTTATGCTCTGAATGGAAGAGAGAGGCATTAGGAGAACTACTTCAGATCCTTCGCCCTGAAAGTCCTAAGCCCTTTCTTCCCTTTCTACCTCTTTTATGAAACTAGCACTTTCACAAGGGTCAGCAGTCTCAATCTCCAGAATCAGACTTTTTTTTCCTGGAATCACTTTTTTCCTTTCAAGGGAAGGAGGGGAAAATGGGAAATGCATTCCTTTCCTTGTGCTGCATTTCTTCTCAGGAAGTCTCTGCAGGTGAAATGTGGAAAGGTGATATTTGATTTTCTTTCAGCCAGAACTGCTCTCCTTACCTTACTGGAGATGTTGCCCTTGCACTAGAAAAAGAGCTGAATGCCATCCAGTGTCATCTCTTTCCTGTCACCTTCAATATCTTTGCAGTGCTTTGAGGCAGATATCTTATCTTCAGAAGTGCCTGAGAGCTACTCAGTTCGTGGTTGGCATTAAATGTGAAAAGCAATTATTCACAGTCCTAAATGTACTGCATGTCACTGCATAGATCAGTCTCAGATAATAATAATGTAATGCTGTCATACAGAGTATTTGAGAGAGACAAATAAAATCTAGACAGCAGCTCTAATTTCTCATGAAGACAACCATCTCTTTGCATAGATAGTGTAGAAATTCCACCCTGGGTGTGCTATTTGCAAGCTGCACAACCAAGTGTTACTGGAATTTTTATTCCTAATTTTTCTTCCATATATGGGTTCAGCATATTGTATGATTTCCAAGGTATGTATCATCTCAATATGGTAAAGACTTCTCAGCTCTCAAAGGATAGCTCCAGCTGCCCAGAGACCTCCTCTACAGCACAGGACCAAGGAACTTGCCCATGCCATGAAGAAGCTATTACAACACCCCACCTGTAAGTGCACTTTGGTATTGCTGCCTCCAGGATGAAGCTTTTGCCACCTTTTTTCACTGATGCTCTAATGCCTAAATTACTCAATCAATGCTGAAGGTGCTGCTCCCCTTTATCCCTTTGCACCTTCCATCAGGTCTATTCTGCTCTGTTTGGACAGGATCAGTAGGACACTTTGTATGTGAAGTCCCAGGAGAATATGGTATCAATAGAACTCAATGTATTTTACAGATACAAAATGTAATTAAGAATGTCTACTGAGCTTAAGGTTTTGATTGCTATTGCCTGATATATATACATATAAAGAACATATGTGAATATTACTTCCACTACCACCCTTTTGCTGATCCTTTATTCCTAACACATGGATGGACAGGGACCCTGAATCTGAAGGGTATGAGAGGCCAACTCTATATTCATCCTTCTCCACCAGTTGCCAAGATTCTCCTCTCATGTGGAGGAAGACAGAGGAGCTGACTGTCAAAGAATCACATCATCTACAACAGGCACCAAACACAGACCAATGGGAGTTAGACTGAGTGAGGAGCAATGAGTCTTTCCCTCTGCCAATGCCCATTTCCATCCTCTGAGAAATGCTCCCCCAGGTTCCCTCAGAGCAGCCCACAGATGACGCTGTAGAAGGGAAAGGAAACCAAGACACACAACACCTTTTCCCCTGCTGCCCTCTCTGGCTTGAGACATGGACAATTTCAAGCAAGTCCATTTTCTCCTGGCTGTGTGGGAAAAGAGGCTGAAGATAGCACCAAGATGATATTAAACAGTGATTTTAACTACGCAGCTGAGTTGGTGAGGAAAAACATTCTAGTGCCTCTTCACACTGGGACTTTTTCTATCAGGTGAACTCCAGGACTGTAAGAATCAGCCTAAGCAAAATGGTCTCTGAACCCTGCAGAATATATTCAAGCTTAGGTAAAGCAGAGTAAATATCATCTCCCACTTTGATTTTTCACTTCTCTTGTGGCTTTTTAGATGTGACATCATTTGGACAGGCATGTTTTAGGCAGGCAAATCCCCAGACATTTTGTACAATGCCAACTGCACTAGCAGCAGGGAAGATTGAGAGTCAAGAAATAACCTATGAGCACAGACCTGAGCACAGTCAGAAATAATTTCCAAAACTCATACATGTATGAACACCTATAAGTCTTTTCACTGCAGAAGGCAGCAGTGAGTTGCCATCCCTGTCAAGTATCAGTGAATTTATTCAGCATACTTAAGAACTTGACAGATTTTTAAATTATATTGTGAGGTATGGATTTAAATTATTTCCAACAGTAACAGCAACCCTATGTCAGGATTAACAGGTAAACAGAAGTGCAGGTTCAATCTTCCAGTCATTCTTTATCTATTTCTGTAGCTTTATCTGCACTAGTGCATAAACCCCGCCCTGAGTCTTATTAGGATATCCCTGAAATGCAGACATTAAAGGAAACCCTTAGAGCTCTGTTGAACAGAGGGGTTGAGTGGTACACAGAGAGAAGGGCTTGAACAGGACACAGTTTCTGTTCTCCCTTTATACCAGGTCTTCCCATGAGATCTCTGCTCCACTGCAGCCATTTTCTTGTCATCTGAAACTGGGAGGTATCTAATATGTGAGAATATTTGGGTCAGAAACTCCCCCAGGCTATTCAGAGCCTCCTCTGTACTTGACTTTCCTCACAGCAGCATCTGATCATTCTGTGCTCCCTCTTACACCCACAGAGTTTTAACGAGGACAGCGCTATCTCTCACATCTGAGCTACGGTATCTGTCTTCCAAAAGACTGACATATTTGAAGAAACATCTGAGTTCTAAATGAGGATAACTCAGGGAACTAAAGGCTGGTGAGCCTGGAAAGGACATGGAGCAAATCCTCCTGGAAGAAGGCATTTCCAAACATATGAATTGAAGAAGAAGGTGCAGTCAACATGGATACATGAAAGGGAAATCGTGTCTGATGAACCTGAGAGCTTTCTGCACTGAGAGGACTGGGCAGGAGGTTCTTGATCTTGACTTTAGTAAGGTTTCTGACTCTGTCTCCCATAAAATCTTCATAGACAAAACAATGAAATATGGGCTAGATAAGTAGATAGTGAATTAGACTGAAAACTGGGTGAGCTCCTGCTCATAAAACACTGTGTTTGGAGGAAAAACGTCTAGTCATTAATGGTGCAGCCAGGGGCTGATAATACAGCTGCTACTACTTAACAACTTAACCAGTGACCTGAATGATGGGACAGAGTGTACCTCCTGCAGATTCACAGATGACACCGTTCTGGGAGGAGTGGCTGACACACCAGAGGGCTGTGCTCAGTCAGAGGTGCCTGGATAGGCTGGTGAAACGGGAAAAAGGAATTTCACTAAGTTCAACACAGGGAAGTGAGCAGGAACAGAACGCACTGCAGGCCACCGGTTTTGGAAGCAGTTTGACAGAAAAGCACCTGGAGGTCCTGGTGGACTCTGAGCTGAACACAAGCCAGTAAGGTGCCCGTGGGGCAAAGAGGGCCAACAGCCCCTCAGGATGCGTCAGGAGTGCAGCCAGCAGGCTGAGGGACATGGTCCTGCCCCTCTGCTCAGCACTGGTGAGTCACAGCTCGAGTGCTGTGCTCCAGTTCTGAGCTGCACAGTACAACAGACACGAGGACACGCTGGAGGTAGTCCAGAGAAAGGTCACAGAAATGATGAAGGGACTGGAAGACCTTTCATTTGAGGAGAGGCTGAGAGAGCTGGGACTGTTTAGACTGGAGAAGAGAAGGCTCAGGGGGATTCTTAACAACATTTATAAATACCTGATGGGAAGATGGATCCAGACTCTTCTTAGTGATGTCCAGTAAAAGTAAAAGAAGAAAGGAACAGAAATTGAAATACAGGGAATTCCATTTAAACATTTTAAAAAGTTTTTATCATAACAGTGATTGAACACTGGAACAGGTTGCCCAGAGAGGTTGTAGAGTCTCCATCTTCAGAGGTATTTTGATAGGACACTGTCCTGAGCATCCTGCTCTAGATGATCCATCTTGGAGCAGAGGGTAGAACTAGATGATCCCTAGAGGCCCCTTCCAACCTCAGGCATGCTGTGATTCTATGACAATCCAGAAGTCACTGTCTCTGCCAGTGACAAGGGATGGCTCACAGACTGGAGCCAGAGAATGGAGAAACAGAAGGAAGCATTAGAGCAGGGATTCTCCACTTGCTGTCAGTGAGTATGCTACTGACACCAAGGCATGATCACCAGCTTTTGGGACACCAGAATGAGGTCACAAATGAGTACAACAAAGCCTATGACTTCAGTCATGGTAATTCAGCATTTAGTGAATTTTTAACCTATCTTACAGGCTCAGTTCATATTTGAAGATAAGGAAGATTTACTCACCTACACACACACACACACAACCCCCCTTAATCACAGTTTTAATCAAACCCAGAGAAGCATAAGCATGAGCTACAGAAAACATCTGCCATTGCTAATGAGGCCTTCAGTATTTTCACTAGTTAAGTCCTTAGTCAACTTCTTATTAGTGTCCCAGCCATCTGTCCCTCCATACTTGCTGCACCTAAGGAAAATAGGTTTCTACTTTCCTTTAGACACCAAGTCCCTTGGAGAGTTAACAGCTGGTTTTGTGACAGCAAATGGAAAAATATGAGCATCACTGCACAGCTGCAGTGGTCACTGAAGGATTCAGACATCTAAGGAAGAACAACTAAACCCCAGTCAGCTAAAGAAGTCCAGTGTTGATCTGTGTGTACAAAGCCAGGCCACAGAGTTAACAGAGGGTATTTCAGAACATAGGAACAAAAAAAAAATGCAGTTTGCTGGAGAACAAAGGCTGCCTAATCTATTAGCAGTAATCACCCCCAATCCCATTAATTTACTTTTTTTGCCTGCTTTTTAAATATCACTGTGCAGTGATAAGAAGTGTCTGTGCTGCACCATATCCAACTCCCCCAGTCACTTCACACAGGGGTGTACGTGCTCTGGCCAAGAAGGCCTCTCCAGCCTTCTTTAGCCACACTAAATATGCCAGTAAAGTGTCCCTGCTGTTGTTTAAGCTGGTTCTTATTAGCTGGCTCTCACCATGTTCACTCCATCTTGCAGATCTTGCACTGACCAACCCACAAAGAGTACAGACCACGGCGAATTCAGAGATAGACCCTTCCAGCTCTGCCAACCTTGCCTGAGGCAATTTCTAGACACCTGGGGCACTCAATAGATTGGCTTTCTACAGCAAACACCTCTACCTAGGAACCTTGCAACAATGGAATGCAGTCTCTATGAGAAGCATGTGCTGCTGCTTCTTTTTCATGCTCAGCAGGACAGCCCCACTCATGCCTGCTGTCAGCATTTCCAGCCTTCCTGTAAATGCTGCAGCCTCATACACCTTAGCAAGGAACATCTTGCCAGGTGATTTGCAAAGATTGCCTTCAATTCCTTTTACACAGATTCTCATCTCATTCATGGTTTTCTTCTTGTACCTCTTGGGGATCCAGAGAAGAGAAGAATCTGGGCAAGACCTGAACAGAAGGATGTTCTTTTAACATGCTCCAGTCCAGTGAACACTTCCTTGGAGAATAAGCTCAAGAGGGAAGCAGAAATGATATTACCATCTTCCAGACAGGAACAAGCAGACTGCACAAATGTCTGTCACAGGAGGGTATCGCTGTGTATGTGACCCAAAACTTGCCTGCTCTTTGCTGTGCTTATGGATCCCATGTGCATGAGAGATCTCCATCAACATAAAAATACAAAAAGCTCTTAAGGGAACAATTTGATTGTCTCTTGCACTGAACACTCTGGGACAGCCTTCTTAGAAATGAAGATTAGATATGACAGGAACTCTGTGCCTAGTGCATCATATTTTTCCAACTAATCTAATAAATCACCTCCCACTAAAACATGAACTGCTTTATAGCATCAGATGATCACAGGAAAAAAGCAAAACTGAAAGAAAAAAAGCCCTCTACAACTATATGAAAAAACCACAACAGGTAAAGAACATTTCTGTGAGTAAAAACATGGTAATAGCAATGCCTCTCACTGAAGTAAGGTTGATGAGATATACGTGCTGGCTACCCTGAGCTTTTCATTAGGTATTTAGAAGAAAGATTAATTTCAGGGAGTTATTCTATGATTTGCATTGCTGTGTGCCTGTGCAGTGCTGATGTGGGATTAGATTAGAGGGCATTCTCTTGCCATACACTCCTGTTGCTGCTGAGAAACTATGTGGAGAAGATTTGCTAGCAACACCTCCATGCAACTAAGCAGCTACTAACAAAACTCTGTGGGAGAGCATAAGAGGAGTGACTAGAGATACCCAGAATCACAGCTGTGCTCTCCTCTTGTCCCTGTACCAAAATGGCTGAAAGATCTTCGTAACAGTGTGTCCTTTAGAAGGACATCACTGCCTTTTGGGAGCACTTCTAAGGTGTTCACAACATTTGCCAGCACTGTCAGTCGAGTCTTACAAGAGCATCCATGCTTGGAATCAAAGACTTCTCCAGCACAGCTGAGGTTTCCTAAGATGATGCTATGCTAAGCAACAAGGTACAGACCCAGGGATCTTACCTGTCTCTGAGGACCGGTAGGTTCAGATTCTCGTCTCCTTTGTCGGAGAGCTGGTGCTGAATGTAAGGGGGAGTGGGCTGGACTTCCTGTCTGCTGTTCATGTCTACTGTCAGACACTGTTTGAGAAGGTCCTTCATGTCTATGGGAACTGTCCTCCTCAGTCACAGGCAGCATGCCCCGACTTCGCCCATCGTGCGTCTTCGGCCTCACTGCAGCGTCTGCCCCCAGGCGCCTTCTCTCCTCCCCGTCTTCAATAGGCCTTAGCTCCTCAGGCTCCTCATCCGTGGTCCCGGAGGTGCTCGGCTCAGCACCGGGGTGGAAGTCCTTCAGCTCTGTCTCCTTGTCAATGATAACCCACTCCTTGCTGTCAAAGTCCTCCTCCTCTGCCAGCGGCACGGAGCGGAAGGCGTTGCTGAGGGCTTCGTGCTCCACGGAGGCCGACACGTCCATCCTGCCGCTGGCCTGCCGGTCGGCCTGGCCCGTGTCGATGGACAGCATCTGGGCCGGCTGTGAGGAGCACACGAGCCGAGAGGGAGAGCCGGGGATATCCATTCGAGACCTGGAGACACAGCACGAAGCCATTAAAAACACGTCAGGTTTGTGGTTAACGACAAGGATCCTAAGGGAAAGCCTGTATAGCCCCTCTCACTCATTTCTTGGTACGCTTCAGAAAGACAGGCTTAAACACAAGTATTTCTTTAGAACCTACAATGGTGCCAAGAAGTGCTTCTGTATGACAGCCAGCTCAGCATCTTTCCCCTGTAGACAGGATGATAACCATCTTCCCCCAATAACACCTTTTCCCTTTGTTAAGTTCTACTGGCTTGTGAAAAAAACCCTCAAACCATGTTCAGATCAATGTTCCTCATTTGGCCTGCATCTGCTGCTTGCTTTGCTCCTCTGCCTATCTTAGAGGCCAGCAGCTCACTGCACACATCCAGGGTGTCTGCTGCCCAGATTTTAGAACAACTGCAGTATTTTCAACAAGGATAATTCAGAAGCTTTGCAGACTCTTCTGGGGAAAGCCTTCCATGTGTGACACATCAAAATTTTTGATGAAGAAAGGGGAAGTAGAGAAGGAGGTGAACCAAAAGTCAGTGTAGATAAAGTTGTGAGCATTGGCTGCTAATCTAATGGTTAGGTTGGTCTCAACAGTGAATCCTCAAGACTCTGCTAAGAGCAGCAGGAGGCTACAGAGGGTGAACAAACCTTCTTTCATGTGGATCTGCTTTTCCATCAGCCGTGGAGAGCCGCTCTGACTCGGGGCTGTTGACGCGGCGGTAGCGGAGGGAGCGCACTTGTGCGCTCGGGGACTCCGGAGGCACTCGGACAGGGGAACTGGGGCACACCCCGTTTCTCTGCTCCTCTTCCACCATGCACTGAGTCTGGAGGGGATAAACACAAAGGACTTCAAGATCTGGCCAAAGACACTGGTTTCCACCCTTAACTGTTGCTCTGGACTTTCTCCCAGGACACACTTTCAGCTGCATTTTCACAATCTACTCAAGCAATGTCTGAAAGGAGGCAGGGTCCCTCTGTCCTGGCAATCAGCTAGTATTAAAATAAGGCATAGATTTCAAATCAATTCAAATATTTAAACACCTTTACAAGGTGGCCTATGCATTTCAATTGCCCTGAGTGTTGATCCAAAGGAGTTCTCATGGGTTAACCTGCTGCACACACAAACCCTAACTGCTTATCCAAGATGTCTAAGAGCCTTGTTTGTCAACATTCATTTAAGCAGGGGTCATGCATTACATTACAATTTACAAACTTTTACATCTGGTATGACTAAGGCATCTCCTAATTACCAGGGTAGTCTGGGGTTTTTGTTTGTGCTTTTGTTTGTTTTAATCTTGGTCCTTTAAACAAAGTCTTCCACAACATCTACTCAACCACAACATCTGTAAGAGCTTTCCACAGACCCAAGGTCATGCAGGGAGGTGAACATGCTCATGGACACTCTATCATTCCATATTTAATACTGCCTTATTCAATTTGATTTTTTTTTAATTTAGCAGCAGACAAAGGAGCAAAAGTAGGTGACCAACACAGCTGCCCTCTGCCTTCCACAATGCTGATTTCTCTTGGAGGAGAGGGGCAGAAGCACAGAGGCAGAATGGTCCAGGGGCTACAGCAGCAGCACACGGTGTGCATTCAACACTGCCGTGCTGCCAGCCACACAGCATCAACTGCTACATACTGCCTCTGTGTGGGGGGTGTGTATGGGGAGTGCTTACCCTTCCCTGCCCTACATTCCCTCATCCTCTATTAATGCCAGAGGGTCTGAGCACAAGCAGCATCTCAGTAAAATGCCGCTGATCCAGAGAGTTGCCTTTGTGCATACAACGTGTACATGGCATGTCAGCCAGTGCCCATAAATTAGCAGACCTAAACCACCCAGGCTGGAGTTAGAATGCATAACTAAAGAGCCTTTGCAGCTAGGGAGAGCAGAGGAGAAGCTTCAAGCATTAGAGGAAAAGCAGAATAGATTATAATGATTTCATCTGTAATGCAGTCATGGCCAGGAGAAGGTTAGTGGCAAGCGAAGGTGCAATGTGTTTGTGAAGGGAGCAAAGTGCTGATTAACTGCTGGGTAGCATCAGCTTGGTAAGATTCAAGAGCAGAGAACTGGGGGATGCTGTGGGAGAACAGTGACAGCAAGCCCTGTCCTTAACACGGAAATGGGAGAAGGGGGACAGAAGGAGATCTGAATTGTCTACACAGAGATGTAAGGATCACCTTAGACAGTTATTAGTGAGGAAAAAACATGGCAAGCTCCACTCATCCCCTAAATACTAAGAGCAAGTCAGGGAGAGACAGTTAGTTAGTTAGTCCAGCTGCAAGACTGGACAATGAAGGATGTGATGCTGTGAATAGCAGAAGAGTGTTTAAACACACCAGGGCCCCTGTGGTTCTGATGCCTCAGATTACAAGCAGAGGTAAGGCTGTGCCCTTAGGTATCAAGTAAGAAGCATCCTTCTTTTCTCCACATGGTGACTGCTACTTAAATAAAAACTGATCCTCTCTCAGAGAACAGTCAGACTAAAGATAGTAAGTCTAGCAAAGCAAAAGGACAGGCAAGAGTCAAACTAGAGATAACAACAACCTTCACAGAAAGGAAGGACTTCAGCTTTGGACAGTTTGCTGCCCTGGGCTTTGCTGCACAGACTGCTGTGCAGCTCCAGAACCTGCCAGAGCTGAAGTACTCACTGCCACGCTGAGTAACTCCCTAAGCTCCTTTGGCAGCAGCCTGACAACAAATAGCACAGTACCTGGCATGAGAGTCACCTGGCTGTGCTGTGGAGCCTCTAGAAACCTCTCCTGCCTTTAGCTGCTGCTATGACAGGACCTGTGAATGAGGTACCTAAGACATGACACACAACTAGCACACTGAAAGGACAACACTGTGCAGAGTCTGACTGAAGAGCATCAAGGCACCTGGTGGTAGAAATGCAAAGAAAAACACACAGAAGTTGTTAGGATTTTTCTGTAATACTCTTTTTAAAAAATATACGTTGTGTGAACAGAACTGTCCCTCTGTATCAGGCTTTTCTTATTTAATACACCTTCAAGTGAAAACTACTGGGAATGCAGAGTTACCAGTGAGAGATGAAAAAGTAATTTGAACTTGGTTCATAATTTCTCAGTGTTGGGAAATGTCTCTGCTGATGTTCCATACAGATAACACATTCATCTGAATTATTTGCATTGGAGAATTTTAAGCAAATTAGATTAGATTATTTCTTGTCCATACATAATGTTTCTTGATAAGACTAAGGATAGTGGGATACCTACACTGCCGAAATAAGGACTAACTTTGTACCACTGAGACTGAAGTGAATTTTAGTCAGCCCCAGAAGACTAACAGACTTAACCTGCCAGTCTACAAATGTCCATTAAAGAGGGGTTTGTGATGTGAATCTGATACGCTTTGAGGTCTGATGAACGTTCCTCTGCTAACAGATTCTGTATGCATCTAATGACCTACCACTAATACTAATTTACTTGCACTATGTAAATTAACCTGATTAATAAACCAACTGACAGATTCTTATACTTGACATTTATCATGGAATCAACCTTCCATGGGGATGCCTCCAAGAAATTAGGTAACATTTACAAGAAAGGACAAAGAACCACCTTAGAGATTATGAGGAAAACCAACTGAAGTATACATTTTATGTAAGCTAAAAAAGCTTAATATGATCTCGGAATGCAGAAATATGAGAATATTAAGTAATGGTTTCTCTCACTCTTCACAGGGATGAAACCATTGTTAGATGCTCCTTATAGATTTTTCTACCCTTAAGGAAAGTTAAAAAAAGGAAGAGAAAAATGAGTGATGACTCAAGATACAGAAAAATACAGCTTATGAAGACTTCTCTGATTGCATTTATTTATCCAAGAACTTGGGATACAATACAATTTTGGTTTATAATTTTCAGTGGGACATTTCTGATATTGTATCAGCTATGCAAGGACTAGAATTTCCTTGCTTGAAGTATCAAAATCCTAGAAAATGATATGATGGTAAAAAAGATTCACTTTAGCATTACTGCCCCCAAAATGTCACTTGCATACAGATCTAAATTAATCCAAATGGCTTTTGCTCTGTGAAAAAACTGCTATTTCCCCTTTCCACAGGAAAATTCTTCTTTTCTCTTCAATGCTTTTTGGGCTTACTACACAGGATACTACATCAGTGGATGTGAGTGGCTTCTAGCAGTCTATTAAAACATTGCCTTACGTCCAACAGTCACAGGGGACAAGGAAATTTTCTTTACTTTGCTGATGCTGATCCTGAGTTTGTTGCGATTCACATCTGTCTCTTCCCAAACTTCACCCTCGTTGAAAGCCGTGTTTGGAGCCTGACCAAGGCCTTCCACGGGCCGACCTGACAGGATGGGAGGAGCATTCTCTTGATCACTCAAATGTTCACCCTGTAGGACATCCTCAGTGTTCTCTCGGAGCAGGTCCCCGGGTACCGGAGTGACGTTAACCACCCTAGAAAAGAGGCAGGAAGAAAAGTAAAATTATCAGTATATAAAGAGGGAAGCCTATCACACTGCCCCAGAGGAATTCCTTAGTAGATTTTAGGGTGTTACTAAGTTGAAAAACAGGCAGTCCCTGATACGACATCCTTAATCAGAACAGGAGGATTCCATATAATGAAAGTTACAAAGATGGTGGGATGGATCAGTGAAAGCCTCTTGGAATTCCTGATACATATGCTGGGAACTTCTTCACAAGTGCCCATCACACCATATTGAGCTGTGAAGAAACCTCTCCTTTTGCATGAGCAAATGGGGCTTACTAGGCCTTATAGTTTTTATCTTCCGTAACATTACCAGGGATTATTGTTATCCCCGAGTGTCAGCCCCTCCAAAGCACCAAGACAGAGCAGTAAACCAGGTCATGTCAGGCCTTTTCTACTTGGACTCATCTCTACCTCTGAGCATCAGTCTCTGTGTACTTTTGCAGCAGCACATCAAACACCCTATAAACAGGCTGAGGAGCTGTGCAGGGGGTGTGAGCAGTGCGTGCACTCAGCTGTACTCAGCTCACTATCCACCACCACAAACATAAATAATATAAAAAATGTCACATCAAGTGGTGCCTGCCATGCTGCTCCAACTTCCCACGATCATAATGGTCTTGAAATCTTAAAAAAAAGAACTGAGCTTGTTGTCCACTGTCTGACTGGTAAGACTACAACACTCACCCAAACATGGCTGCTGTTTGCCTGGTGTTCTGCTGTGGTGGAGTTGAGGTGCTAGTGGACAACAAGATATCTGTACCAGCCTTCTCCCAGTCAAAGGCTTCATTTTCAGTGATGCCCCTTTCTTTCATGCTGTTCTCGAAAACCGACATGATTAGCTGGAACACATTTACAAGAATAATTTCTGGTAAGTAGGGTCTCACAAAAAATCTGAAGTATGTGCACGAGGACCGAGTACATCTTATGATCTCCAGTTTGCCTATGAAATGTATTAAGCAAAACTTATAAAATTGCAGCAGTTGTTTCTCAGGCTGGTTCTGGCTTCATATTTCTTCCAATCTACAACAGAAATGCATGCAACATTTTGACACTGATTCAATGAAATCTTGCAGTTAGCTTGTTACTCCAACTCTAAATCCATAATTTCAGTTCAGCTTTCCTCTAGATTAGATAGTACATTATGCAGAAGAGTACATTTGATATGCAGAGTTCAAGGGCTGCCAGAAGACATAAACAGAACAGGAAAAGGCAGTCCTAGGATGCAGACTCATTGCAGTGTCTGGCTCAAATATGGCTTAGTCAGGAGCCCTACGTTGTGCTTAATGTGCACAGTGTGGCCTGACACACTTGGCTGTCTAAGAAAATAAAACTCTAAAAAGGATGATACAATTTCCTTTATAAGATGGCAGGTACAAATGCTCATGCTGATGTGCTTTATGCTCGTTGCTTTTCTAAGAACTGGTATCCTCTAGGAGAGAATGAAACTACTGTCAGTAGTTCTCCATGCACCACTGCATTAGCAGAGAAATCTGATGTTCTGCTGTCAAAAGGACACTGCATGCTGTGAGGTCCTGTATTTCTAATAAAATTATTTAGCTAAATAATGCAGAGCTGACAAGATTCAGCCGTCAGTTCTCCTCTAAAGGAAGAGACAATGTGATGGCAAATACATTTGGCTTATGGTATAGAATCAACGCTAAGTTATCAATCAAATTTTGCATGAGCAAACATCCCATTTGCAATTATATTCCAGTTCTGTTTATCAGTATGATCAGAAGGACAGGCAAGCCTGCCATTTCCTACCTCCCACCAAACTGCAGTAAAATGCCTATTTGCAGCTTTCAGGTGAGCCATCCTTTTCCTCTTTTTGGTGACCCAGAACCCTAGAATCAGGTGCACACTCCTGTGGTAACACTACATTTGATGAAGAGACTTTCCAGAGTTGGCAGTGAGACCAAGGCACAGGAAATTCTTAGGATTGTATTTGTTTGCTGACTGCTACTTTGGAATGATTACCGTTATCTTTTAGAAATTAATATCCTCACAAACTCCAAGACACCTTGCAAGAACTCCACACATTTGTAGAGTGATGCCCTTATAAAAGCCATACCGGCTTCTGCTCATTAGATCATCCTCACCCATCTGTCCACTAATCCCAGTCTTATCACAGCTTTTGATTCTTTGTGATGGGCATGTCAGTATCAGGGAGTGCTATCTTCTGAAGCTATTTAGAAGTTGGTATTGCTTCTGCCACCTTCCATTCCTTTGACGCTGAAGCAGTCTGAAGTAAGAAACCACATGATAAAATTAGATGTTCAGCTGCCTTATTCTTAGCACTCCATCAAGGACCCACTCAGTCAAAACAACTTTTGTTACTTTCTGCTATAACTTACTCTGTAACTCTTGCACTTGATTTTTCAGGTCATTAGGGATTTTTCAGCCCTTTACTGTACCCTCTGTAGGGGCTTTTTTCATGGCTGAAGGCTACAGGTGTCCTCATCTGCCATTATTATCGAGCTATTTAATGGACTTACTGAGTCTTCTCAGCTTTCTCTGAAACCTTTATGCCTCTGATGAAAGGTCAAAGCTTTACAAGGAGAGAAGTGGAGTGGAAAACTGCCCAGAACAGTCCCAGCAACAGCCACTGCTCCTGGAAAGCCATGCAAAAAGTTACTGGATCCTGTCTAGGGATCCTCTGCCCGCAGACAGAATATTAAAACTCAGAAGGGTTTCCACACTCACTACAAGCCTCCCCTGCTGAGCTTCCTTCTGCTGGGCAAGACAATCTGCAATTCCAACTCTGAGTATCAAAACCACTAGTGGGATAAAGAAGAGGTCCAGTATGTTTCTCTATTAAAGATGTTACTGTCCACGAGGACATAAAGCTTAATTGCACATCATGTCGTAGCATGGCCACGTTTGGGGCTGATGGCCCAAGAACGAGAGAAGCAGCCAATGGGGCACAAATTATCACTAAGCTGTCATGATATGCCTTCTCCTGGCCAAGGCTCAGGAAAGGAATCACAATCAATCCTGAAATATCACATACAAAAGGTTCCAAACCAGTTATGCATCGTCCAGACGCTCCAGACTTGAATTCTTTGGGACTTATCTACTAAGATGGAATCTTTCAGCAAATTGCTCTTGCTCAAGTTTCTGATCTGCACTGTAAATCGACAACACAGTATTTAAGAATAAATATCAGGCACACCTCTTCAGTGGCATAAGGGAAAATATAAGGGAGTCCTCCTGATTTGTAAGTCCTACAAGAATTTCTAGGGGGAAAACAGTAGGACTATGATGGAAGACATCTAGTAACTTGCTGTCCTGTTTTCAACTGGAATAGTGTTAATTTTATTCCCAATAGCTGTGTTTTGCATTTAGGATGGGAACAGTATTGATAACATGCTGATGTTTTGGCTGTTGCTCAGTTGTGCCTACCCTCACTCAAGGACTTTTCAGTGTCCCATGCTCTGCTGGTGGGGAGCTGCACCAGAAGCTGAGAGGGAGCACAGCTGGGACAGCTGACCCAAATGGGCCAAAGGGATATCCCACACCACAGAGTGTCATGCCCAGTATATAAATGGGGCCTCTGGTATAGTTTTTAATGTTTCAGAGTAATACATCCAGATAAATCAGCATAAAGACATCTCGGAAACTGAGATGCTTGGAGAATTTGCTGTCTGAAAAAGGTCTCCAAGTCAAGCTAGAAGAGTCAGAGTTAAGTGGCAAGCTGCAGATGCCAGACTTTTGTGGGGAGTTCCCTTTTGGAGGCTTCTTGCCCAAGAAGTTCCTGCACCTGCAAGGAACTGAAGGCAGAAAGGCAATTCATAGCTTCAGTTAAATGCCCTACTGTGAAAGAGCTGTTTGTGATTTGTACTGCCTGAATTCTGTCTGGAAACATCTTCCATTTCAGTCTCATGGATGGCTTTTTGGTACCACTAGGACACCATTATTTTAAACTGGAATAGAATATAGGAGCATGCAGGTTCAAAAGCAGCTTTGGAAATCTCTAATCCAACCATCTGCTCAAAGCAGAGCTAATTAAAAGGCAGATCGCATTTGTCGTCCAATCTTTGGAAATCCAAGGATGGAAATTCCATGGCTTTTCTAAGTACCTGTTTTGTATACAAGAACCTTCACTCTGGAGTTTCCACCCCCCTAGATTTAGTCACAATTTCCCTTGCTGCATCTATTCTCCCAACAACTCACCTTGAGGCAGTGAAAGACAGCAATCAGGTTCCCTCTGTGACTTCTCTACTCCAGGATGAACAAATCCAGCTCCTCTGCATCTCATCAGTCCACTTCCACCCCTCTGTAGCTCTCCCTCTTAGTGGCAAATGTTATTTTTCCACTGCACTATCCAGAAAGTATTTGCCTTTCCTTTCCTTTTAATTTTTAAAAAAATCTGTGGTTGCTATGTTACAACATGTACCTGGCTAAACCACAAAGGCACCGCTGGAGAGAGTTTGCTGGAACACCCTCCTACCACTTTCCCACTATCAACAGGAGCAGGCACTCAGATAAGACTGCACTGATCTGCTTATAAAGTGTTGTTTCCATCACTCTGTCTTTATTGCACGGAGAAAACCACTGTGATTAAAAAAAAGGCAACACAGGATCAAGTTGGTTCAGTTCAGTTGTGCTAGTTTGAGTTACTCACATACAGGCTGATAGCAAACACTGAATGGGAGGAAAAACCCTATGTTAGAGGAATATTAAAGAAAGAGATAATAATGGGCAAGGCCTGCATGAGTCTGCAAGAAATCAAAGGGGCTGGTGAGCACCGCTGAGCTGTCAGTGTAGGCTCTTAGACCTTGGCATGCTGTGCCAAAATTCTGTCACATTTGGTGTACCTCAAAATTTTTGTGTCTTAATGAAAGCAAAAAATACTGTGTTGTTTGGGAGAAGCTAGCTGGTGTAGAGTCCAGTATTATTTTGGACAGGGTGGTGGGAGGAGATGAGGAAACTTTTGACGTTTTGAAGAACTGTACAGTTTAGCCTCTTTGTCATGGTCCTAGGAAAGGTATTCCTCAGGCAGATATAAACACATTCACAGGAACGTTAAAAAATCTAAATGCCAATCTAGAGTGCCACGCATCACACTGCTAACAAAGACAGGCTCCCACCTGATAGTCTGGCTTGGTGAAGTAGTCTAGGCTTGCAATGTGATCCAGGAAAAGGTGGAACTCTGAAGGCATGTGTTTTAGCAGCATTCGGTGTTCATACTTTTCTTTTATCATGCCAACCTGCTCCTGGAAAAAAAAACAAAACAAAACAAAATTTCAGAGCCAAGAATCCCTTCCATTGCTTCACATTTATAAAGACTTATCATTCCTGGGACACAGGCTCTTCCTAGACTCAGCACAGTGCCTATACACTTCTCCTGTTTGCTGTCCAAGGCACAAGGAGGTTGAGCACTGCAGGCAGAGGTCAAAGGGGAATCTTGAGTCAGAAGCTTGCTGCACAGGTGACCTACTTCTTTCCAGGGATTTTATTCTTTAGCACAAAGTATTTCCAAGACAACACAAACACTTAGCTTTATTCTGTTTAACTTTCTAATTTCAAATCCCATTTGGCCTGTTTGGCACAGCAAGGCGTTACCCTCCTGTCTTTCTAAAGGCTCCAGTCTTTCCACTTGTACTGTTTACTTTGCAAAAAAAAAGTAAAAACCACTTGACCAAATATAATTAATGATGTGCATTAAAAAATGTCCAGTTACTCCAAATAAGAGAAGCCCACCCTATGTATCAGAACACACAAAAGCAGGTTAGCATCTCGCAGCAAGATCTGATAAAAAGGAGACTCTGGCTTGACTCCACAAAAAAAGCTGCACTGAGCTGCAAGAGGAATAACAGAGTCGTAATAATTAAACTGTAGCACCCTCTCTTAAGCACAGATACCAGTTCTCCTACCTTATCTTTGATCTTTCTCCATGGCAGCTGACCAACAGCAAACTCCACCAACATGTAAAAGAGAGACCACAGATCATCGTGTCTACCCATCTCCTGGAGAAAAGAGACACCAAGACTGAGGAGCAAAGTTCCACACTGCTGAGGGGTCCAGGTGTACTCTCCAGATGAGCTACCTCATTTTAAAAGGCAGGAAGAGAAGCCATACTTCCCAGTCAATGATTAAAGAAGCCAAATTAAGGACTAAAGACACATATTTACTAATGGGAAATGGAATGACCTAGATTAAGAAAAATCCTGAACTGTATATAGAACATTTTTTATTATTATTTTTAAGCCTAGATATCATTCAAATTTGCTCAAGGGGTTTTGCAGAAGACTCACCATCATGCACCACAATTTACAGATTTATAACATTTCCACATAAAACTCTCCTCGCAGGTTAGTGAATGGGGAATGGAAACATGGGGATAAAGGCTGAAATTGTCAAAGCACATGAATTCATTTTTGGTGCTCAACTTCCAATGTCTAGGATATGGTTTCTCAAAATAGCCTGCATTATACAGCAATTTTTGTGTCTAAATATACATTCAGCTGATGCCAGCTACAGCTGGGCCTACTCAGCTCTTGCAAAAATTATACCTCAGGTTCCTCTGCGCCTCTCAAGAAACAGAAAGAATTGATGATGGCATTCAGCTGCCCTCCCCACATCACACTTTACACCTTTTGTAGACAGTAACTTCCACCTTTCCTAAAAAAACCTGACATTTCTTCAGATATCACAAGTAATCCTACAGTCTCATTCCAAGTAAGACCAGAAACCTGGAGGGAATGCAGGAGGGCTGATAGTTTCCATCTGGCAGGCACTTAGCAACAGAAATGCAGAACTTAGAACCACAGAAGATGCTGACTTAGAAGTGACCCATCAGGACCATCGAGTCCAACTCCTGGCCCTGTGCAGGACAGCCCAAGAATCACACGCTGTGCCTGAGAGTGTTGTCCAAACTCACTGTTTACTGTCTGCAAAGGATCACTACTGAAATAGGAGAGATGAATGTTTTGAGAAGAATGTTAGATGAGCCTCTAGAAGCACTTGTAACAAAACAGGCCAGACACTATGTAGATAATGGCTCTTTTCAGGAAAATAACCCCTAACTTTCACCAGGTAGCTCTTCTCCTGATGGCACAATGTTAGTATCAAAAATTACACATGAAGAATAGATTTGGTGACCTTGCACTTGGCAATTCCTGGCCAAGTTCTGCTAGAAACTAGCAGCAAGCAGCCTGGCACTTAACCAGATTTCCCCTTCAGTGTGGTTTACTTTTGCCCTTAAAAAGTGTCTGGTAATGCAATAATTACAACTTTAAAGTCTGCCAACTAGAGAGGACCCAATAACTGAAGGATAATTTTGATTTTACAGTCAGCAGCCTTAACTACCTAATGTAAATCTTCTGATAGAGACTAACTTCTGTAGATAACAAACCAGACCTCACATCTCTTGCTCCTTTGGTCCTGAAAACAGGTTTCTGAGGGGGAATTATCTTACCGGTATCTCGTTATAACTCCAAAGTACTCACCCTGTTTTTGTGTGCATTCACGGAGGCATAGCGGACGGTTCCTCGGAAACCAGCAACGTTGCGAGGCTGGAGGGAGACGAGAAATATCTCAGAAACAGAGCAGGTGACTGAATCCCCTGTGCAGCCAACTCCTGAGAGCCTCTTGTCTGAACTGCTATTTGGTATGCACCCAAGGAGTACAAGGCTCCTACTGCTGCCTTGTGCTCTAGCTACACGGAGAGCGCTCTCTGACTGCGTTTCTAGGAAAGCTCACTTCACAGAGAAGGCAAGGTGGTTACGTGCTGTGTTAGAACAGTCATAGTCCAGGCACAGAGACAAGAACATTAACCAGGATGAGTTTCCTTTTTAAACTCCAGATCAAGGGAAAAGCTAGTAAAGAAGTGCAAAACTGAGTCATGAGTAACAGGAGCTAGGCAAAGCCTGAAGGTGGCCAGGTCAGGATGGAAATGGGAATCACCTACCCTGACAGATGACCACAAACGTTTGCTGACACTGCTGGTCAGCATCGTCTGTACGACTTCAACAAATTATGAACCTCCAACTTTCAGAGTTCTTGCTTTTTTCCAGATTCTTTCCAGTATAGCCTACCTTTATTTTCTCTTTCGCTGGTTTTCTTTTACATGTCCTTGGGAATTAAAGGCTTAATATAGTGGGTGTGGAAAGGCAGTCCTCCTGTGACTTATTTGTCTCATCTGGAGGCTTTCTCTGCTTTGGGGCGTGAGCAACTCTTCCAACTCTTTCTACTGCAGCCTCCACAAGAACATTAGACCATGTGAGTTCACTTAATGTAGATGTCATTCTGAAAAAACTTGCATTTAAATAATGACATCCACCAAATTCTCTTAGTTGAACTAGAAGCACCAGAGTCACCGAGACTTAAAAGCAGTGCTTTCAAAATTCTTGTTCAGGCCCAGACTTCTTCCATCATAAGGCTAAGCTTGAGCAAAGAACTAAACATATTCAAAATGAACACCCTACTCCAGCAGAAAATCAAGCATATTAATAACAAGGTAATTGAGTAACTTGTCCCATTGAGGTCAGTGGATTCAGGTTTGTTCTTTCAGTTGTGCCTGTATTTTCAGAACTAGGCCTAAAACTCCGTACTTTTATTCCAGGGCACCCTTCTGTCACTTTAAATATGTACAATTCAGTTGCACCCTTCTGGGTACAGGGAAGTTGCTGTGAATTTAGATATTCTCAGAAAGAATAAAATTTCAATGTTTTTTTAACAAGTTCACTAACATCATGTAACATACCCACACCTGTATGGTGTACAATGCAGCTCTTCAGTTATGACTCTAAGCAAAAAAAAGCTGCAAGTCTATCTTATGTTTATGCTAATCAAATACTCCACATAAGAGAATCCATATGCATATCCCATGCACTTAATCCAGCATTTAATCTTGAAGTACACCAGCTTGAGCTGTAAGATACTTATTTAGCAGCAGGTAAACGCAGAGATATTATATTTGTGATCATGTATCTCATTGCTCTCAGAACTATGCAATTCAGGATTCCCACTGACAAATGACTGCAAAATATTCTTCCAAATTCCAGAGAATTCAGTGATTTCCTGGAAAGGAAAATACTGGCCACTGGAATATAGCCATCACCATAAATTTGCTCTACACTTCAAAAGGAAGAAGACACTCCTCTTTTCCATTATGAATGGAAAATAGTGTGTTTAGATACTTGTCATGAGCTATAGGGGTGTATTGTGAAAATTCTAACATTTAACCAGTGATGTTTTCAGAATAAAAAATACTCAATTTTTGCAGTCCCTGCAAGTACTGATCCAAGTACCACGTGGGCTGGCTTCAGTATGTCAGCAATGTCTCTAAAAATTGTTTTAGATCAATACTTACTATTTCTGGCACACAGGCCATCAGTGCAGTCTTTAATTAGATCTGTTCTGAAACCAGTGCCAGGCAGTTTGCAAGCACTGGTTGCAAACCTCTCCTCTCTGAGGAGCAGAGCAAAGCCCAGCTTTTGGTGCATGCATCTGTCCCACAGCCACCACGACCGGCTGCTCCTGAGCCATCCCACACCTGAACCCACAGAGTTTTCCCTCCCCTCTCTCATGTGGGACCTCAGGGAAGGGAGAGTACTGCAACCGAGCAAGACTTTGCAATTGTTTTGACAGGACCTTTAGAGTCCTTTGAACAAAACAGGCAGATGCTAACCATGTAACAGTGTCTTTTGCTCATAAAGGTTGCACCTCTTCTAACCATATTGGCCTGCCCTGCCAGTCACAAGGAACTGGTCACTGCAGCCAAGTGTTTCCCAGGCTGTGGAGATACCTTGTCTTCCATCCAAACAAACAGCTCCTCCCTGAGCATTTGTTGTAGCACCTGCTGCATACACAACCATTATTGGCCTTTTTTCTGAATTCATAAACATTAGTTTTCCAGATGATTTCTTTACACACTTCATTTCTTCCAGTTAACAAACTTCATCCCACCACTGCACTGGCCAGCACTGGAAAAGAGCCTGGATAAAGCATTCTTGTTGTCCAGACCAGTCCACAGTGGACACGGAATTGAAATTGCAACAGTTAGGAGCTTTAGACTATGGAGTCAGATATAATCCAACTGATTTGAATCCCCAAAATTGTGAATATAAAAGAAGCTAGCAAGTTGAAACACAATTTTAAACCATACCTGATTTTTTTTTTAACACATCAGTATTACTATAAAAAATGTTATAAAGTGTATCTCTTCTTTCACTGATATTGTGTCTACCATAAAGCTAAAGTACTTTCCTTCACAGTGCTGAATTGTGTTAGAAGCTTGGTTTAAAATGAGTCTCAGCTTGGGAGAAGGTGTTAGATCACTACACAGAGCAAAACCTATGTGCTCCTTTCACTGTGTTAGCAATGTAGACTACCTCACAGACAGACACAGAAATAGGTAACAAAATCCTGTATGAAGTGGATGCATTTTCCAAACTGTGTGCACTTACACACTCATCATTCTCCAGGTCAAACACTCAGGATCATTTGCATTTCAAGTGCCAACAGTGTCTCCCTCATGATTCACATGAAGTCTGTCTTTCCTGCACACTCCTCTTTGATTTGAGGAGTGCTCCTATTTCCTCATTAATATGAATCCCTGCTCCTCACACCATATTCATCCATAGAAATTAAAATAACTCCTTCTGCCTCACTGGCAAAAGGAAATTGGATATTTTGAATGTTCCCGTTTCCAGCTGCCTTCCTAAAAACTTGTATTTGGATGCCAGTACTTTCCTCCTGCTGTTTCATGTGACTGTGGTACTCCCATGACCGTGATCACTGGCTCCTCCCCAGCTTTCTGGAAGGCTGTGCAGACACCTCATGAGATGCACCACCTTTGCCCCTGGCAGGCCTGCTGTCACCTAGGATACAAACCTATCTCCCCTGAAATCGGGAAAAGGACTTTCAGCAGTAAGAACGTGAAAAATAAGTTAGCACAGTTTGAAGAGAAGGTGGTAATGAGAGAGGAGATGCCACAGATCATGGAATGCATTTGGAGATACATCTTGGATAGAAATGACTTGTTGGAAAGGTTGTGGTAAGAAGGAAAATTTAAAGAAAGCTTTAACTGAACTAAAAGGAAGTAATCCCTGTGACCTCTAGGAACCTTCTGCTTCTTCAGACAGGTTCATGAGGGACATGTAGGGATATGCCTCTCCACCTCTTCTGGTGGGGACAAAATCCACACCTTTTATGTGCATTTTGACTTTTTAATTTAAGCAGAAGAATTTGTAGAATCATTAATGACTGCATCGTATTTTATGCCTGTGGGGAGTCAGAAATGAATAGAGGAAGCTGGAGACAGAAAAGTAAGATGAGAAGACTCCCCTCCCCTTGCCTCTGAAACCACAGAATTGACAAAATCAGTCTGGCACCACCCAAATATCTGCCAGCCCCTCAGGCAGAATCCCAAGTGTTCTAGGCCTTTGCATCACATTTAGGTAGCTGTCACAATCCTGCTGAAAAACAAACAGATCATGAGGGAAAAAAGAAAACCAGGTGTAATCTGGACTTCCATATATAACAAAAGCACAAACCAAAATGAAAACCCAGAAGCATGGTGATGGCTCACTCACAACTCATAGCAGAGATGGTTACGAGCAGCGGATGGGAAGCCAACGCATCAAACACAGCCTCAAAAGAAGAGCCCAAAAGAACTGTAAAACAGAGAGAAACCCAAAGAAAAACATGATAAAAAAAACAACAAAATGAGAAAAAAATTAAACAGAAATGAATTAAAAAACATTCAATACTGTATCCCAACAGAAATCTGTGTCTCGTTTAGCTGTTGCCATCTCCCATCGCTCTTCCCAGGGCTGTTGGCCCATCCTGTGCTGAGTTTCACTTAGACACGAAGCCTTGCGTGAGCCTGTGTGATTTGTGAGAGCTCTGTAAGTGGTGAGAGGGGGCCCTCTAGGGAGAACCTTCCCCTGCCTGCCTCGCACACCTAGTAGAACAAAGGCAAAACGAAGCTGAGAGCAGCCACGCAGGCAGCCTTACCACAGGTCACTTGTACGCTCTTCTGCTGTGGTTTTCCTTCCTACCATTATCTGATGTGTACACCTCCCTTCCTCCCCTGACCAAACTGATCTAACAGCCCACAAGGGGATTGGCTCTCTCATCTCTTGCCCTTTTCATCCAGAGCAAGTTCTAACATTAGCACATAAGTTTCTAAAAGTCAACAGCAATGTCCCTTTCCTATTTGAATTGTTACGGGTTTTTTTGTGCCACCACCACCTTGCTTTCTCACAAGCAATCTCCATACAAACAGTGCTTGCTGACTTTAGAGGTTTCAGAGGTGCCAACTCCAGGCACGTTTCCCTTTCCCTGGTGACTGCTGCCATGCTCCACTGTCTGTGGGGGAATGCAGAATGGTGGGCTGGGAGAGAGCAGGATGAAACTCAGCGCTGCTTTTAGGTCACATGAGCAGTAATTGCCTCTGTGAATGGCACAGGAGAGAAATCTGAGGGACATCCTCATCAGAGGCAAGAATTAATATTATAATGTATTATATAACCTTATAACTCAATTCAGTGACCCGAGGAAAGACATTGACTGAGAGATACTTATCCCAGTAGAAATCAAGGAAAAAGCAATCCACACAATGGAGTTTCTTATTCGAGTCTCACTATTCCGCTTTCCTAAAAATGTGCAAATCCTAAGAATTCCATAAATTTTGCATGAAATTTAGTTTTGAGAAAGCTATTTAAGTCTCCTGCTATTCTTTTCAAATCAAAAGACACAAAGCAGTTGAGTTAAAATGCCATCGTTGCTACTTTACTTTAGGAGAGTTCAAAACTTCCAATGAATTTAACATCATTAAAGACCAAGATATTTTGTCTTTCTAAATAGCATGCATCACATGATACCTGAACTTGTGCTGAAGATGAGAATGTCTTTCACACAGTAAAAACAAAGAATGAGTACTTTTTTTTAGTCAAAATCTTATTTCAGTTGTAATCCTATCATTCAGTTATCATGATTTTTAACAAGAGTCGTTTGGCCTCAGAGCTGCACTTGTTTCTTACATGCCAGGTCCCATAAGGCAACAAGCAGCACAGGATATCCCCACGGAAAGAACAGAGTGCTAAGTAAGAAAGGTAAGTTTTTCATGTGCTGAAACAGACCAAAGGAACTACTGAAATGGAAGTGTTTTGGAGTCACAACTCTTCTGGGATTTAGAGCTCAAAATGCTTTCCTGGAACCAGATGGAGATGATGATTCTCTTCTATCCAAAGGAAGAAGACAAAAGGTAGTCGTGGCAATCGCTGAGACGCAGCACACTGAAGCTCAAAGCTCCCCACCCTCTGAACAGACATGAAAAAAAACCACACCTCCCTCCTTCCAGAGTACACTCTCATCCCTAAGCCACAGGCTGCTTTGAGATGCAAGTTTAAGAACATACAGGTTGGAAAGGATACCTTTTGCACGGAATACATGAATAATTATTACCAAGTGGGAGGAAGTGTAAGAACTGGCAGCAAATGCACTTACCTGACTGAGGGGAGATCTGACCTGCAATCCAACTCGAATCCAACACTCACTCACCTAGGGAGTAAAGCCTCTGATCCCTCATCACCAGCCACAGTAAGAGTTTTATATTTCTCCCTCCATTTCCAGTGGGAAGAATAATCAGAGCTTCAAGTGGAATAGCATCAGCCAGAAGGAATGACACATTCAGATGTAATGTATACCCCCCTGCAGCTTGGTAGTAAAAGCACTCAGAGATGGAAAACGGGATCTCAGTCCCCTGCAGGTATACATAAAATTTGAGCCTGAGTTGTCCTTCCTTTTCCCTCATCCCTTTAGCAGCTGCTGTGTAAAATAAAACCAACACAACCTGATGTAGATGATCTGAGGTCACCTCCTCTGACCCTGGGCTTTACAGTGAGGAAAGCAGAGAAAGAGCCACATGTAGCAAGACACCAGATTCCCTGCTTGCTAAGAGAGTTTCAAATCTACCACCTAGTCTGCTTTCCATACATTTAATTTCAACAGCATTGGATTTCTGTAACTGTGACGTTTTAAATCAGAACATAATCCTCCTTTCTCAAGCCCAAATTTGCTATTCCAGCAATGAAAGTAACAATGAGAACCTTAACGTAATTTTTGTGACTATTTGTTTTATAACTAACCCGTTCCCAGTGAAATTGCATTTCTACTATATATTAAATGTGCAATGTTTTTAAGACCTAAGTCCATTCGTTTTCCTTTTCCTCATCTCTGAACAAACGCAACTGCACTGTGTTTTCAGCCTTTCCTGTGATTACCTTTTTACAATATAAAGTTTGAGACAAACATTATGTTCCCTCCCAAGCTAATACAGCAACACAGCTCCACAAATCTGTTATTCTACTGCAAAATGTTCATTCCTTACGTAATACTACAGATTGACATGTATTTCAAGTACAAAGCAAATATAAAGCTACTGGGCTTCTATGTCTGAGTATCTGGGGTATTAGGATGTAGAAGTTCCTGTCCTCTGTGTTATTTTACAGCTCATTTTCCAGTGGGGGAAAAACTACTAAGTAGAAAAACATGCCATCATCTCCTCTTCTAATACCTTGCTCACTGCAGCGAAGTTTATTTTTAACTCTATGCACAGACATTTGGAAGATAAATACCTTTTTGTCAATTAGCTGACACATTTCTTCAGCCTTCCTCACGCTCTTCCTGCACAGGCTGTGCACTGTCCTGCCTACACCGTCATCCCTGTGCCCACTGACTCCCAGAGCCGCCCTCGTGCGTGTGCAGTCTCTCCAGCAAGGCACTGCAAACTACTGCACTGCAGTCTGAGCCACAAGGAGATCCAGATCTAATCAATGGGCTGCAGCTGACTAAGCTAAAACAAAATGCTTGCTGAGCAGAACAGTCCACTGTCATATCCTGCAACTGGAGAGAGGCTGCAGGAAAAACATAGCCTCTTTTCAAATAAATAATTAAGATCAAGCTGCTAAACCCTTGAACGCCTTCAATTATTATTTGTGGAGCCACAGGGAATACATTTCTGAAGCCAGGGTACCACAGACAGAGGAAAGGCACGTTTTCTGTACTGCATGTGGCAAAACAGGCAGAGCCGAGCAGTGATCAAGGAGTTCTTGTCCAAACCTGACCTACATTAGCACAGAAGACCTTCATGACTCAGAACACCTCCATTACATAAGCATATGTTGTTCATCATCTGCATAACAATGTTTATGTGAATCTCCCCCTTCAAATTCATTTTCTTCTCACCTTAGCTCTCCATATCAAACAGATGCTGCTAGTCCAGCTCTCTGCTATAAAAATTAATGCAAGATGAAAAATTTGATTTATGCACATTTTAAAGAAGAGAATTCTGCATATTTTAAAAAATCAAAATTTTCTCAGCTCATTCCCCAGTTGCTTAGTTCTGCTGTCCTAACACTGACTACTGATACTGCTGCATGGCAAAGGTGGGTTGTACAGCCAGGATGTCAGGGTGAATAAAACTGCCCATGTCTGAACCACAGCAGAAGGTTGCATCCAGGGGAAATAACAGTTAAATACCTAAAAAAGATCACTGCATACTGCAATGTAAAATTTGTTACAAAAGGTCTTGGGATTCTCCACAAAATGGCCTTTTTGGGTGGGAGAGAATAAGGGAAGGGGAGAAAATCGGGAAGAAAAAACGACTTGTTTCTTAGAAGAGTATCCCCTGCAACTGCAAGCACTAGTATTTTAGAGACTTTAATAAAACTCCTTTCATTCCTCTTTTTCTGTATATTATAATCAGAATCTTTTTAATCCCTCTTCACACAGATTTGCCATTACTGTCTTCTGAACACTGCTTAGATCTGCAACACCTTCTTTGAAACTGGACGGGTGGTACATTACACATCAACTGTTACCTCATCTAGATTTGTACAAAGGCACTAAAAGGTGGTGTAGTTTTCATCATCCTGTTCCATATGGGCCATAGCAATTGCAGCCATGGCCCTGTTCATCTCAGGTAACCTGTCTCCAGTCCTAAAGGAGATGCTCCTGGATATCCTACAGGCCAGCCACAGGGCAGATGCATTCTGTTTCATCTGCCATGTGCAACTGCAATTTTTAAAAGGCATAACGTTCGTTCAGGCCCCCTAAAGAACAAAATCAGCACAAATGTACCTAGCTGGGATAGCTACCTTTCTAACTAGAAGTCTGCACAGCTTTTCTAAGGGAAAGTAGCACATCACCAACAGTCTTCTCTGCAGCATTTGTGCACATAAGCAAGGGCAAGCTAGTCCATACAGTACAGCTGAGTTTTCAAAGGCATCCGCCACTTAAATGGTCCACACTACAAGAAATTGCACTGCAGAACATGTTCCTCTCTCATTTGAGTGGTGTCAAGTACAGTTGTCCTTTAAAGAGGCAATAAACAAGGAGTTTTGAAATCAGGCGAATTCAGAACATTATTTCCTTCATATCAAAGTTTAACTGCGGGGCTGGTTATTAATGTTTAACAAAAACTTTGGCATGAAAAGCATGAAAATTTTGATTTAATTTCTCCCCTCTCTTTATGGCATTTATAAGTAGGACAGTAAACTGGTAACTCACAGCTGTAGCAGCTGAGACAGCACTTAACAAAGCAAGGGTGTGAGGGAGCCCAGGAACTTTGCTCAGGACAGCGTGGGCCTCACTGGGCTTGCAGTAATGGTGGTGATGGGCCACAGGGCCTGGTTCCCCACATGAAAAATTTCAGGTCAAACACACCTTTCTGAATACAGATCACAGATCTTAACCAGAATTCCCCATCTTTTAAACAGGAGAGAGTGTGGCTTAGAGAGGCAGGGAGGAGAAGTAAGAAACCAGGATCTCCTCTAGCAGTTTGGGCAAGCTGCCTCACTGTTCCTTGTTCAGGAACTTGCTCTTGCAAATGTTTGAGAACAAAACACACTGAAAATATTAATTACTTTTGTCCACTAGCAGTCTGTCCTGTCTAGCCTAACAGCCAGAGTTCCCCTCACTAGCCAGGATGTTGGTTGTGGTCCAAAGGCCAGAAGTGCTGCTGGCAGCCAAAGGAAGAGCCCTCAGGCAGGCCCTAAGCAGCTCCCAGCACACCACACACACCACACGGCTACATGGCCAATGCACATCTGCTCTGCCTGTCCAAAGGAGTAACTATCAAAGCCTGACTTCTACAACCCGCAAAGAAATATCAAATAATGAGACTGCTGAGAACAGCTGAGCTCCCCTGACTGCCAACAGAGGGAAGAAAGGTTGCTGATGCTTCCTTACACACCGCCTGGCCCCTACCACCTTCTGTCTTCATAGAGCAATGTAAGCTCCTACAGACTGCTGCCCAGCAGACTTTGTAACATGTGGCAACGGGCAAGCAGCACCGGGGTGAGACCATCCCTATGACAGCAGATCTGTGCCACAACAGCCTTTCTCCAAGGACTAGCATTTGTGCTAATATCACCATCCCACATAAGGGAGATCGGTTTTGTTCTCCCAGAAGCACAGGATAAATTCAGATTCAGAATAAATCTGTATTCAGTTACATCAAGTGGGCCATAACTTTACAAATGCTGAGCTATCAAGCTGAACTGTCAAGCAGCCATCCTCTTCAGAGACACAGAAATCTAAGCCATAACACTCATCAAAGGCTCAGGAGAGTAGCAGCTTCCTATGTAAAAGCTGCTGGGGTAGCCCTTGAAAGAAGGCCTGGGAAGCCAGAGTGGTAACAGCTGAGCACAGAGAAAAAATAATGCCTCATGAAGATTATGCAGAGTAGAAATGATCCCACTTCAAAGTTTTAATCCATCTCTAGAAAGTAAGAGGCAAGAGCTAAGTTAGAAAAAAACCCAAAACCCAACACTTCCACAGCATCCTAAAGACTTGGCTCATTATCTGTATTACTAGAAAGCCATTCAGAGATTTTCTGAAAAGGTGACAGATAAATAGATTGTGGCTCTGAATTTCAGAGGATATGAAAAGAGCTGATACTTTCATGGTAGTATTCATAAAGTATGACAGTGCTTCTAAAACTATGGGAAATTGCAGAGAACCTAGGTGAGCAGAAAATTTCCATTAAAAAATTGAATATGACTGAAAGCAAAAAATCCAGACATGCTTCCAAAAAAAACCAGAGTGAGCCCCTTCCCTCACCTACCTTGTGTATTGTACATCAGAAGCAAACCACAGAAATACTAGGCTCAGGATGATTATGTTATAAATCTGAAAAACTTATTCTTCATTGATAAATTAATGGAAAGAGGATGGAGAAAAAAAAAAAACTACCTTACTGGCTTACCTTACTTCTTCAGTGAAACAAGTGACAAAGTTCTTATTAAAAAAACCCAAACACAAAACCACCACAAAACGTCTCATTTCTCTTGCCTTCATACCACCCTTCACCTCCATCTCCTACCCAATCCTCAGTGCATTACTTGGGCACCACTCACACTGTGCTTCTCCAGACAAATGCCTGCGTCTGGTAAGTGGGACTCAAAGTGGTACCAGGCAGCAGGGACACAAAAGGACCAAACAGCCCAGTGATTACTGTATAATGTTAAAAGGCACTCAAGTGAATATTTATGTGGTTTTTTGCTGTATCATTTCTGTCAAAAAGGATGACCCCCTGAAGTGTGGCATGGGAGAATAGGTATATTAGGTGTGTGAGACTTTACCCTGTATGATCCTCCTGTATCCCAAATGAATGGAGACTTTCCCCCCCTTTCAGGAAAGCATCCCTCTGGGGATGGCATGTATCTCTTTAGGAAAAGATCACACGTCATTCATCCTCCTGTGAGACCCACCTGTGGCTAGCAACCAATGAATCACCAGATTGACCAGAATGAAGACCAACCTTCCCAGAGAGATTGTGTGAGCACCCTCTGCTTGCACTGTGTTCTGAAATAAACCTAGGAATTCTCTGACAGATCCTAGAACATCTGAAGCTTTACACGTCCTTATGAGTGACCCCAGATAACACTGTGCTGGTAAAAGAACTGAAGATCAAACCCATATTACATGGCACAAGTCATGGCCCTGCCCTTACCTCCTCTCCAGGAGGCCCACAGAAATATCCCTGCTAGGAAATCTGGATAGGGGCAGTAGACATAATACCAAAGCCAGGAAGGGTGAGAACAGCATTACAGGTTGCAGCTCACAGGAAGCTCAGCCTCAGAGATCAGGTCAGCCTCTAACTTCTGGCACACTTTTTCATAAAAAGCTTTAAGAATACACCAATCTGTTTCCCCAGACCACAGAGAATTGAACTGGACCAGTCCCCTGGGGCTACAGAAGTTACACAGCCAGCACTGGGCTCACCCTCTTTGTTAGTCCACACAGTACTCAGTAAGTACTGCGAGCCTTTGGAAAACACGATTATCCTAAAGGAAAGAAAAGAAAACAAAAAAGGCCACACATCTTTTAAGACAAAATCTATCATCCCTTCTTAGATCCCCAACTCAGCTGAGGTCACTTGCTGCTTCTCACTGCAGAAAACGCAGTGCAATATAATAATCATGCACAGCAACAACAAAACAAACAGAACCACAAACCCTTTCCATTCCTAATCCGTTGCAGAAATGGAAAAATACTCCTTGAAATGTACTTACTGGTCGAACTTCCCCAGTAGTGTTGGTGTACTGGCGGGCCAGACCAAAGTCTAGCATGTAGCACTTCCTGTATGTTGAAGGTAAGCGGCCCATGGCAAAGTTGGACTGGACAAAGAAGGAAAGAAAAAAGTCAAATTGATGCCAGCAGCCTGGGTAAGAGTGGCCATTTGTTAGCAAAATTTCATCATGTAGCTTCACACGCCTCTGGTGGAAATAAGTCAAAGAGATTAGTTTTAAGATGCACCTTAAACATCATGGTTAGAGAACCACTGCCTTGATTAGAAGCTCACTCTGCAGATAAGAGACTGTGGAGTCTCAAAATTGCTAGAATTCACATTCACTTAGCTAAATTTCAGCTGCTCTGAGAAAGAACTACATTTGACACCACTAGCTCTGCAGTGAGAATTCCATGACTTGCATAACAGGCTGGAGTTCTTGTAGACAAATGCTGTTGTTCATGGTTGAGCTGCTAGCATGAATTATTCTGCCCTAGCTCCCAGGATCTCCATTTACTGCATTGCATTGCCTAGCTCTATCTGAACATTCAGGCATATAGAAACCACCAGGCTTGGTTCTTAGTAAATAAACCAATAACAAACAAACAGAGCAGCTTCCTTTTTTAACCTCAATCCTAGTGCTCTATTCTTTACCATAATGGGTGGCTGCTAAAGGATTTGTAGCCAGTCACATCAGGGACTGGTTTTCAGCTAAATTTGGTCAGCCAAAAGCAGCTGATTTTAAAAGGAGCAAATGAGTTTGCCAGGAGGAAGTTAGGTATGGCACAGTAACAAGTTTTCAGGTGAAGCAGTGAAGAGCTATAGGAAGAAGACTGGTTTCTACAGTGAGACTTGGAATTACTGTCCTTTGCCTAGGCAGGTGACCAACAATGTGACTGCGTTTCTGACACCGGTAACTGTGCTCCAATTCTTTTGGCAACCACTTACACAGCATTAACAGCATGATTTAGGTAAGTCAAATACATGAATTGGCATTTATTCAAGTGATGTGTCACAGAACAAGACTTCCTTTCTGAACAACTTTTACAGTGATAGTTGGCTGGACTCCAAAGGACCATTCAGAACTAGACTGCTTCGTCATGGGATCTTGACTGGTGCAAGTATGACTGACAGCTACCAACCCACCATGTAGCAGCCTCTGCCAATAAAAGCTGGTTTGCTACGTACCTAAAGGAAGGACAATACTCTATTACTATTCTGTACCTATAGAAAATAGCCAACATGTCAGACAGTGGGAGTGTGCAAGGAAGCCTAAATGTATCTGCCGAGACCTGCCCATACTCAGACTGTCTTTATTGACTCAAGCAGAACAGATAGATGTAAAACCAAAAGGAAAATTTCCAAAACAACATACAGGCTTGATGTCACGATGCAGGAATCCCACAGAGTGAATGGCTTCTATTGATTCCAGAATCTGTTTGCCCAATCGCAGCGTTGTGCTCAGTGTGAAAGTCCCTCTAGGCTGACTCCTTCTGAGATCTGCAAGATTTCGGCCCTGAAACAGTCAATAAAACACTTAAACCATGACAGGAAAGCAGAGCCTTTCACACCTGTGAGTTCTAACATGCAACCCCAAAAAAGCAGACATGCTACTCAGAGAGGAGCTCACTCCTTGTCTACTTTATTTCTTGTATAAGATCTTCCAGTCGTTAATTTTAGCTTTTAAGTGATGCACTTGCTGATAAGATGATACCAGATTGTTGTCTTGGGAAGTCAGCTGGTCACTATTTGTGCATTAGTCACAGCATAGACAGCAGTGCCCTGGACTGTAGAGACCAGCATCTCCTTACTGTTAAACCCAGACCATACAGAGGCTGATTTAAGAACAACCTCTGACTGTTCTTTGAGCCTTCTAAAGATTAAAGCAGTACAGATTCGATAAGCAGGTCATGATGCTGTAGTTTCACCAGAAACTTCCTAGCACACATTGTCTGGTTCAAGCTGAAGCCACCCTTGTTGTGGCAACACCACAATGGGGAAAGTTGTCTATCAAGAGAATCATACCCAAAATCAGGAGAGGAGGACTTTTCCACTGACTTAATGCTTATCAAAACAAATTGCTAATTTACCTCCAGCTAATTAAATTTCTCAGGAAAAACAAAAGGGCTACCAGCTATGCATGAAAATAAATTTAGGAAAGAAAAAGGAAAAAAGGGCAGAGTAAACGCAAGAAAAATCCCAGTGTTCTTTGATGTCTGTCATCTCAGCTTGGTCTATACCTCTCTAGCTTTGTAAAGAGAAGCTACTAAAATGACTGTATTCCATGGCAGAGAGCTCTTCTAGCCCACAGAACTAATGCATTTACCAACTCATCAAAAACATCAGGAACAAGAGCCTGCTGTTTCGGAGAACATTCACAAAGAACAAAAGCCATAGGGACACCCTGCTCATTACTGTGCTTTAGAATCTCTTGATTCTGCTTCTATGAAGACATACATAGAAGACATCTAGCGTCTATAGAAGACATATGCTTGTAACACAAGTCCACGTGAACTCAAGCAAAATTCCCAACAGCAAATATATAAACGATTTCAAACAGCTGAGGAGAAAGCAGAGATTACTCTCCAAATGCCATCTCTTCATCCACTCATTTCCAGTTCTCAAGTTATTTACAGACATTAAAGTGCCAGCTGGCTCATGTAGCATATGACAAGTCTCTCAAATTGTTTAGAGCCACGTTTCACTTCAGGCTCTGGACCCTTGAAGAATCACACCTGATACAGGCCAGCTCAGAGACACAGCCAAGCCACAGCAGTCCACCCAGGTCTGCTCTACTTAACATGAACAAAATCAAACTAAACCACCTCTCTAGTGCTTATCTTCTTGAATTTCTGTGACACTTTACTAGAGGCAGCACAACTTTGTCACTGCTGTTCTGAAAAACCCAAGTTACTGCACTGACAGCAGATCTTGCTTTCCACTGTAAAGCTGTTCCTTGAACACCAGCCCTCTTATCCAATGGTAACATGGAAAGCAAGGCTCATTTTCTTCAGGGCAGCACACTGAAATGTGCTGTAATGGTGCTACTGCTCCCAGGAAAAGACACGAAATGAGCATTTTATTCCTAATAAACACCATCAGGCTGATTATGGAACAGTGCAGATGCACTGTTCAACATGAGTTGCAAGGCTTGAGGGTGGAAGCCTCAGTCCTGGTGACTGAAGAGAAAGGGAGAACTGCAGTACACAACAGTCAGACGGACACGTGATAAACCATGTCTCAGCAGGTCTGGAAGTTGAAGGGGAATTTTAGCCTGAAGAGTCATGGTGCAGAACTAGCTAATGCCTTATGTATCAACGTCTTCATCTGCAAATAATGGAATTATTTTTAGCTCTGCCTACTCCACGAGCTCAGTCAAGAACAAACTAGAAAGGAAGAGAACCTTCCAAACTAGAAATGCAGAGAAATTTCTTTCCAAGATAAAGTCCCTTCTATCAGGCTTGGTAAGGACAGGATTGGGAGGGTAGAAGCCTTGTTCTTCCATGAGCTCCAGGCCAGCCCTTTCACAAATCATATTCATACTCACACTGCAGCAGCAGCAGCCAGGGTTGCTTAGAGAGCTAAAGGATTCCTTCTATCCATAACAGCAGTTGGGATGCCAATGGTACATAAAAGGCAAACCCAAGCACCTGGCGTTTACTGGTTTTATACAACTGTCTTTCAAAGCAGAACTACAAAAGAATCACAAGTTTATTTCAAAGAAGTACTGGGATCTGCTGGTACCTGTTTTACTTCACCTCCTGTCTAGCAGTGTAGTCACCATGTGGTAGCCACCCAAGTATTTGCCCTTATTGACTTGGTATCAGCAGTGTTCAAACAGGAGTGAACACTTCCACAGCAGAAGCTGAGTTACTGCTGAGCTTGGGAGAGACAGGAGAGGCAGAGATCACGGCCTTTCACAGAGAAACTGCGCTGCTGCTGTGACACCACTGCTCTCACTCTGAGCTCTGATACAAGACATATTTTGAATGCTGCATCACAGCTCAGCAGGAGGTAATTCAGAGAGCTGCCACTGCTGCACAATGCTGTGGGTTGCTCCAGTGAGCACTCTGAATCGAGTGCTCTCCCCAGAAAATTGACAGAAAGACTTCTTAAACAGAAAAGCAGAGCTATGAAATATTTTAGCACATACTGACGACTGGAGCCATCCCAAGGGATGTCAGAACAACACCAGCCCTTTTCACTGTCGTGCATTCCACCCTCTGGGTACAGCCAAGTCTTTACACCAGCACTTGGCCTTGTCTTCTCAGTGTAGATCCTTCCCAGTGATGCCATCTCCATTGGACAGACAGGGGAGGCAAAGAACAGAACTCACCTGAAGCTGCATGACCACATAATTAAACTTTTCATTTCTTCCACAGCCAATAAATCTGCAAACATGATCCTTTCCTGAAAAGAAACAGAAATGAACAGAATAGAACACAAGATAACAACCCTGTGATCGTGATGTTTAGAGAAATGGTTTCTGATTCAGGGCTGGTACCCATGAAGTGGTATCAGGTAAGGAGTTTCACATAACAAACTGTGCTCAGCTCATCACACCGACTTTACCGAGTACAAGCTAACCTGTACACATCACCACCTCACTTACCTACTAGCACTGCTTACCCTAAACCAGCTAATCTAGTGCTACCTCGACATGAACTAACCCTGATTTTAATAGTCAGAGACACCTGGAAAAGAAAGATGTTTATGGAAATACTCCATTGAAACATTAAAGCAATTTCATAACAACAGAAGGAAAAAAGTCAGAGCCATTCAGTGTCAAGTTCTGGCATGGTATTAGTACAAACTACACCTATTCAGACAAAATCAAACTAACTCAGCCACCCCACAATACTCAGCTGGCCCTCAGGGGGGGAACAGAGGCTGTGGTTTCAGACCCTGACCCATAATGGATTTATGATGGTTTGCTCCCTGGATTCCTGGAAGGGGAAGGATGAGGCATTGATTCCACTAATAGCAGACTGCTGATAACAGAGTAAAGGTTGATGCACACCACAGTGGTGAACTCCTGGTTCCTGGTGAGCTTTCTAAGCAGGGAAGGGGGTGAGGATCAGGGCACAACTTTGCCCTTTGTTTCTTGGTAGCCCTTGAGCAATGGTGATTTGAATTAGTTTTTAAACCAAAGCTTGTTGTTTGACAATTCGCAGCTTTAAAGGAAAAAAGGGAAGAACATGAACAGACAGAGTAATGAGTAACTGCATAGCCTGTAGCACCTCAGGGCCCTGCTGTCACTGTGTGCACCACAGGCCCGGGGTGTCAGACACCGCTGGGGACAGCAGGACATGACAGAACAGGGACGTGGAGGGCAGCAGGAGACAAAGGAGCAGCTTCCTCACTGGAGAACCAGAGCTCTGACCAGAGCACTGCACACAGCTGTGAACACGGAGCTCCATCTCAGGACCCTCAGTAAGTGCATCCAGAGCCCGCCCTTGAGGGCCCAGCAGCATCCCAGAACAACCCCTCTGATTTTGAATGTATTTCTAATTTTTTTAAAAATCAGTTTCCTCCATAACACTATTGCTTTCTGGATCACAATGTTTTACAGAAACAAAAAGCATATTAGTTTTTATTATTTTTGAGAGATGTTTGCTTGTTTAGGATGACAATGTGTTTCTGCTTACTATAATTTTAGAAAATGATGAATGGACTGACAGCTCTTGATGACCTGCATCCCCAAACTGACTTGATTTTATACTGAATCCTCCTTTCCAGTCTAAATCAGGCCCAAACCTGACTTGTTGGGCTTGGGAATTTAGGCTCTGCCATGCGCTGTTTTGCAACACAAGCAACACCAGGAAAACAGAAGGGAGGTAAGGGAAAACTGTGCCCATTTCTGCATGAAACAAAAAGAATAGACCAGAGTGTAGAAAAGGCAGGCCACATGTAGAAGTGGTGCATGTACAGCCAGCCAGTTATACAGGTGCAATAAATGCCTGCAGCATCAAACCCTCTGGGTCCCAGAGGCTTTCACTTCTTTGTCATCTAAAGGAGGCACTAGATCACAACTGTTTGCTCTCTTGGAACACTTCATGCCACGCTCAAGTAGCAGATGGAGACTGACAGTCAGGTGTGACTCTGGGACCCCTGTAGCTCAGTCCTGAGGCTGATCAGAATTATAAAGCACACAAGAACAATCATGTTAACAACCTCCTGTGCAGACAGGAGGTCATGCCTTCCATGAACTTCCCTGTAAGGCAGCAGGAAATAGCCCTCCCTTCTCATGCCCTCCTCAAGCATGGAGATCATAGCAGAGAGCAGCAAAACATATTTTAACCCAGGAAAGAAAGAAGGCGGGGAATGTTTTTTTTTTCCAAGGCATATTTGGTATGGAAACCTCACAACCATTTTACTGCACCAACTGCGAGATGACACTTGCTCCTTTGCTGGACTGCTCTGCTCAGCAGTCACACAGATATTCCAGAAGGCCACATGTTTTACCATAGAAAATATGCTCTGTATCTGCATTTGTTTGTTACTAAAACAAAGCAAAAAATAGGGCAATAAATTACAAAGAGTTTTGGCCACCTAATTAACTAACATGGGAGGAATACATCAGCCCAATGTTCATAAGCACCGACTTGAGAAAAGTTTCAGAGTGGTAATTTTGTTCACAGGCATTTAGTTAAGGCAAAATTTTAATGTTCAGCTGTAAAAAAAAATTCTTTCTACTGCAGTCTTTTAACTACAATGAATATAACAATGTCCCATATAATACACGGTAAGAAATGTTTCAGTCACTGATATGGTCTTCATCACTCTTGTTCTGAAGAAACTTAAAAATTACAGTCAATAATTATGTTCTCATGTATAAGAACCCCTTCAACCCTTGGAGAGATATTCATGACCTTGTAGAGATATGATTAAAGTCCCCATTTGAATACTTTAAAACTTTCATTACATGAAAAGCTTTCATTACACAGCCCCTGAAAGAACCTAAATTATGATCCTTTTTTGAGTCTATTTTTTCACATGGATCAATTTCAAACTGGTGGACACCAATATTCATTCCAATCTTCTACTCATTTAAGTTCTTAAATATCCCTAATGTATTTTCAATGCAGCAATGAAACGAATCAAATAAATGCTACGAAGGAAATATATGACATTAGTGTTGCAACTCGAAGTTGTTTTTTTTTTAACAGACTCCGTATTTCCTGTTTTCACCCGTGCTCTCACCAGAAAATCAGTAACTACTCTTCTCCACAAAGTTAAAAAATTTAATCTTTTAATTTTATGCTAAAATTCTGTGATTCATCTTCATAGAGCAGCTGTCTCACTCCTATCAGTTCACCCAACACGCTGAAGTAACTTCTGCTGCACAAATTATCATAAATCTCATTGCAATTGTTACTCTTATTACTGTTACCTTACCAGTTCAGCAGTACCCACCAGGATGGTGGCAAGGAAAGGAAAATGTAACATTAACAGAAAGTGCCAGAGTACTGGGTTTGTTCAGCCCTTAGGAAGGCAACAGAAGGGAAACTATCTGCTGCTCCAAGCCAAGGAGATGGAGCCTGACTTTCCTCTGAGCTTGTCCTGGTTTCAGCTGGGCTGGAGCTCATTTTACTCCTAGTAGCTGCTACAGCTACTACGTCCCTGGAAGCCCTAACCCAGCTCTTGAGTGGCAAAATTACCAGAAGCCCCACCTGGGAGAAGGGCCCACGAAGGCCAAGGGGTACTCAAGGCCAAATACATGGCAAGCACATCTTCACCTTACCTCCTCTTGGAGTTTCTAGCAGCTGAACACTGTTGGAACCCAGGAGTTGGCAGTGGTGTGTGTCCTTTTCTGTATTGTTTCTGTCCTTCTTTCTTCTTCCAGCTCCCTCTTCTTCAGTAACTTAAAATCAAATGGGCTTAGAGTTGTGAAGTTGAGTGGACTAAGTGAGTGCTTTGAGAAGTGCTTTGTGTTGATTGAATGCTGCTCCTAACCTTTTGCCAAAGCTCTCCCATTTTCTAAAGCTGCCAGTAAAGTCTGTTTTGTTGTTTTGACCTCTTGAGAAGACCTTGTTGGTATTTCTCCTGTGTGTCTAACTCAGGAGTGCACGAACAACCGTAAGCCCCCAGTTAAAAGCTTCATTGAGAGAGGTTTTGGGGCCTTGCAGGAGCACAGCTGGAACAGCTGACCTGAATGGGCCAAAGGGATACTGCTTACCATGGGATGTCATGCCCATAAAGACTGGGGCCAACTCACCAGGAGCCACATCCCACTGCTTGGGAATGTCTGGGCATCGCTCAGAGGGTGGTGCATTGCTTGTACTTCTTGGGGTTTATTCCCCCCTTTCATTATCTCCCTTTTCATTACTACTGTTATTGCTCTTATTTCTGTTAATAAACTGTTCTCTCAGCCCATGGGTTTTATGTTTCTCAGTCCCCCCCATCCCATGGGAGCAAGGGTGCTGTGTGGCACTTAGTGCCAGCCGGGGTTCACCCATGACAGAGGCACACAGAGGCACTGGGCGTGAGCTGCAACATGGGAAGTTCCTATGAGGTGTGATTTCTTTATTCCTCCATGAGGATGGGGAAGCCCTGGAACAGGGGCCCAGAGAGGCTGTGGGATCTCCATCTCTGGAGGTTATTGAAAACTTCACTGATAAAAGCCCAGAGCAACCAGATCTATTTATTTCCTGCTTGGAGCATGAGGTTGTACTAGAGACCTCCAGAGATGGCCCCCAAGAGCCCCCCAAATTTTCTTCTGGATCTCTGTCACACACTAGGAAAAGCCCAAGTGCTCAGGTCACTGAGCATAACGTAACTTGCTCAAGCACTCAGCACTGCTGGGGTCTCTGTATATGCACAGCTACAGACATGTAGCTGTACAATTGCTCTCACTGGTATTTGGAAAGCTGCAGTTGTTTCTCAGTGCTCTACATTATAGTGGACATTTTACAGCTATCCTCTTCTTTATTTGCCTGTCAGGTTTATCAGTTTATCACAGGTTTTGCATTGCGGGGAAACTGAATTCACTTCTGTACAAATAGTGTACAGAAATGGAGGATTCATCAGGACTAGAAAACGAAATGAGAGTTATTTTCATCATCTTCTAACTTTACTTGGAAATGCTGCCTTTAGCTTGCCAGAGCTGGCTCACACAGACCTCTTTCTTCTGCAGTTACCAAGTTTCACCTCTGGCCAGACACGCCAGCTGACTTCAGGGACTTGTCAACTCAGCTGGACAAAGGAGTTTTGAACATGAAAGAAGACAAATTCTGTGCTGGAAGTAAGGCTTAAATAAATGCATTACTGAGCAGTCATCAGCTAGGATTTAACCAACCAGGTTAAGTCTGCTAGTGCCTCTGTAATAAATCAATGAACTAACAGACACATAACTCAAAAGGCTGGTCATTGCCCCCTAATCAAGCAGTTAAAGGTAAAATTGCCTGACCTTGCATGGCATAATTTCCTCTAGTTGTTTCCCAAAACTAACAACTCGAAGAGAAATAACTGATAACAGATCCCACACAGGTCAAGGCACAAAACTGCTGGAGCAAAAATTCAACACAATCTCAAAAAAATGTAGTTTAAATCCTTTTCCAGGCATGCCATGACCTTCCCCCCACCCAATGGCACCATAGCTGGCACAGAAATCACGTGTACCAAATGCCAGTTCGTTCAAACACTTCCACAGGGAAAAATGCAGTGCTGAGTGGAGAGGCTCAAGTTACAGCAAGTCAGTGAATCTGCCACCCTGTGATGGCCTAAAAGCCTGAAAAGAGCAATTTACTCCCCTTTCTAGTCTTTGCAGATAGCTTGCTTACATCCACATAGCAAAATATGGCAGAACCA
This sequence comes from Sinosuthora webbiana, assembly GCA_013397395.1. Taxonomy (NCBI): domain Eukaryota; kingdom Metazoa; phylum Chordata; class Aves; order Passeriformes; family Sylviidae; genus Sinosuthora; species Sinosuthora webbiana. The sequence continues at coordinate 65,860 of VXBN01014461.1, read as the reverse complement.
TATAAACTGTGTCTACAAAAGTAACAGAAACTGAATCACAGAGAGTTAAGGCACCACTTTAAACACAAAAACCACAAAAAACTCACACATGTAATAACAACAAAACCCCCTACAACTGGCAAGTAAGAACAGCAAGGCTCCTTTGCTTCCATTATTTTGCCAGGAAACTCTTACCTGTCTAACCTCTGGCAAAAAAAGAGGGAACAAGCAGTACAGACTTGCTTTACTATCTGCTGTAACAAAATCAGGTACTCAGAAACCACACTGCCTGTGACCAGCCTGCATCTTGCACAACTACTCAATATGCAGAAGATCTCTGCACTGCAGAATAATATTAATCAGAGTCCTACACAATGAAACTGGTTACACTGAAAAGAAGGCATTTACAAAGAAAACAACACACTGAAGAGAGCTTAGCAGTATCTGGCAGCCGAGTGAGATCAAAAGGAAATACTTTGGGCCTTTTAGCCTCACACCAGGGCAACACTGCCACTGCAGATGAACAGAAAACAGTGCTCAGCACCAGAATAATCTGGCCATTTTAAATTACAATCTGCTAGGCTGCTCCAAAGAGAATCCCAGCACAGGAGACTGAATGTTGTGGCCACATCCGTATTTAGAGAGCCTATGGACCACAAGGCATACAAAATGCACTCCTTGTGAGAGATCCTTGTGCAGAGCTCTGGTCTCACAGGTCCCCAGGGGGCTCCCAGAGACACCTAGAAAGAAGAGGGTAAGGACAGGGAGAATACTTTTCAATTCAAAGCATTTGCTCTGAGCCTCATACAGCCCCAGCTGAGCACCCAGAGAAAACACAATTCCTGGTTTGGCACCGAGGATTTCCACACCTCTCTCTGCAGCAGCCCACTGGATTTAATCAGGGATACTGGTTTACAATTTCTGCAATTAAGGTTGTTGTTAGAAAGGCAGACTGACAGGGACAGCCCAAGCCAAGCACCTCAAAAGCTATGCCAGAGCTGTTCTTGCAGAGATGTGGAATTTTGATTAACCTCAAAGATGTCATGGATAGGAAACTGAGTCTGGGTAGTACTGATGTTCCTTTGCACCTGGATATTGCTCCACAGCATCGGGAGAAAAATCACACAGAGAGCAGGCAGGTTGCTGTCCATTTGTGTTTCAAAGGGTTGGAAAAACATTGAAGAGATGAAAAAAACACCTGCTCATCCAGATGTGATAGCACTCTCCCTTCCATATGTTCAGTGATAGGAAACCATCACATTTTTTCTCCTCATGATTCAAAAAAAACCAGGAGTGTCAGAGTCCTGGTTTATAAAAGCACTGAGGTTTTAAAGAAAGCCCCCAGAGTGCCTTAAATCATCACAACTACCACGTGTCAGTGTTCCCAGAGTGGCTCTGGGTCACGTAAGGTTTTCTCTGAGCAAACAAACCATGAAATCCTATTTCAGGAGCACACCAAGTAGTCCCCAACTCATAAAGGAGAGTCCAAACCACCAAATGCATCCTCGGACAGGAGGGCAGTTCAGAACTACCCCAAAGCAAAATGATGTTTATAGTGTAAAATCCCCAAGCCTACCTGCTGGAGATGTACAGGCATGAGCAACTGCTGCTGCCCACTGAGCTGCAGGTACAGCACTGCTCACTAATGGAGACACTGCTGAAGAGGCTGAAACACAGAAAACCCAGCCAAGGCTTTTCATGCTCTCTGGATATGCAAGTTACTCATTCGCTGAGCCATACAGATCTTATTTCCATTTATTTTCTAACGTATGTGATCCAAAGGCTTGTCTACACAGCAAAACACTGGCAGGTACAATTAAACCAGCAACCTCCTCTGCTGGAGACAATCTGCAGCAAGTGTTTTGCCAGTGCAGCTTAGGCTTGGTTTCAAATTGCTTGACTGCAAAGTATAAAATCCAAATACGTTAAAATTGTGTGCAAATACTACAATCACAGACACCTCACGTAAAGATAGTTTTACACTAGTGATTAAGGTAATAAAATGAGGGCTTGGCACAAAAAATAGTGTTCTGACAAAGAAGGTTTTCAGTATCTCCAACCATCTCTCTGGGTAACCTGTTCCAGCACATGACACCCTCACAGCAGAAAACTATGCACGGTGTTTATTAAAAGGTACAGAGACTCTCCAGAAGAATCATTACCTGACTGGCTCCCCAGCTGTTCTGTGTGGATTGCTAGTGCAGGAAGGACATTGTCTGGGACCTGCCTGCAGCTGTGTTCCCCCTGTGGCTACTCCACAAACTGTCCCAGAAAGCCTAACTGCTGGCAACAGCCTGCAGTCTACAACCTGCAGCTACTGCACTCAAAGGTCAGGCTCTACCCAAAACAGGTCTGCAGGATGGGCCAATGGCCAACCTTCTCCACCCCAAACTCTGCCAAACCGCAGCAACTCGCAAGATTCTGATCACAAGCTCTGGAAAGAGCAGTAGCTCCTTCATTATTTCTTTAAGGTCGGTGTGACATCTAAATAGAAAACAATAAAGCTGCACTATTTAAGAGGGTCTGCAATTTTCAATTCTACCAGAAGAGTACAGAGGAATTTTAGACAACACTGTTCCCTTGCTTTTCATCTGTAAATCCATGGACTGACTGTATCACCTATGGTAAATACCAAGAACTTACTCCACCCACCAACTGTTGGAAAAAGGCTGCATCTCCCTTTCTGAAATGTTTCTCACCTCTTTGCAACACTCACAGTGAAAACATACACAATAAGTGATTCCCCGTGCTCTCAACCCAATTTCTTATTTTAACTTTATCATTTATTTCAGTAAAGCATTTGGGGATTAACCTTCAACCAAAAAAAGCGAAATTCCTCACAGAACAGCTTGATTTGTAAAAATACAGCTGAAATAATTTGTCATTCTTACAGGCAGGATAGCTGATGCACAGTCAATTCTTCTTCTGTCTTTCTGTCCCTTCCCTGAATATTTACTAACTGCTTTGCCAAGGGGTTTTTCCTAGTTCCATATGCCAGCACTCCCTCTCCCCAGTCACCAGCATCATCCTGTACACAAATGTGGGTGTTTTCTCAAGCATTTAGTATTCTCAACAATCTCCCAGAAATAAACACAAGTATTAGTCAACACCTTGCATGCTTTCTGATGCTAGTCCTAGTTTAGTGATTTCAGGTCATGCTTTTCAAGCATTCCCTGCCCTGGATGCAGCACCTATTGGCACTGGCCAGCGTGACAGCACTGCCTCATGGTACTCTGAAATCCATCGTTCTACACAGTCACACCCTCACTCAATTCAGAGCGGTTTCAAGTGTACAACCAAACAACAAAAAAACAAAACTCAAACACAGCCTTGCTTGCCCTCACTGCAGTGTGTTCAGACCTCAGACACCCACCCTGCTGTTCTCTGGAAGCTTGTGTGTCCAGGCCTTTCACAAATCAACAAGAGTCCTCATCTGATGTCTCCTTTACACAGCTCAGCTGCATCTATTACAATCCAGAGTATGCAAAAGAGGCCTTATCAGTCCTCCTCTTGGGAGAGCTGAAATGTGGAAAACTATTTGACCTTCAAAAAGAATTCACTGGCTTTTACCTGGAGGCAACCTGTCACAAACACTGAGTAACTCGTTTCACAAGGCCTGCAACAGTCTCACCCTTGAATTCAATCATCTCTCTGGACATTTGGTACAAAGGCAAAGGGATAGATTCATAGGGCAACAGCACTATCTGAAGCCTGAGCCCTGATGAGAAGGATCCTACTCACTGCTTCAGCAGGTGTTTCCTCAGCCCAAGTGGGAATCCTGCAGAAAGGAACATCCCTTCAAATGTACATTATACAATAGCAGAAACTGTACCTGGCAATAGCTGGCTTTGCCTTAAAAAGGACATCCATGCACAATGCCCTTCAGCCAACAGCAGTTCTCAGTTCCTCAAAGGCAGATTTAGAAATTCCTTGTTTACACCCCTCCATAACAATCTTTTTAGTAGAAGCCCCCCTCCTTCAGCCAGGAACAACTGCATCAAGACAGCTCCCCTGCACCCTCATTAAGAACAGGCACACCACCTCATGCTTTGCCTTCAGGACAGTGAGCTACACAAAAAATTAGCCAATAGTCAGTTTCCCTACACTTCCTGTTGTCCACTTTTTGCACTCCTCTACTAGTCTAACATTTTGGAGACTCTGTCATGCTCCAGTGCTCTAGGTCCTCTGGGAGGCAACCTCATTTCTTAGTCAGACACTGCTTCCTTTATTCCTTATTTTCTAATCAGTATCACTAGATGGCACAGACCAGTGGACCAACAGTTCAGTCTAGGTCTCCTCACTATTCTTATATCCTGGCAGACAAAATAGTCCCTGCTGTTGGATCTCACTTGACTTGCAGAATGTAACAACTTTCTGAGCTGGATGACTTAATGTGACATCACATTTAGATGGAACCTGAAGAGAAAACTCTAAAAACCATTTGCAACTTTGGATTCTAGTTGTTAACGTGCACAGTGACGTGTAGCACTTCCAAAGGGCTTTTTGCCTTACCTTGCAGCTTTTTCAGGACAGCCACTTCCATCTTGAGAACCTGCTTGGGCTGCTGAGCTGACTCCACCTTCAAGGCCACGTTCTCACGGGTCAGCAAATCCATCGCCTCGTAGATCTCCCCAAAGCCACCTCCACCGATCTTCTTCAGCTGGAAAAGCACAAAGAGCTTTGCTACAACGGGCACAAGAGGGAACATTAAGCTGGCTCACAAAGCCAGCTCCTCGACTGCGTAGGGAGAACAGGCTCAGCTCCCAATCTGTGCTGTGCCTGAATCTCCTCACTGCACAGCTTGGCAAAAGTCCAGCTACCCACTTGACTGTGCTATGTATAAATTCTTTGCTCTAACAACAAAGAACAAGCCTAGCAAGCAACGACAGGTGATACTTTTAAAAGCAAATGATAATGCCTATTGCCTCCATGATGTTCTTGCCAAAATTCAAGAAAAGACCCTTCAAGGAGAGAGCAGAACCACTGTCTAGACCATGGCAGATGCAAACTGTCATTCCCCCCAAAAAATACATCCCTGCAGCAAAACATAACCATGGTAGCTATGTATATCTTTCAAGAAATAAGTTAAATTAGGTTTACATTTCATTCAAAGGACTCTAAAAACAGAACAAAACATCCACTGGAATCTTTTACAAGATGCTTTACCTGCTCTGGTAGTGAAGGTACCTCAGTGTCACATTTCAAAGAACTGCCAACAGCATTGCCTCAAAACAGTTGTGTACAAGCCACTGGTACAACTCCATTCTTTCTCAGTCTCTTTTTCTCTTTAGTTTGAAACCCAACCAAACTGTGCTTTTTGTGTCTCTGAGCAAAATTAAAGACTGTTTCACAATAGGAATCCATGACTTCAGTTGACATATACTCAAAGCTAAAGATGTCTAAGTTTCAGCATATTTGATATGTACCTTCTAGAGACAGATTGCCTGCCTGTTCTAGAGCAGCCTCTCCTCCAGAGAGCAAGTCAGGATCCTCTGCCTTTCCTAGAAGGTGATTCCTTGATCCTCCTTCTGCTGAGACTTGACAGCATATGGGCATATAGTTATATATAACCATGTACAATACAGACTCCTCATGTGTTGCGAGAGTCAATATCTATGCCAGGAAAATAATTTTATATTCGTTTCTCTTAGATATATTTAAAGCCTACTGTGCTGCCCAGGAGGAAATTCAGGTTTACAGCAGAGATAGATCAGGGCTCCTTTGATCTGCTTAGCCCTTGTTCATTGAACCAAGCTGCAGCCCTTCCCTTCAGCATTTTGTGTTCTCTCTGTTCACAACTGCTCTGGAAGTCCTGAGTGCCACTTCTTTCCAGCAGCAGCAGTAACGCTTAGAGAGGAAAAGAAGTTTCAGTCAGACAGATAGCCAAACACTGATCTTACACAATGTTTAATGAGGTTTAGATGATATTTTAGTGTCTTCTATACCACCAAAGACCTGTGCATCTGTCCAGTCTGTTGCACAAAAGGCCCTGCCTACCAAGGGTGACACAAAATGTTTTTCCTCCCAAAGGTGACACAAGTAATTTGCTTTTCTGGCTCTCAGGTCAAGAAAACCAGTTCCACATGAGGAGGGAAGTGTTTTCCATATTAACAGCCAGCCTTGTCTCTGAAGCTGTTACCTGATAACCCTTCCAAAGTTGCTGTCCAGAGCAACCCCTGGTCATTTTTCCTCCTGACCTTCCACAGGGCTAAACAGGCATATTCACACCGTAAACAGCCAATAATTAGGTCACCACAGATTATTCATGAATTATTACAGTGCAGCCCTACTTCACTTGGAAACTCACACTAAGTGAGCTGGATGTTAAAAATCTTCCTTTCAGAACAGCGCTACATTAGGCATAGCAACAACAAGTCTGTTAATACCTCAGGACTCAGTACACAGCATCTTCTGTCATCTGACATATTAATGAAAAAGGGAAAGGGACAGTAAAAACTACACAAGGCAAAAAGGTAAGGTGGGATCTGGAGGGACGTTGAGAAAGATTGAAAAACTCTCAGGCAGAAAATGGGTAAGATAACAAGCAGAAGTCAACAGTGAAAACTACAACACAGCATAGTTGGGATGGAGAAAAAATACAGGCTACCCAAACATCTCACTGTGTAGGTTAATTTGAGAAATAGCTCTGGGGAGAAATACTGACAGTCCTTTTCCATTCATTGGCCCTAACAGGAACAGCTCTGATGGTCCAACACAGTTGTGAAAATGCAAAGGTACCACAACACAGATGGAACAACGCAGTGACATGACTAGGATAAGATCTGTGGAAAGGTCCAGTCATATATCATGCACAATACTGAACACCTAGCTCTAGAAGCTCTCACAGAATTAGGAGCTGTTCATTTCAGGAGTAAAAGACTGATCAGGAGTCTGGAAAAACTAAGGACAGGCTAGGACTGCTACCTCAGAAAAAGCAAAGGAATGTATGCATCTGAGAAACAGGTTCAGGAAATAAATGTACAATATTGAGACTGCACATCCAGCAAAACAGCCAAACTGGAGGACACAAAGGTCTACAGAGAAGATCAAATGGGAGATCACTCAAGATCAAAGCTTCTGGAGAATCAGAAAACTGATTTTATTCACACATTCCAGCCCATGGAAGGCTGTCAAAGCTGCCTTTGCTTCCTTGCATCCTTGTTCACACTCTTATGGGAATTATTCTCTGGCATACTTTTCCCAGCAGAGCAGAGGGTACCATCTATTCAACATCACCACTAGCACTGGCATACATCTTGATTTTTTGGCAACATCCAGAGGCCACGAGCAGCCATTTCCTTTGCTTTGCTCCAGAGCAAGTTGTTCTAAGTGACGGTCTTGGCTGAGATCAGTGGCTTGTGACACGTGCACTGCCTCACTGCCTGGGTGTTCCGTGGGAGTTCACTTTCTGGGGTGAACTCAGGCCAGCCTTCTGTTAGACACAAAGGAGAGATGGACACATAGCACTCAAAAACCACAAACCAGTAATGAAACTTCAAACACAAAGTCATCAGCCCATGTGGAATCAAGTGAAGAGTTCATCTGATCAAACAGGCAGGAATCTGGCCTTGGACACAGACAATCAGGAGTTACACAGGACACAGATGGCTCCCTTTGAAGTCTCCTTTAAATATTCTGAAATATTTTGAATTTATCCTGAAAAAGACTCTTGTAGCACAATCTTCCAAAGCCTACTAAAAAAAAAAACCCAAAACAACAACAGCAAGATGCAGCCTTCTCACTAAGCAAAAATCAGTACTTTCAGACACAGTTCACAAAACCAAGGCAACACACAACCCCAGCCAAAAATAGGCTTGAATACAAATTTAATCTTTTATTCAAGAGGCATATACGATACCACTGCTCTAAACAAAGTCTGCCTTCCAAGGGTATTATATAAAGACTAGACTTTCCCAGGATAACACTCCAGGATTAAGGCAGGACTGGTGGCAATGTAAAGGAATGTGCATTCCAAATCCAGGGCAAAGGACCAAATGAAAAGCCAGCAATGTTTAGCAAACTCAGCCAGGGTCAAGGCTGTCATCTACAGGCTCCAAAGATGTGACAAGGTCAAAGAGTGACCACTGGCTGTCTTCTAGGAGCACCTGTATAGCTGAGCCTGCAGCTCCTGCAGCCCAACTCAACGGGCTACTTGATCCAGAAATGACTTAACAGCTGAGAAGAGTTGACCTTTGTTCATCAAACTCTCCAGAGTCCACTCCACTTGCTTAAGAGGACTGGATCTCATCTCAAGTGAAACAAACCCATGTAAAACAGGCATGAACTGAGAAGCCAATCAAGAACTCAGCCAGCCACATCCTAAATCATCTGAAGACCTGTCAAAGCCCACTTAAAGAAATTCAGAGAGAGACCAAAATAGGCCCCAAGTCTGACAAAGAACCTTGCTAGTCCCAGGTTCCCTCTTGGAATCATAAATGGCCATTCTAAACAAGACAAGGAAAAGAATACACAAAAGACAAAAGTTTTGTGGGGTTTCCAGCAAGGTTTGCAACATAAACAGGAGAGCTTTGGATCAAGAAGCTTAGAAACCTGAGAGAAAACAAAACATGGATTGCACTAGCAAAAGAACATGCACATGTACACGAGCCATCCCTTGTGTTCAAAGCTCAGCGCAGGAGCTGCCAACTCTGCCTTGCTAATAAGTGTCAGTTGTGAACCCCCAGTAAAAGGCATTTATGTGAAATAAAGAGACATCAAAATTCAGCTTTAACATCCATACCCAGTTCAAAGCAAGTACAAGTTACATTTGACTTTGTTCCCTCCCCTGAACAAGGCTGTTCACATCATTCACAGCACACGTGGATCAAGACCCTCTGGGGACTCAGCAAAAATCATGTGGTCCCAGTACTGTCTAAATTTCATCTAATCAAAGCATCAAAAATACCTGTAAGTAAAGAATGATGACTAAAAAGGATACTTCTAAATCTCCAAGTTTTGATAAAAACACTAAACACACCCTGTCCACGTCTTTTTTCATAAATAAGAACAAAAATATGACTGCTGTCAGACAGCCAAACTTTACTGACATCAAGAGACAGGAAAATGAACTACCAACAGGCTAACTGCAGAGAACTACCATCTTCATTTGTCAAAGCTCTGTCAGCCAGCAGAAGGGAGAAAAGGAATTCAAGGAATACATTACACCAGTCTAAAATTAGAAACTGGCTCAATAATGGAAGCGTGCCAGCACTAAGAGCTACAAGGTTCAAGCAGATGCCCAGGCAGAGACACTGGGAGGACAAATTACACAAAAGACCTTCTGGCAGTTGCACCCCAGCATCACATAAACATGCCACACACCTGCTTGAGCAGGATCCATCACCCACAGCAAAGATTGGACCATACAGCTGGCACATTCTGGGTTAGATTCAGAAAGATTTGTGACAAAAGGAAAAAATGCTACTCCTGATATTACAGCTGTGTGCTCACTTCAAGGTACAGTCCCTTTTTCCTTGGTCACTAGATCCTACACTGTCCATTTCCTTGGGCCACCAGAAGTATTTTCATAGTTTTTCCTGATTACTCCAAGCCCCCCACAGCTTGTGGTTCTGACTGCTCCTACCCCAGCTTAAAGCAAGGGGAAGGCACAGAAGGCTTGCCTAAAAGGAAAGGGTGTAACTTTCACACTTTTTTTTGGAAGGGGGGAATGACTGTTCAATGAAGGTTCACAATGCACAAGACTGCTAGCAATGGTCAAATTCCCAGCTCTACTCAGAGCTATTTACAGCCCTTTGCAAGTCATGTCATTTCTCAGAGCCTTCAAGTGGGGAAATTACCTCAGTGCAGTACTTCAGGCTACTGTGGGACATTATAAAACATAAAAGGTTATTCCTCTAATTAGAGGTAGTTGATGTTGACAATACAGCTGCACATTTCTATCTTTTCTAAGGCACAGTTAGTGGGTAGAGCTTCTAGTGGGCCCCAGTCACAGATTCATGCAACAATGAAGCACTGAATCCCACATTTAGTGCCTCTACCAACTCTAAAATTGGTTTGAAATGTTCCCTGTGAGCATCACTGATCATATCTTAGACTTTATTTGGAGCTTTTGGTGCTTGTAAGAGTTCTGCGGTTGCCAAGAATGAAGCTACTTTGTTTAGACTTTGTTACAAAAATACTCCCATCATTTACAGAAGTTTTAGCACTCCTGTCTAGGAAGGAGAAACTCCAAGACTGACTAATAGGGAATGGTACAAGCTGAAGTTAGCCAAGGTAAAGGAGAACAGAGAATCCCAGAACCCCAGTACTGTTTGGGCTGGAAGAGACCTCTGGAGACTGCCCAGTTCAACCCCTCTGCCACGACAGGATCACCTAGAGCTGGTGACACAAGAACCCATCCAGATGGGTTTGGAATATCTCCCTCTCTGGAGACTCCACAACCTCCCTGGGCAGTCTGTTCCAATCCTCTGCCACCCTCAATGTACCCGTGTTCTTCCTCATGTTCAGGAGGAATGAGTATTAGCAATCAAGCACCTGAAGCAAAGGCATCAGCAGAGTGCTGAAATTCAGCTTGGCAAAGAACATGCACCAACCTGACCAAATTTCAGGCTCTGGGGAAATTTCCATTTGTGCAGGAGAGACAGATAAAAGCTGCAACAATGATTCTCTGAAACACTGGTAAACACAGGGCATGTTTCGAGTCCTGTGTCAGTTAACCTGCCCACAGATCATCCCTCCAAAACACATACATGTGCTCCAGTCCAGAGCTGCAGGAGCACAGCAAAGCTTTCCTTTAGCTGTGACAGAAAGCTTTGGGAGGGGCAAAGGGGTTGTCTCCATCTTGGTGTCTAATCACAGAGAAAACTCAGCTTCTCCATCTGCTCTCAAGAAGCCAGGAGAATGAGGAACAGTTTGAATTGCTCAAATATAAATAGGCTGTCCAGCAATAGGCCAGACTGAGAAGTGAAGGCTGCGGAGAAAGCTGGAACAAGTGAAGACAGACAGGCCATGGGGAGCAACAAGAACAGGGCTGGGTTGAATGATAGGATAATGCTTTTTCTGAAGGGGGCTACTGAAAAATAAACCCATCCACAGCCTGGAACTGAAGTGAATTCCGAGTCCCAAGCCTCTGCTCTCCACACTCCACTGCAAAACTCACAGGGCCACTGTACCACAGCCAGTCAGCATAAAGAACAACTCAGTGCTACTACTGTAAATCACTTGTAGTTCAAACTAGCGAGGCTTCTGCTGGGAGGTTAGGGATTCAGAGAGTACTGGTATGCCCAGGTAAAAATTGAGAAATGGTAAACATGGGATTTAAATGTTTTTTCAGCATTTTAAAGGCAAAGCCTGTCCAGGTTGCACAACAGATGAGACAAGAACTAAAACTCTTAACATAGGATGATATAATTTTAAGAAGTATCCCAATAAATTTACACAGAAGTTGAACCAGCTAGTTAATCATGGACTTTCTGACGCTTGATGTAGCTGACATTCCAACCCAAAACATTTGGTTTTACTTTATTTTATTGTAATGCAATTTTTTTATAGTCATGTCTGTAGTATTCTTTGCCACAGTAATTCAAAATCTAAGTTTCCTACTAAAACATTACTCAGTCTGCTGCAACAGTTCAATTCTACCTAAAAATCCTCGGCAGCTTTAGCCTTCTGAAAATACCACTCTGAAAACCTTCTTCCTGCAGGATCTTGCTAACATGTCAAACCTTACCAGTCCACTGTCACTTGCCAGAGGCCAGGATTATGTAGGGAAGTTGCTGTGCTGCAGGAGGAGGAGGAGGACTGTTTGGAGAGCTACTCACCACTTTCCAGCGATCTTTGACCACATAGTTGGTCGGGAGAATGTCGACCTGCTCCCCTCCACCACTCATGTTTGGTTCGTCCTTGATGACTGCTGCTAGGCACTGCATTTGCCAGCCAGAGAGTATTTCAGTAGCTCCCAGTTTAAATGAGCCATTTATCTGGGGGGAAAAAAAAGGGGCAGGGGGAATGAATGACAAAATTATTACAGGTCACAGTGTAAGTACATGCTGCATTTCCACAGGTCTTGCTTATGACTAAATCAGAACCAGCCTCTCAGGAAAGAAGGCAAACTCACCCTGCAAACACCTGAGCTCACTCCATGTACAACCTGACAGACACAGCCCTGCTCCAAGTCAGCAGCACAAGCTAAAGGGTGACAATCACCAGCTACACCGTGCAGGAGTCCAGGGCTCTTGGGCTGGACCATGCAATGAGAATCCAACACCAAAATGTTGCAAGGTCTCTTACTGTTACCAGGTGAAGGAGTCTTGCTTTAGCAGAGCAGCTGCTACCTTGGCAGTTTTCATGGCTTGCATTGGATGACATCCAACACAAATCAGAAAGGTCTGCCAGGTATTGCATCCAATAAGCCTAAAAACTCTGAATAGGATAGAAGGACTGTACAGGGCCAGGGTTACAGACACTTCACTGTAATGAACAGCCAAGCAGAGCCGATGGGGAACGATAGAAAAGGCTTCAGCCAGGTATAAATGAAGTCCTTCTCATACCCTACACACAGTGCTATAGATGATCAAATTAAAACACAGAGATAACTTGTGCCTGTGGTGTTCATCTTGCTCCTTTTTCCTGCCTTTATATGGAACTCCAGATAGCCTACGTTGATATTAATTTTAAGGGTCTTTTGTTATAAATCTTCTGCAAAAATGACTTTCAGAAACACATTAACTCGGCTTTCCTAGAAGAAAATGAATGGAAGAGGCCTAATAAAAGATCTTGCTCAGATATTTAACTGGCTTTAGAAGCAGGCTGGATCTTTTACTAAGCATGGATCTTGGCAATTCTATTGTCATTCCCCAAAAATATGAACATCTTCCTTTCCAAATGTGAGCGTTACTGGAGCACTCTGGTTGTAGATTTAGATTAACAACATAAATACAAGTTTCTAATAAAATACTAGAGCTGGTCACTCAACCATCCCATTTCTTCAGGTCCAAAAAAAGGGGAAAAAAGTTACCAGTTAATTATGAGCTCAAGTAGAGAAAAGAACTCATTCCCTAGCAATAAAAGGACTGAGAGGGAAGGCTATGAAGTGGCCAGCATGTAGTGTGCACAAGGAAGCAGCAGACAGAAGTATGTCAAAAGTGCAAGACAAAGGATGATCAAACAAAGTATGAAGAAAAGATCTCAAAGAGATCTTATAAAAATCTTCACAAAAGAAGATTTCATTCCAGATATAGAAGATAACTACATGGAAAAAAAAAAGAGCAGCAGACTAACTCAGCAAGAGGTCTGCTGAGAAATGTTCAATCCAACACCTGCTAAAGGACAATCAAAATGATAGAAGGAAAATAAGAAAAACCTGGGTATTAAGGAGAAGAAAGGTGCTGCAAAATGTTCTGAATTCTCACTGACAGAGTCCTGCATCTGTATGGGGTAGCTGTGCTTTCAATCATTAGGTACTGAAGTAAGAAACAGGAAAGAGAAAGTACCTGCTGTGTTTGGCAGCACAACATTTGTGCTGCTTCTTCTAATGAGGAAGTGGAGTGCCATTCCCAAGGCCCTTTATGCTCACCAGAACACCTGAACTGGCCATCCCTAAGCTACCAGTGAGCACTGAGCACACAGCCTCCCTGCACATCACCTCAGGAGGCACAGGACAGAGAGCCCCTGCAAAAACCTCCTTTAATGGTGGCTTTTCTTCTGGTATTTAAAGAAAAGTTAGTCAATTATAGACTGCCCCAAACTTTTAACATTACAAACATTGACACAGAAATAAGTATCCTCTCCCCACTCTTGAAGATCTCTTCACATCACTTTAGCGAGGCATGTGCACAGTGAGATTTCAGTCTGGTGACTGTGGTGGAAACTAATCCCAAGGAATAATTTTAGAGGAGAGACTGAGCAGGAAAGCCCACGAGCACTCAAAGCTAGGCAAGGTACAACCGCTTTCCCTGGTGCACTATTCCACTTGCCTTTATCAAAATTTTAATACATGTGTACAAAGATATCATGTCCGTTATTTAAAGGAATCTGGCTTTGAAATAGAGTAAAATCCTCCCAGGCAATAGCACGAATAGCAGCCATTTGGCAACATGGAATTACATGCTCTGGTATTGCCAGAGTAATGCAGCCAAAGCAAATGCCAATTTAATTATAGTCTGAAACAAATTCCAAGCTGTTTTAGATGACAGTAGCAGCACAAATCCAAACTTTACTCCTCAGATAGTACAAATACTGCAGAAACATGCTCAGGCCTATAGGCCAAGCATTACCTACACCCATAGCAAGACACAACACGTTAACCTAAAAACCCGGGGGGATCACAAGGGACAAAAGAAGGAATGAAGGTACCTTTGTGCAGAAACCATCAGCACAGAAGGGAAGAGGCAAGAGATGGTCAGTGGGAAAGTGGTAAGGCAGTACCTCTCCTCCCCTGTACATAGCAGAAAGCATCATTTCTGCATGTTAAATGTTACCCAAGCATCCTAAACCCAGACGCTGCGCCACCCTCCTTACCTTCAAAACGCATCGACACTGACTATAAAGAGACGTAACTGTAAGTACAGTGACTGTGAGCACAAGAACTGGCAGTTTGTCTTTTCCTGTAGGAAATGGACAGGATATCAAGAAATTCTCCCACCCCTGTCCCATGAAGTTCAGCAAGCCCAAATGCCCTAAAACTGCCTTCCCAGAAATAGCAAGTGAAGCACAAAGGAAAGCAGCTGAGAAATAAACAGTGACAATGGTAGGACCAAATCCCATTTCTTGGCCAACCTCAGCATGAAGAAGTGTGAAATCAGCTCTTCCATACTGATTATCTCCTTCAGCCAACTATATAAACTTTGCAAACACATAAACTTTATAGCTTTATAAATTCAGTCTTGGCATTTATAATAGAAGAAACGCAAAAAAGCCCATGTTCACCAGTTCACTGAAAGTGGCAAAAGCAGTCTGAGGAGTCATTTTATATGGCTCTCCAGCTTTTACCCTCTATCCTAGATACCCATTCCTGGCCAAATTAGGTCAAGAAATTGGCCTAGATGGACCTGTGGTATGACTCAGTATGACCCAACTTGTGTTTTGGTGAGGTACTTTCAGCAGAAGGAGTGTATATATAATATACATGTCTTCTTTAGCTCTTCAGGGTGTTCAGAGAACAAAAAACAAAGAATCAATGGAAAAAGTCTCGTATACACAGCCCAACTACCTATCTTACAAGGATCTCTTCCATGCAAGCAAAATTTTAAACACCTTTATTGGAAAAAATATTTCCTCATTTTACAGGATTATGGCATTCTTAAAATTAAACTTATAAATACCAAGCACACCCTGTGGGAATTCCTAATGAATATACGAGATCTTTCCTATGCTGGCTTGCTTCAGCCCCAGTACACCAGAGTTGGAGTGCTCAAAATACAGCCACACTCTCACAAAACATCAAGCTCAAAACTCATCAGACATGAGGTGGTTATTAAACAGCAGAACAAAGCTATGGAATTCTGTCTCTCACCACCGTACTACGGCTCTTAATCTCACTGGAGATATCCCAGTTCATTTCAGGACACATCCTTACCTCTGGAAGTCTATAAATTAGAACCATTTAGACTGCTGTAACCCACGACCTTCTTTACTTGATCAAATTCCCCACCAGGAACCACCTCAGGAGTGTGATCCACCTTAAGAGTGGATCCCAGATGTGTTACGGAACGTTGAAGTAAACTACAGGGTTTTTTTGGGTGAGACAAAGTTGGGTAACTGAAAAACCAAAAGAAGTAGCCTGTTGGGGAAGATGAATCAGGGAAACCTTATAAATATGTTTGTTTAGCAAAAGATTCTGAAAATATGAAACCTGTAATCGAAATAGAAATGGAAGCTTACTTTGAGTTGCAGGATACTGAGTCTTAGTTACTCTATAACCTGAAAACAACAGCCTGGCCAGCTGAAGAGGAATCCCTCTTGACTGAACAATACCTTTCTGCTAGCTAAGGAACCAAAGGTCAATGTAGCAAAACAGAAAAGTCTAAAGAGTAGTTTTTAGAGTTTAAAATATAACATAGTACGGTAATGTAGTAGTTCTTATAGGCTATATGTAGATTCTATAGGATTTTGTGTCTTGTATTGGTTGGTCACTGTAAATTAGAATATTCATCACAAAGGAAGATATAATGCATTGTAACAAGGACCTCTCTCTCTAACCTCCGCTCTCTTACCTCTTGGCTCTTACCTGCTCTCTCTATTCCCTGCTCTCTGACCCCTGCCACCTTGCTCCCCCGGTTCCCTTCTCTCATAACTATTACCTCCTTGCTCTTCCTCTGGCTCTGTCTGGGACTTCCCTCCTGCCCAGGCTGGTGGCTGAAGGCAAGACCCTCTTTACCCACGACCCTTGCAATAAAACCACGTATTCTAGAATATCTCAGGTCAGCAGAATTCCTTCTCCCTGCTGTCCACAGAAGGTTTTTCTACAGTAGCCCAATAAACTGCAGCCTAGAAATCAGATCAATCTTCCTGTCCAACACCTGCATGGGAGGAAAAATCAAAAAATAGTTGTAAATAGAATTTAAGCGTAATTTAGCTGTTCCCAACATGAATATGAATGAAACAGATGGGGTGGGGAAATAAGGTGAGAACATAACCAGTAGGACTGAGAATGCTTAGAGGTAAGAAAACAAAAACCAGCAGAGTTTCCAAGTGCCACTGCTCAGCAGCACTAGGGCTCAGTCAATGGCAGCAATAGCTGTGTGGACTCAGCGGTCCTCACTGTTTTTCCAACACATAATACCAACCGTAAAAATGAAATCACTCACACTGAAACAAACAAAAAACCCTTACATCTTTGTACCATGCACTAGCATTCTGTTACCAGGGTAGGAATGTGTATAACAGTACAGGAAAAGAAGCTGATTTAAGAAAAACACAGTGCACTGGACTAACAGCCCCTCAGCCCTGGAATACACCGTGCTCCCTGCTGAACTTGAAACAGCAAAGTAAAACAAGCCATACACTGTTAGGGTAGGTCTGACAGCAGGAGCTCATAACGTTCTGAATTATGCCTTGAAGACACATCTTCCTTCAGCGCCTGCCCCTGCTGCAGCAAACCCCACCTAGAGAGCAGGATCAACTCCCATCAGCTGCAGCCTAAAGTCTCCTCTGTGACAAATTCTTCTCATAGGCAGGGAATGGCATCAGCCTTAGAAATTCTGGACTTGCTGTTCACAGCAGGTCATTTCTGTAAAAATCAAAACATCTAAAGGTGAGGTTGCAAGATGCTGGGACTGTTTTTCATCTTTGAATGGTTTATGACCATTAAGGAGCAACTGGGAAAAACAAACAAAAAAAAAGCTGCAATCAAGACAGACTGCAATCAATCAAGGTCCAGGTCCTCTGCTAACAGGAGGCTGCACTGAGCAGAACATACATATTTAACATGATAATAGATGCACCTTGACAGCATTATTATGGCTACCCAGTTGCACAGCCCACTGAATTATCACTGCCTGCACAGTGAAAGTAACAGCACAGGACTAGAGGAAATCAAACAAAACCCCCAACCAAACAATACCACACTGCAGAGACTGCATTCACACACATTACAGAGCAGTCAGACACACCAGTAATTTCTGTGCCAAACCCACCTATCTGCAGGGAGAATCTGCACAGGTAATTATGACAACAAATCATTAGGAACGTACACCAGATAAGCACGCCTACACTGCCAGGGGTTTATGTGATCCTAATCCTCCCCAAACACATCTCAGCAGTAAAAGCAAAACAATGGGGAGCAGGAGAATTTGAAAGGAAAGTCTATTATCTTCCACCAATCTCCTTGACAGAGTTGCTCCGAATTTGAAACAAGCAGAACATTAAATCCAACGCCAGGAAATCCCTCTGATATCGTAACGAGCTCAACCTCCGCTAATTTAACAGGCAAATATTGTGGTTTGCTCACAATGAACATTTCACTGCAGCTTAAGTATCTGTACCTGCAAAATCAATATAAATCACTACTGAAAAGCTTGAGTAGTCTGCTGGCAGCCAAAACAAATATCTGAATAAAAGCAAGAACTAAACAGAGGTTGCACTTACGGTATCAGACTCAAGCTACACCTGGCCCACAGGGGAATGTTGTCATCACCTGATCCTGGACCAGGGTGTGACCAGATCCTCAGGTAATGCAAAATGTCCCATCAGGCACATCCTCTCCCTCCTCTCTGCTTTTGTGCAGAGCCTCATATTCATCTTCCATCAAATGTGGCCATTCCAAGTCAGTTTTCAGAGTGGTCAACGGACCAGGCCAAGACCTTCCTGGAGTCCTTATTCTTGGAGAACAGGATTTTATCTTGAAAAAACCACTCAGGCACACAGCAAACTGATAACATCTGTTGCTCAATGGTCTTCTTATAACCTATTATATCACATTATTAAAGGGCCCACAGCCTGAGATCAATCATTTTAAACCTCCATTCCAGAGAAAGCTGTCTTCATCTCACCCATTCAAAAAATTTTATGATAGATGCAGTCACCATAATCAAGTATTAAATAAACTCGCCAAAAAGTTATTTAGAGGTTAGGAAAATAACAGTAAGTGCCTGATGAGAGATTTTGTAATTTGATTCAAGTTCTGGAAGCAGGGTATTTTGCTAGGAAAATACATGTACTTACAGATTTGCCATGTAGACTTCATATTATCAAGCACTTTCATAATAAAAATTAGCATAAGTGGGGCAACTGCCACTTGCTGCACTGATGTCACATCAGACTAAATGGGACAAAATCTTTTCAGTCTTCAAGCCCAATGCTGATCACAACAGATACTTTGTTATTACACAGAAGAGGTTTCCTGGGACTGACAAAAACATGACAAATCACACCAACTGTTAGTCACTTAAATCATCCCTCTGCAGCCCTTCTGTAACCATTATCCTATTTCTGTAAGGAGCTCTTCCCCCTAAGTTGGAGCATGCTCAGGGCAGCAGGTTCACCCTTCCTCTGCCATCTACAGTTTCATTCTCTGATCTGTCTGATCCCTTTTTAGTTTGTAGACAGCTCAGGAAACTTTCCTGTCTGACCATTCAGGAGCCACACTGCACCACTGGATTTTTGTGCCCTTACAGGCTGTGTACATGAAATCCTCTCATGCTCTTCATGCCCCTTGCACGTACCTCTAAGTGGGGATGTTTGGTCTGGGGTCTTCTCCTGTTTTATTTGGGTTCCACCGAGTCTGTGGATGAACCAGCCAGCCCTGCATGTCCCCATGCCCTTTGTTTGGCAAAGGGGTGGCACCAGTCCACGGCCACTTGCCTGGGCCTTCCCGGCATCCAGGGCACAACCTGTAGCTCCCACTACAGCTGCACACCCAGCTACCTGCACCAGGAGTGTTCCTCAACAGTTCTTCCTTTCTCTTAATTAAGCACATCTGCTAATGTAGTACAAGAAAAAAGAAAACAATTTTTAGGCATTGAACCACTGTCCTTCTACAACATTATTACAAATAAAAAACTTAACAGAATTAAAACTAACAAGATTACCACAGGGTAGAGTCCAAGGTTATAGATTCCTGTGCATAAATACTTAAGTGATTCCAAATACAAAATCATGAAGGATATTCCCAGAAGCCAATCATTTATCAACTGGTTGATCATCACTACTTGTTTGATGTGAGAATGGCATATTCAATTTTCCTTACCCAAATCTTTAACAGCAAACTAGGAACACAATAAAACAATACACAGACCTTCCCATGCAGGTTCTAATTTGGATTTCCTAAAGAATGCCTTAATTAACACTTCACCTCCAGGCTGTATATAATGTACCTGCATTTCAGGCGGAGTGGATGGATACCAATCAGCACACTTACTTTGCTCTTTGAACTCTTTGTGCATATAGAAAACATACTAGATCGAGTACTCACATCCATCCAGTAAGCTGGACTCCACTGGGATTTAAGTTCCTGTTAGCTAAACACCTTCTATGGAGAGTTTGTGATTCTCCAGAGCCATCCATACCTTTTGCACTTTGTTAGCTATTGCCTCTGTTCTCTCTGCAGCTTTATCACGAAACCATCCCCGCCAGAGTGATTACATTTTTCTTTGGCAGAATCGGTTTTACCTCAATTGTCCCTACTCCATCACCATTTTGGGTTGCTTCCCACTGTCTCTCTTCTTCTGCTGAGCAGTCCTTCTTATACATAGTCCTGAGGTCCATCAAATGTGGCCTTTGCCTCTGGTCACTGCCACAACAGCACCTTGTCCCAGAGGCTGCCTGGCCACGGCCTGTACAGCTGCACTGGGGAGGGTGATTGCTACAGACTCCCGTGGTGCCTCTCCTGTGGGCTGGGAATGCATCACAGCAATTTCTGCAGGTAACTGTAGTGACTCTAGCAAATGGCATATTTCCCCTCCACTGCACGCTCTCTTCCCTGCTGATATGAAAAGTCCCCATTCTTCCCCTAAGACTCTTGCTGCATGACCCAACCCAAAAGCACACTGAGAGTCCACACTGATGTCAACTCATTTTCCTTTGAAAACTGTTGGTGCAGCAATGCTGTAACAACCCAAGCTGGGGCCTCTGAGGAAGAGCCTTCAACAGGGGAATCCCTGGGATATTGTACAGACTGCTTCCAGTGGTGATGTTTAGTCTATGCAAGAACATCCTAGAAAAAGACACAAAAATTCTTGTACATGCAAGTGGGGTCTTTTTCATACCTTTCTCCACTGCTGTCTCAGTCAGTTTCCAAGGAACAAGAGTGTTCCCAAGCTTATGGAGAGCTTGAGAAGCAGGTCAGGAATGTCTCTATAAAAGCCATTTCCAGATGTGCCAAGAATGCCATCTAGTTCACAACTGTCAGTACCTGCCTGTGTTCTCCCAGAACATCCAAACAACTGCTTCCCATCCAGGAGTTTTCCTATCAGTGGAGTCAAGCAGCTCTGTGACTGAGGCATGTGCCTTCTCCTTCTGCTATCAGATTTTACACCAGCTCGTTGTGTGAGGGAAAAAGCCCTAAAAACCAACAAAACCCCCAATACAATCAAAAAACACACCAGTAAAACCCCCAACAAAACTTTAAAATGTGTTCTTCTGTGCTGCAGCATCCCTCTTGTTAGAGGGCAGAAATGAGCCAAGACAAGACTTCTTGTTTATCACAGCATAAAAAGGGTCCTGGTTTATTCCTCTTCACAGCTCAGCCATCCTGACTCCAACCATTCACTGACTCTGGCTGCAGCAAGTTCCTGCTGTGGGTTTCCCTTGCAGCCTCTGCCTGCTGGTTATTCCCTGCTGAACTCTGACTGCAGGGATTGGTTTGCAGCCTCCAAATGCAGCTTTTACCCAGCTAGACTGACTGCGGGTTCCAACAACAGGCCATAACTGCATGCCCAGCCTGACCTCACAGCAGGGATTCTCTCTCCTCAGGATAAGGTTCCTCCTCCTTCACCATGATCCCCTTCAGCAGCTCATCCACCCCCTTTTACCACACTTGTCTTTACTGGATATTGCTGTCACTCATCAGGGGCCAGGCTGTATAGGGTAACTAACACAGCTCTTATTTATCAGGGACACCTGTATTCCCCTCTCCTACAGTTCTGGACAGATTCATTGTCATAAACCACATTTATACTTTGATCCTTAATTGTCCAGTGCTATGCCAAGTAATGAATTCTGAGAATTTCCTATTACAGAATATGGTCAGAACTTGTTTCTATAAAAAAGCATCATGAACCTTATGCCATATTTTAATGTAAAAATGATTTTCTATACATAGCTGTAGTAAAGTACTGGAAAAGTAAATTTTGGACGTGACTTGGTCAATGCTCATAGCAATTTTTCAAACCTATCTCAACCTGCAATGAGTAATTGTGCATTCTGTGCTCAGCTTGCCAGAGTAAGCTGGCTCCTGGTGAATGTTTCTAATAATAAATACTCCACAGACAGAACAATTACTGGTTCAAGTCCAGCCTGGGATGTTTGGAAGGGGAAAAAATGTATATAATCTCATTCCAATCAGAAACACAGGCAGCAAGGTTAAGGAAAATGCGTTTTGCAGAAGAAGCAACAAGAATACCATAAATACCAGCTCCTGAGCTGCTACCAGACTACAAAAAGGCTGCAGGACCTAAGCAACCAGAGAGCTCTGAGCCCCAGAAACCAAATGGCTCCTGTCATTTCCCTCAGATAACTGTCACAGGAGTGACAAACTACTTGATTACCTGTTCTTTACATTTCCACCTTTTACTTTTTTTTTTTTTTTTGCCCTGTTGGCTCAATGGACAAAGCCCCATAAGCCTCATCTCTGTTTGAGAAGCAACCATTCCTTATTTCTTCACAGAAATGGGGAACAGCAGAAAGAAGAAAGTGCCTCTTCAACAAAATCCTTCTCAATACAACCAAACTCATGCTTAGACATCTATTAATAAGCCACAGAGGTCATGAATACAGAGCAGAGCACTGCTAGAGAGAGGCTCAAAAAAAAGGGAGGCAATTCTGTCCTTGCCTACTGGTGAGAGACAGTAGAGTGCAGTAATCCATGCCCCATGGCTACCAAAAATCCTGGCTCTCAAAAAAAGGCTGGAAAGTGACTTCCACCTGAAAACTAAACTCTCTAAAATGCTTGGAATTTAGCCCAAAGAAACCCCAAAAAGCGAGGGAACATAGTGGAGAAGTACCTCTCTATTATGAAAAGTTAAGAAACGAAAGTGCTCTGACATTCTAGCCCACCCTCTGCTAGAATCTGAAGCCTGACAACTGCAAATAAGTTTTTCATGAGTGTTTTCCTTAAGGACAGGATGTGGAACAAGAAAAATGGTGGATTCTCTTCCCAGACCAAAGTTGTGCACCTCTAAAAAGGTGTGCTTTAGCTACTGCCAATTGTACTAATAGCAAAAACGCACAAAAAAAGATCCCCCAAAAGCCAACCCTCACCCAAAAATCACATTTTGGGTGCTTAGAGGCTAATGAATGAACGGTGAGCATTAATGGGAGCACTGTTACACCGTATTACCTACATTACCCTATACATCCTACAGACCCTGATGCTGGATCCACAGCTGCAGGTTCCTAATTAGCCAATCCAAAAATCTGCCCAAAATGAAACAGTTCCCTCTCTCCTCCCAGCTCTGAACTCGTGTATGTAGGATTCCACCATGGGCCAGTGGGCCACCATGGGTTCAGTGGCCTGTACCAGCAGAGAAACTATTCCTCCTCCTAATAAACAGGGGCCTTTCCTTGGCTCAGAGCTTCCTGAGCGGCTCACTGCAGGGTCAGCCAATGCAAGGGGCAGTACCTCAGATCCATTTCAGCCTCAGCTGTGCTCGGCATGTGTCTCCACAGCAGGAACCTCTTGGCCTTCTGTGAGACGACAGGATTCAGTCCCTTCTGCTCAAAAACACCGGAGCAGCTCTGCCTGAGGCCAACCTTTGGGTTTTTTTTCCCAAGGATAACAAAATTTAAAGAAACCAGTTAGTTTTGATAAATTACTTGCACAACTCCTAAACTAGTAAATTTTAGAAGTCTAATGCAGCTAGATTCTGTTTAAATAATTCAAGACATAATTAGACCACAAAGTCAAAGTTTCCTAATACAATGTCACCACAAAGGTGACTTCTATTCTCTGGCTGAGGTGCTACAGGAAGCAAACAAGCAACTTTCATGAAATGAGGGAAACAAGCCAGCCAATTTATTAGAGTGTCCAATCAAGAGCAGCACTTTGCTGACACCTCTATGAAGGTGAAAGTATCAGACAGCTACACCATACCCTTGCTTCAGAGAGCAGAACAGGTACCAAGAATTTAAGCTGCGTGTCAAGAAGCTACAGACCAGTCAGGGGCAGGAGCAGCACAGCAGGTGCTGGGAGGCAGATTCTCACAAAGAACTACAAGATCAGGGAAAAAACGGGCTGAGTTTTAGAAGAAACATCACAAAGAGAGAAAGAGCAGTTTCAGGATTATGGGCTATTTAAATGGAACCCAAAAAACCAAAGACATTCAACAGGTTTCAGAGGTATGGCAGGGAACCAGGATGAATGGATTCAAGGGAGAACACGGAGTTACCCAGGCACGTTCTGCAGAGCTCCATGGAAAAGGTACACAGAAAAGGCCAGGTCACTCCAGGGGAGAAAGAGCACTACACACTACAAAATAAACAGACAGACTCACAGGAGATAAAGAAATAATTTTGCATCAAGGCTAAATGGAAAGAAATGTAATAGTAAAGCTACCCCAACAGATCAGCATAAAGCAGCGACAGTGATTTGCCATGTGAGAACAGATGGCCTGTGCCTTTAGGAAACAGGAGGCAATGGGGAACTTCGCTTTCCTCATGCAGATCAGGATATATTACCAAGATGAAATTTTAAATATAACTTACAAATAATTCCACTTTGTTGAATGGAAATATATCTCCAAAATGCATGTATGTATGAAAGAATGTATGAAAGAAATGTATGTACGTATGAAAGAAATGCATCACCTAGAAAAGAAAAGAAAAGAAAAGAAAAGAAAAGAAAAGAAAAGAAAGAAAGAAAGAAAGAAAGAAAGAAAGAAAGAAAGAAAGAAAATATTCTTTGGATAGTGCAACTTCTACTTCATTTTAATTCTGACTTACTGTGCCAACTGAAGATTTTTAGAATAGAAGATGTGTGCAGAAGAAGAAAACAGTACAAATTATTCCAAGTGATGATGTTTTTCCCTGATGATGTAAACGAGATTAAGTAAATTCTTATGGATAAAATCTACATATTTTCTACCCATACGTGACCAGAGGCCACCCAGCCAGTCTGCTAAATGATGTACAGATAAGAAACAGAAAGACTGAAAGAAAGATCAGAAAGACGATGCCAAGGATTTTTGGCTGCTGTTTATTTTAAAGAGCTCTGCAGAGGATCTGGAAAATCAGTCTTCCACAGCAGACATGTTTAGAAAAGATTAAAAATTAAACTAAGTGGCAGGCAGAAGGGAGAAGCCCTGATTTATAGATCTATTAGGACAGACAAGGTGCTTTTAGGAACAAGCACATAGATATGTGTGGTATCAGGCCAAAGGCCTTGGAAATTATGATGTTCCAGGATAAAACTAAAGTTTCTCTAAAACTAGTGAATGCCTGAAAGAGAGGAAAACACACAGGAATGCAGAGCTAGGTATCACAACAGAGTGCCCTTAGCACACATGTCACACCTTGTGTACAGGGAAAATCACTCAGGCCAACAAATAAAAGGCTGAAAAGCTGCATCCTGCACCACCAGGATGCTAAGGGCTGTAACCAGAGCTAGCACAGCGTGCCCATCTTCTCAGCCTTTCCCTGAGCATCATCTCTTGGCAGAGAAAGGGCTGGAGCAATCCAGGGGTTTGGCCTGAGCAGCTGAGTTTACAATCCTGTAACCAAAACCTTTTCACCAGACATCAATGTCTCCCTTTGTCTTTTCCCGTCTGACTGGGAGGCCACCAAAGCTTTGGAAACATCTCCTGCTGCACGGACAGACAGGAATCCACTTCCATCTGCCACAGTGATACCAGATTTCTTTCTGAAGGCTGAGATGCCTCATTTCTTCTAAGAGGAAATCTGTGCCCACAGGCATTCTCTGCTCTCCATTGCACCTATCTGGCTGGAGCCAGCCCAGGATCCAGTTTGTTCCTTTCATATTGCTCACCAAATTAAAGATGACACAGCTTGACACCAAAAGGAAAGGGTTTCCAAACACATCTTATTTGATTAGCTCTACAGTCCATCACACTGTCAACAACTTCCTTTTCAACTACAAAAAAAGATCCTTTCCCATGTGTGCACCTCTTGAGTAGTGGAGAAGGCCCAACAGAAAACAGGGACCAAGGCATTGTGAATCCCATGAAAAAAATCTACTGTGGCAGTTGTACACTTTCCCCATTGAGTCTAATACATTGATGTATCCACCAGCCTGCAAAAAAACTAGAGTTGTTCATGTGAAAAACCACTTGATACATTCATGTCCAACACACACTGCTATTGCTAGATTCTTTTCCGTATTTTGGGGATAACTGCTATGGCTCTCAACAGTGTCTATTTTCTGTCCTCTGCTCTGTTTTCAAAGTGAATGAATGTTACTGGAAGGTCACTATGGAGCTTTGGCAAACACATCTAACCTAGGAGCTTCCCAGGATGAGGAACCGCTCCCGATGTGTTTTTCTGAACCCTGCACGTTGACACACACACATAGATAAGACTTAAGGCAAAAAACTGAAGGGACACAATTGAAGAGATGGGCCCACAGCAAGACCTTGAGAGGAGTGTCAACCTGATAAACCATAAAGGGATGTGTCAATCTTTTGATGAGACAGAGCAAGACACAGCATGAAGGGATTCCCACGCTGAAGATACAGAAGAGGGATTTGGCTCTTCCTGGATCTGTGTGATCACTCCTGCTTTGGAAAATAAGTGCCAACTGCTTCCACTGGAGGAGAGCTCCAGGCTGCCTGTTGCAGCACGGAGATACATTTGTCTTCACCAGCAAACACTGGGGATGGAGAGGGAAGGAAATCCACAAGGGCCATGAGCACCACTTCATTAGCACCAACACTGGGGGCTGACAGAACAGATTTCCCAGCACTAGAGACACACCTTTCTGGAGGACCAAGAGCATTGACCTAACAGGGATCTAACTTTTCCCTTGAGGACTATTCAAAAGAAAGAAAAAAGGCTAGGCAGGTATCCCCAAGGCTGACCCTGATAAAAGCGTCATACAAGAGATTCCAGTCTTTTATTTCACCAGAGAAGAGGAACTTAGCCTACTCCTGAGGGAATGAGATTATCACAAAGCATGCAAAAGCACACAGCAGTAACAGCAGTGAATACCACATACACCATTCATGAGCACCACATCTCAAAAGTTTCTGATTCC
Organism: Sinosuthora webbiana; assembly: GCA_013397395.1. Lineage (NCBI taxonomy): Eukaryota > Metazoa > Chordata > Aves > Passeriformes > Sylviidae > Sinosuthora > Sinosuthora webbiana. The sequence goes on along the minus strand of VXBN01014461.1, from coordinate 39,060 downwards.
ACCCATATCACCATGAAGATGCTCCTTATGTGCTCACTGGCACAGAAAGGAAAAAAGCCAGAACATTAACACATCATTCCTATTCTGCCCCTCTTTATCCTCTCAAATGAAGGCAGCACACTGAAATGTGGTGACACACTGACACTCGTGAGACAGAACTGATGCTCTTCAGTCAGAGCACCTGTACAGGCACAGCACCTCCGAGCTGAGGGAGCATTAGCACACCCTGTGGCACAACACAACACGAGGCTAAATTCCACTCACAGGAAGTCCCCAGGCTGAAAATCTCTGTTGTGACTTAGGGAAAAGTTTGTTGCTAAAAGGCAACGTTTTCAGTGACACTACAAGAAATCCATGTGAAATGGTAGAATTACAAAACCTTTCCTTCTATCAATCAAACCACTTTGCAAGCCTAATAAAATCCAAAATGGATTTGGTTTGAACTGCTCAGGAACATGATACCAACAGGTATTGAAGTCCCTACCCCTCAAAACCCACAGTGGGTCTTCAACTCGTCATGCAAGCAGCTGTCAGACTGACAGTGTCACTCCAGTGCTTCGTACAGCATTCTGGCTCCCTGTTAAATCCTAGATGCACGTCAAGGTCACGGTGCTCATCCCGAGAGTGGGTCAGAGCCAGGTTACCGGATACCTCCTCTCCCGGAATGCAGGGAAAGCACAATGACTGTGGACACATCCAGCAATGTCAGCCTGGGCGCCACGAGCAGTACCGACACCCCAGCAGGAGCCTCTGAGCCCCAAAGCTTCAGGAGACACGGTCACGCACACAGGAGCACCATTTCCACCCCGCCAAAGAGGAGAAACTCTCAGCCTCCCGCCTGAAACCCCAACACCACGGAGTTATCCCCACGTAACGCGCTGGAAGCGCTCCCTCCCGAGAGACCTCTACGGAGCGGGCTGGCTCTCCACACGCGGCTGGACAGGCGCTCCCCGGCGGCCGCGGGCAGGACGCCGTGCCCGGCCCGGGGCGGCACCTGACCTGCTGAGGTGGCCGCCACCCTCCGTGGGTTTCCGTAGAGCCCGGCCCGGCACAAGGCCGCGGGTGCTTTCGCACCTCGGCCCCCGCCCGACACCGGGACCGGCGGCCCCCGGTACCACCCGGCGGGGCCGCTTCCTCCGGCGGAGCCTCTCAGGGATCGGGGCGCCCCCGCCCCTGCCGTGCACAGCGCAGCGAGGCCA